>JAYKKT010000092.1:43335000-43760000 GCA_036023115.1 Brasenia schreberi | reverse complement strand
AAGAGAGAGGGCGATCTCTCTTGTGCTCCTCCCGATGTAAAAATCGGTTGATTAATTTATTTTATTGGGATGATTGGTTCAATGACGGACGATTTTAAATCTACCAACGAGATTATTTGAATATGCTTTCCATTGTTCGTGTGCCTATAGATATATAGAAATGATACTTTGAAAGTATATATTTTGAGAATATTACCTATCTTCAAGATTATGATTAAAGATCGCGTCAACAAGACATTGTGCTTTTAAAATGATGGGTCGACTCATGTGATAAGAATGGTGTCATCTTTGTCATTCAAAGCAGGTCCGAAAGTATTTATTTATTTATTTATTTTACGTGTGTGTTTGAATCTCGTCCACGGAACGTCACCTTTGTGGATTTGATAGATAAAGACTTTGTAGGTAGATTTGTCAAATTAAAACTCAAATTAAGCAGCACCCAGCTGCCCATGAACGGACCTATCATTGTCAATACCAGGCACTGACAGTTTGTGTGTGGCCAATCAGGAATTAAGACCAGGACAAATGAAAGAAACAAGAGAATATTTCCAAAACGAAAAGAGCCAAATTTTGCAACGGCCAAATAGATCGTGCTGGACCTTTACTCTTTCCATATCCAAATAAAGGTACTGTATTTGGTTTTTAGTTCTTGGTACTGGACCGAATCATCATACAGAAAGCCTATTAACCATTCATTTGCTAAGGGCGGTGGCAGATCTACGTTCAGGCGAGGTGCAGCCGCTCCACCTGAAATTTGGGAAACCAGTTCTCCACCTGAAATTCGGGAAACCAGTGAAAAAGTTACAGGAAACGATTGAATCCATAACCACTATACATAGTTCGCCCCACCTCAAATGGTCGAATGGGCAGTTGGCCGCACCCAACAAAAAAAATCTACATCCCCCACTGGCGAAGGGACTGCTTTTGTAGAAAAGAACTGCTTTAGGGTTCTTTCTCTTTGTGTGGAAGGAGCATACTCTAATGCACCAAAATAGGCACTGACGCAGACATTTTCTTTACCAAAATATGCTTTTAATTGCCCAAAGAACAGCTTCCATGTTGCTTTCATGTTGGCCGTCTTGAGGCTAATGATCTAAATGAATAAGATAATCTAAATTTATCACTTTATAACACGAAAATACTTTAGAAAATGAAGCATACTTTTCTATTTATAACTTGGAGAGAATGTTTTTATTAGGGTGTTTTTATTAGGGCTGTATCTTTTGCCATCAAGGCTCGGTAGTACCATACTGATCGTATATTTTTATACGACAAAAATGGCAATACAGGTACCGAAATGTACATGCAACATGGGCACGACTCCAAAGGTCTGTTCGTGTCCACCCAAAGTAATTTGAAACAATTCAAGTTGTGTCTCGACTGACCTGTTTTCGACATGTCACAAGAATGACCTACAAAATTGCTGCCAATGTAACACTCGAAGGGGAAACACTACATGGACAAGACCCAGATAGTGTACACACAAAATGACACGAAAAATGGAATCGGAAAAGCAATCGGGTTGTTAAACGATTCACCTGTTTCTCACAAAAGTGAAAAGGCAAATACACTTGCTCAGTGGTACGGCAGTTCTAGATTCACCTGTGTACACGATTTTTCATTCGCAAATACACGAAAAACTAGTGGTACGGCAGTTCCGAACAACCAAACACGAAAATCTAAGGTCAGGTCCCTCGCCTGAAGGCAGTGTAGAAGGAGGGTGCCGGTTTTGACCCGGACCCACTTGTTGCACTGGACCCGAACCGCCACAGTACCGGCTGGAATAGAAGGAACCAGAGCTGGAAACAGAACCAGAAAGTCATGGATGGATACCTCGGGTGTGCATTTTGGCCCTCCCCATTGTCCCAAAAGAAAATCAAGGGTATTGTTCAAACCATTTGAAGAGTTATAATGAAATAAAGAAAATGAAAAATCTTCAAAATGCACCAGAAGAAATAAAAATAATATAAAGCTCATCGTATATGTAAACAGTTATAAACATACTTAAACAATCGGTCCAAATTTTTGCTAATCCAACGAACTAGGTGTGTAACTCTGCTTATATAAGGAACACCCTTGCATGGCCAGTCCCAAGCCTGGATACAGGAGAGGGTTGCATTATGATTATGAAAGTTCATGTAAAATTTTGCCGGACTTATTTATCATGATGAAGTAGGTGCGTGTTACATATCCCACCTAAAACCATGGCCCCGCAAAGCTCGAGACTTTGACGTTTTCTTCCTTGACTTCAAAGCTTAAAGTCAAGTTAACTGGATTGGGCACTGACTGAAGGCCAGCGAGCTCGGTCTAAGTGTACATTCCCATCATTGACATATGGATGGCAATGGGGTGGGCTGCGGGCGGGTTATGCCTATAACCCGGCCCGATAGACGAACCTCCATACGAGCCCTGTTACCTGCATGTTTTTGAGGTCGGTATCTGTGACAAGTTTGCATGTTCCGTTTTAAGTACGCTGCAGTTTAAGGGTCTGAGCATTCACGCTGTAAACAGGTCGACCCATCACTTCGGATTTTTATGCCGTGTCGCGCGCTGCCAACACTAATGTACACTGCCCTCCGACTCATCTCGTTTGTTATGAGAATCCAAAACCAGTCTGGCGTCTTCATGATGGTAGGGATGGCGATCTCTTCCCTCCCCATGGTTACCCACTCCACTCTTGCCTCTATGTGGGGCGGGTTCTCAAGGGAGAACCCAAGGTAGGGAATATATATATATAAGAAGTCCTAAATGCATAATCTTACATAAATATTTTTATTGTTTGATTGTTTATATCAACAGTGGAGATTTAAATTAGAAGTAATTTTGCACTTCTATATTTTAGATTTAATGTATCATGTAAATTAAATACAAAATAATTTAAACCTCTACTATTGATATCAAAGATTAAAATATATATACATATAGCATAATTCATGCATACACAATCATACTTGAAATCACTTAAAAAAAATCTACCATTCATTACAAAGATTAATAATAGAGATTTGAGTTTAAATAACATTTAATACACATGAACATTTAACGTGAAGTATTAAAGTATAACAATATTTTTAAATTCAAATCTTCACCGTTTATCATAAGAATCAAACAGTAAAAATCTAAGTGATTTCAAGCACGTATAGGTTTTCGCATATACTAGTTTCTCTTTATATATATAATCATTACTAATTTAACAATACAGAAAATTATACATTGGATTTTATATTTTATGTAAATATGACATTGATTATTTCTCTTTTATAAGGGAAATAAGGTAGGTTACAGTAGAGTGAGGGAGATAAGGGGTTTGATCCTCACGACCCATAGGGCGGGACAGGGCCCAATAAGGGGTTCTCCTGGTACGGGTTGGGTGAAACCCCACCTCATTGCCATCCCCAATCCTTTGTGAAAACCGACGATACCGAACGTACAAAATTGCGCTCAATCACCACACAGCCGAATTCTCGAATCACACCCTCAAAAGCCAGGCTACATTGAACACCAATAGAAACGCAAGCCATGATACACTCACCCTTCATTGTCATGCTTAGGGGTGCAAGTGAACCGAGCTGCTAACAAGCTACTTTACTGCAGAAAAATTCGAGCTCGACTCGATATAGTACTCCTCGCAAAGCCTAATCTAGCTTTAAGACAAATAAATATAAAATTTTATTTATATTTCAGAAGTTGGTAAAACAAATGCCATCAACCTGATTCACGGACTTGTATTAACAGTACGAGCAAATTCATGAGCTCCATCAGATTCAAGCTCAGTGAGCTCAAACTTGACAAAGCTTAATCAATAAATCTTGGCTTAGTAGAGCTGAAATGAGCTCAAGGAACCGAGATTGAGTTACTCAAACATAACTCAAGCTCGATGGAGAGCAAAGCTTGATCGAATTCAAGCTCAGGCCGAGCATCAACCAAATCAAGTTGAGCTTGCATATACTCGAGCTCAACTGGGACCCTACAGTAATCAAATTCGTACATGTTTACACTAATATCTGCTACACCGTGAAAGCGAATCTACTACGAAAACCAAAAGTTAGGAAACGAAAAGTAGTAAAAAAAAAAAACCTAAACCCTCAAAGCCAGAGAGAGAGAGAGAGAGAAGGGAAAGGATTCCGGCTAAAACTTTCCGGGAACGAAGAGGAACACGCCGGAGAGTAAATTTATATTTTTTCACATACATCATATTAAACATAAGAGAGGCAGGAAAGGAAAGAGAGAAAATGTGGGGGGCTTCCTTTCCGGAGAACCGGACGTCAAACTGTCCATAAACGCGATGCGAAGAACCCCATCACGTCCGGAACAAGCTTGCTCACCAAGCTTCGACTTTGGACCGGTCCGTTGAGTTTCTGACCTTCCCCGGCGCCGTTCTCAGCCTCCGGCTTCCCTTCTATGCCGAAGACTCTTTCTTCATTTTCATCTACAACGCGGCACTCCTCCGACGCCAACTCCTCCCCTGGCTCCAGCGCGGGTGCAAGAGTCGCATCATCGCCATCCGGAGCCGGGATATCATCATCGACGGCCAGAACCACTTCTGAACTGGGCGGAGACGACCAGAACGGACGGTTCCTAAGTCTCTTCCCTTTCTCCCTCTTTCTCGCAGCCTCCGAGCCCTCGCTGGTAGCCAGATGCTCCTCGAACGCTTCGATGACCTCGTGGATCAGCTCGCGCTTGGGAGATGCGTCCCATCGAATCCAGAAGCTCGTGTAGCAGTCGAAGCAGCCGCAGTCGAAGGCCGGCCGCTGCTGCTGGTGGCTCCGGCGACATCTCCGTCGATCCTCCAACACTAACGTCGCGTTGAGGGAGTGGGCTATCATGTAAGCCAGCACCTCTCTATCCTCCATCACAAGCGCCGTCGTTAGCGCCAAGATCGCCGCCGGCAGAACCTTCAGAACCGAGTGAGAATCCGACGATGATGAAAACGAGCAAGTCTGAGAAAAAGGGGGAGAGGGATGAACCTTCCCCTTTCCTTTTGGGTACAGATTCTTCATTTCTGAGAGAGAGAGTGTAAAGCGTACTCTTTAACTCGAGAGAGTAGGGTTTTCATTTTTTAAAGGTACGGTAATAAGGTGGTCAGAGCCGGATGACCGGGAGGAGACCGGCTGTTGCTGGTCGAGATACGTGGGGAAGCTTTGGTGTCCGTACCCTCTCCACCGGCTTTAGTCATCCCGTTCATTGCTTTCATTCTAGCTTGTAATTACTGCAAGGGTCGTCTCTTTCTCTAAAATGATGGATGCACCCTCATGGCGGAAGCTCTGACGACCCCGTCAAACACGCCAACGGGCGACGCGGGATTAATTGTTGAACTGCAATTACTTTCGTGTTTCAGTTTGAGACACGACACGAGGATGAACATGCAATGACCCCGGGAAAGTCCCATACTTGAAAATCAGGCCATATTTAGGCTGACCTGTTTTGACATGAACACGAGTATGACCTGAGACGCAAAGTTGCCTGTGGTATCAAATGAAAACGGGGTATGTTAATGACCTCAAAGGCATGTTTTCGTGTCCACACATACTTGCACGGGATGGGAAAAGAATCTTGACTTGTGTATATGCATGCTTGCACCATTTTTGACACGAAGAGGAAATGACATGACACTCCAATGAGGCTTGACACTTCCTGGAGCTGGACTGAGTCAACTCAAGGATTTAAGAAGGTTCACGCTGTTGGTCCGTCCGTCTTTACTGGTCAACTGACATTGAGAGAGCCTCGGGTCACAAGGACACGCACCAACGTTTTTCCACCCATGAACCCTAACATGAGCACTACCCCGAAAATTTATGACTATGCGAAGGTATCTGCGGTTCATGTTGTATTCGTGTTCACTTGATTTAACACGAAAAGTTTCAGTCATTTTTGTGTCAACCCCATTAGGGTATCACACAACCCAAACCCAGAGGGAACTCATTCGTGTTCATGTCTTGTTACGGTGTTGCTCTTTGTTCCACGATTTTTCTCTGCTCGCCCTCAACTAAGAGACACGAAAAGCAAGGCTGCTAAACGAACGAAGGTTATACAATGGCTTGTTAGGGCTGCTTGTTGGGCTAGCCCAGCTTATGTATAGGTTGAACTGTAACCACACCAGGGGTTCCCAATTTGGTTACATTTCAGCCTGTTCTTTCGACCGGGTTTCGGTTCAAATTGTCGAGCCTATCACAAACCGGACCGTCTACTCTCAATGCTAACAACATACTGTTTTGAACATGAGCTACGAGCAAAAATGAACCCTTGCATAAACTCAATCGAGTCTAAACTCAACTCCTCTTGGTTCAATTCACCTTGTATATTAACTAACAAAGGGCTCATGCAAATCTGCAAGCATTTAATTGTTTCAAAAGCATACCAACTTGGGCTAAAGAAACGAGCATAATCAAAACCACCCTGATCCTGGAACTATTTCGTGTCTCGTCTGCTTACACTACGACACGAAAACGTGACACGACAGGAGGATGGCCTGAACACAAAAAATTGCCACCTCTGGTTGGTGGATGGCATGCAATGTCTGTGGTTTCATCAGGTTATAACAAGAAGGCGCAGAGTTGGTCTCCAGCTAGCGTCTTCAGCAGTCTAAAGTCAGACAAGCAAGAACCCAGTGAAACAAAGGAGGAAACTGCACACTTTGCAGAGTTGAACTCCGGGAAGAGACTTCACAAGCAATATTCAAAAGAAGAAATAGAGATTAAAATTTGACATGATGTTTCACAGAGCACGCTTGCCCAATGAGTGGAATTTTCAGTTTGCACGCAAATAATGTTAACACGAAACCAAACTCAGGAGATATGAAGCGAAATGGCAGCCGTCCATCTCTGTGATGGACCCGCTGCAATGTGGGATTCACGAGTTTTTACCACACTGCAGGCCACAAAAGAGCAGCAGTTAACACATGAAGAGGACGGCTGAATATCTTCAATACGATCTGACGTATTCTTCGAAGCATAGTATCCCTTTCTTTTCGCTTGCTTTGACAGAGGCGCTTCAACTACAGAAGATGGGGCAACTAAAAGCCATGGAGGCAAGATAAAGCCCGAAGAGCAATTGTTGATCCTTTCCTCACCTTACCTGAACTTCCTCCACACAGGTCGGCCATGGAGTAAAACCAGAGGACCTTCCAAGAAGTCATTCGTTTCAAGCCCAAGTTTGTTCTTTCAGAGCTGAGATGGAACCCGGAGCGTCACAGTGGTTGTTGACTACGGCAACCCTCCGCTCTTATCCAGGGTTAATACCAGCCAGAGTGTTTTTCTTTACTTTTGTACTTCCATTTAATACACATGGTAACATTAAATAAAAAATATAAATATAAAATGATTCCAATCTACTGTTGGTCTCAAGGAGAAGATGTTTATACCAATCAAACACCATTATGCATCCAAAACTCTTTATATTTGTAATAAATATATTTGTATTAAAAGTACTTTTTTTTGTATTTTATATTTGCCTAAAATAATTTTTATATAAAATAATTCAAATCCCCACTTTTTGTACCTTGCATTTATTACTTTGCATTTATGCATGATCTCAAAGATCAACTTGGTATTGAGATTATAAATCAAAAAACATGAATTTAGCACACTACCGATGAAGTTAGATACTTGGGATGAGCGTGTATTGTTCTACGTCATCTCTTATGAAGGAAGGATATCCCGGCCTAAGGGTCATGGAAAAGTACTATCAAGCCTTCAATTAACATTATAACTGTTCATTTGAAAATTTCTCAAAGAACTATTCGCATTTGCTTTTCCTCTTTAGCAACACCGTAAGAGGGGTCAGGTGATGTGAATAGGCCAAGCTTGTAAGAGGGGTCTGGTGATGTGAATCGACCAAGCTTGATTGAATCCAAGTAGAACTTGATGCAAAGAACCAATCATGAAAGTCATGACATGAGCCAAGTCATCTAGCAGGAATGTTGAGCCACGTGATGTTGATTCACATGATGATGAGCCACGCAAGAAAGCGATACCGGACCAAAGCTTGATAAGTCCAATTACTAAATTTAGGTCACAAAGATTAATGGACTCAACCTAGGATTTGAAACCAAGAGGAGGCTTCATTATGGATCACATGGCCCCAAAAAAGTTTATCTCAGGTCAGCTGCAAACTAAAGAGAATTGGCAATAACCCAACCAGCTAGCTCCATTTTGCATTAAAGAGTTAACCATAATTAACTTGTTTGTTGATTGAATTGTTTTGGTTTTAACTAGGTTTAGGAAATTTCAGTAAAATTGAATACTAGTTAGTTGGAGCTTATCATTAGGAGATACTCTAGAATGATAGTTTTCATTTCCTAGATTCTTCTCTTTAATCATGTCTCTTGAAAAAGAGGAAGAGAATTTTTGTGTTGTAACTTGCACCAGCTTAGAGGTTTGTTCTAAGCATATTTATATTGAAGAGAAATGAACAAAAGGCACTAGTTTTTTTACTTTGTTCTCTACAATTCTCTTCAAGAAGCTTCTCACTCATCTAGATTAACTTGTGTGATTAAGTTAGTGCATTTTTTTACTCAGTCACCCCTTATCAATTGGAACTCATTCAGATTGTGGTGAGTTCTTCCTCTATTTTCCTTCAAACTCCTGGCATTGTGAGCTGGAACCACATCATTGATGTTTTCATTGAGATCGAATCACTCTGCAACCCGAGGTATTTTCGCATCCTTTCTCATTCTATTCTTTCTTTTTTTTTCACCCACTATCAACTCGGCAACTCAATCGCTAAACATTCCACCCCTGATTTTTTTCTTCCTTCTTTCACGTGCACCTAATCATGGTTGAGTTTTCATTCATTGTTCTTTGCGCTTTCATTTCCTATCAAGCCCAGTCCTTCCTCCTTATCACTTTTACATGCACCAAGCTATAACTAGCTAGAAGTCATACTTCTAACCAACCCCACACCTAATTGGATGTGATACTTACCTCCAAAATCCTCTCCATCGTTGGACAAGACTCAAACCAATCTAGCCCTTGGGACATAAGTAGATGGACATTGAGCTTAGTATCAGGACTTAAGTCAAAGGTAATCATGTCATGCTCAACAAGCACGAATTGTTGGTCATTGATACTCTTGAGTTGCAAGCTCAACCTTGTCATGAACCGTGAAAAAAACTATTTTGCACCCACTGCATTATGAAAAACAAGGTATGCAATATAATATGGCTTCAAGTGAGCTCGTGTAAAAACTTGGATTAATTGTGTAGAATCATCATCGTCCCTATTGGTTAAACAAGGTTTTACATCACCAAACAAGTTATCATTCTTTATTGAGAAGAACTATCGAGATAAAGTATTATGTTACGTAGTTTTCATGGAAACGAATCACTTACTATTTGAGTGGTCCTAACAATTCGACCAAAAGACCACTTATGATGGTTTCATAATACCTATCACTATCATATCACTGGGTCCAGTGTATAACAAAAAGAACCTTAATAACACTAATCAACCACATCCTATTGTTCTTGAGCAAAAAAAAAAAAGCAATCTCCTTCCTCTCATTCTAGAACAAGATTCAAAAAAAAGAATTGCAATCAAGACTTAATCTTCTTGCATCAATCCAAGTGATAAAATTATTGCATTAATCTTCTTGCATCAATCCAAGTGATAAAATTATTGCATTGAATCCGATAAATAAGAAATTAAAGATTGTCGTTGATCCTGAAACCCTATACTCTCTTTAAAGAGTTGAGTTGCAACTAATTAAAAAAAAACAACCATGAAAGCCATGACATGAGATATGAAAGCCATGACATGAGATAAGAAGGACTCATTGATAAGAATGACTCATAGATAAGGACTCATTGATGAGAATGACTCATCTATTGTGACGTTGATCCACGTGATGATGAGCCACACAAAGAAAAGACACCAAATGACTAGATCTATGTCACAAAGATTGATAGACCCAACTCAAGATCTAGAACCAAAAGTTCTCATTATAGATAGTGAGACTCGAAGAAAGTTTAATCTCATAGCAAATGTAAAGAAATTAACAATAACCCAACCAGACTGAAAATAAACCCCCCTTGTTTGTTGATTGAACTGCTTTAATCTTAACTAAACTTAAAAAAAATTAATAAAATTAAATATTAGTTAACTAAAACTTATCACAAGAAGATGTACCTTAATTTATGTATTTATGTATTGTAACTTTTGTCAGTTTAGAGGTTTGTTCTAAAACTTTAAACTAAAAAGAAATGAACAAAAAATATTGATTTTTTACTCTATTCGCTACCGTTCTCTGCAAAAAAAAAAACTTCACTCGTTTAGCTGCAAGAAAACTTCTACGTTTTGTACTCGCACTCACCCCTCTTATCAATCGAACCTCAATGGCGAACTCCTCCTCTATTCCCGTGACATTGTGAGTTGGAAGCCCATCACCTGGTATACATGAAGCGATCGCTAAAACACACAACACTTCATAGGAAGACCTCTAGAAAACTTTGTCGAAATTAGTTATCCTTTCTCCTTACATTCGAAACCTTCCAGAACCCCATGATATCACATCGTCGATCGCAGCATGTAAAATTTGAAACTCTGCAATGGAGTAAAAACAAAGACACATACTGGCGAGCTGTTTCATCAAAGGTCGAATACGTTAAATAAAACGATTTGCGCACTAGCATACAACAAAATGTCAAGAAACAAGAAGCAAAGCTTGCAATCAAGCGCAACACCATACACGGCAAGTTTTCCGAGTCCCACATAAGCTCCCCAGTGCCAACGATACTGCCCAAGTCCCTCGCGTCACACACACACACACGAGAGAGAGAGAGAGAAACAGAGAAAGAGAGAGAGAGAAACAATGAGAGGGGCTCATTTAAGAAACAGAAGGTTCTGCCATTGTTGACATGGGTATGGTGTTCAGTCGGCCTTCCTTTGAGGATTGTGATCGGCAGAGGCACGCTTGTCCTCAGCGGTCTTCGAGCGAACCTCGTCCCTCTCCTTGAAGTAAACCTCGAAGGCCCTAGGCAGGAAGCGTGGTATGAGGAAGCCCAAAAGGTTCATGGAGAAGTAAGCCACGTTCGCCACAGCTAAAGCCCTCCCGAACCATAGCCAAGCCAAGTCCTGCACCCCACGATCAATCACATAACGCCTTCAATAAACACATACGCAACGTTGATTGAAACAAAAGGCACGACACGAAACTTTGTTGGTGCTACCACTGATATTTCCCCTTGGCACACGACCCGGAATCCTAGACACGAGACTCGACACCTGAGGAGGACGTTGTATCGTACGACCTTATATATTTAGATACCAACAATGCCATAGAAAATGCATTTTGAAGAAGATCAATAAGTTTCTTTAAAACATGTTTGAACTTTGTAACCAATTTCGTGTCATTGTGTCCTAGAGGTGGCCACGTCTGCCTCCGTTTTGCGTGCATTGATATGCAGCTAACAACATACTCTGGAGCATTCTTGTGGTGGCACCCGTACAAAGACACGGACCCCTGGCTAGGTTGCATAATCGAAAGAACCTTCAACCAGGAGGTCTTGAGTTCGACACCCGAGGTAGGAATGCCCCCGCCTAATCCATGACCACCTTGACAGCTGGTTGTAGAACCACCCACAAATTCGGATCAAAAGTCTTCAACTTACCTTGACGCCGGTGTTGGCTGGAAGAGTCTTGTTCAACCAGACGTCTGCGACCCAGTCGGCGACAACAAAGATCCGGCGAACCGTGTATACCAAGGGAACCATGACCCTGACGGGAGGCGAGAAGAGCGAAAGTCCGGACACGACGTTCTCCGTCAGGATCTGGCACGAGAGCAGAAACAAGTGAGGCGTCGCTGAGCGGATGGCGTGGTCGTCACCACGGGCGAAGCCGCCGAGCACGTACGCCAGAGGAAGGAAAAGACCGACGGTGGTGCCGAGGACGACGTATAGCTGGAATAGCCTTGAGCCGCGGAAGATCTCCCGCGAGGAATCGGAAGAAGAAGAAGAAGGTGAGAGCGTTGGGAAGGCGAAACGGGCGAGAGCGAAGAGGTAGAAAGTGGTGAAGGCCGGGAAGACAAGGTCGATGATAGGGACAAGGCCACTGGCGGAGAAGACCATGATGAAGGCGACGAGCTGCAACTCGATCACTCGCAGCGATCCCATCATGCCCCCGATGGTCGCCGTCTCTTTTATCTCTCTCGACGGCTCGCTTCTCGGCCCCACCGCTAGTGACACCCCTGACATCTTCCTCTTCCTTTCAAACACAAACACACACACAGAGACAGAGACAGAATTCTCGCAGATGTTCGCCTCTGGGTTTATTTATTCGTTTCTTTTGTTGTGCCGTTCTCTCTCGGAGAAGGGAAGACGACGGAGGGAGAGAAGGAGCACGATGAAGAGACAGATGGCTAATTTGCCCTTCGAGGAACGCTTTGGACACGTCGTGACCGCAAAACCTCGCTCCTACTAGATTTCCGTATTGGATGGGGCCCCCTCTGACAGATGAACGTGCTACAACGGCGTTTGTGATAAGATGAACGGCTGTAACTATGGATGACTAGTTGTGTGATATACTTTTTGTCGCTTTTCTTAGTGGCTTGCGTTGTAAATTACTGCTCCTTCTGTGGGCATGTTTATCGTTCTTGAATACAACGTGGGCTGTTAGTGAGTGAGGGGTTCTGCATGGTCGCCGCGTGGAGAGACATGGTTGTAGCACAACACGTTGCGAATATAGGCGGTTGCCCGGGATACAGTGTTGTTGGATCTGAATTCGGGTCCGATAGAACTGATGCTCGAAACAAGTGTGTTGGATTCGGATAGAACAAAATCTAACTGCAGCTAGACCGCTAACCCATGCGGCAGACCTCTCTGCCCCCAGGTATTGTGTGGTGAATTCGATTCCCCAGGCGTGCATGCTTAGGATTCGGACTCCCAACTTGAAATCACAACCGTGAAGTTAGTTGGTGGTGACCCTATTTTTGAATTAATCGATATATATAAGAAAATATAATTGTTTTGTGGATGTGAAATATAAATGTGTTTTACTCAAATAAAAAAAAGTGTCTTACACAGTGCAAGAGTGGGTAAGGTGAACTGAGGAAATCCGAGGCTGGGCACAATTAGTGTGAGACTGACAAGAAAGGTGGCCAGTGGCATATCTAAAAACTTTTTTTTGGGGCAGACGAGCAGTCCCTTTAATGATTTCAAATGGAGCGGATTATGTATTATATCTCATGGATCATATCATAGATTATAGATTTTAATGATTATATCTCACAACCGGAAAAGAGTTTCTAGATCCGTCACTGCCAAAGACGACGGTCTTTAAAGGAAAGACATCTTGTTTGTTTGTTTTTTCTTCATCGGGTTGCACTTTTCTTTTCGATCCTAATTATTTAAATATCTTCTCTTTTATATTTGTTTCCCTCATGTTTGCGCACAACATAAACTTTTTGGATTTCCAACTTTTGAAATCAAAGTTACTGCTAAAGACACTTGGGCAATCTATAATTTATCAATCCTACTTAAAGTCGATCAAATGGGAGCAGTGGCTGGTGTACATTGACTCCATCGGAAATTTTGAAAATCAACTTAAAATCTATATAGCCTATGATGAGATCCATGAGCTATAATGTATAATTTGCCTCACCCAAAACCATTCAAGGGGCTGGCTCGCCCCACTCCAAAAGAGTTTGTAGATCTGACACTGGATGGGAGCAAACTTTTCAGCCCCCCTTACCCAAAAACAATCACGACCATCAATCTTGTTTTCAATTTCTTGGCATTTCATACGATTTTTTAAATACAAGGTAAACAAATACTGTTTATTTGTGTGTATATATGAAAACTAGATCCTATAGCCTCTAAAATCGTTAACCTTGGTGTTGAGGGTATCAATATTATTTAAAAAGTTATATAGGTACAAGAAAAATATAAAGACAATATGAAGTTGTGAGTGTACTGGAAAAATATATACTCATCTTCTCGTACACAAAGGAATACATAAATGTAATTGTTTCGTAGGTAGGTGTGCAAGTGTGTACATTTATATATATTGAGAGAGAGAAACAGCATGGTATATGCTAGCACATATAGTTACTTACATATCTAAACAATTTTCAACCATTGACTTGTGTTGATGGATGGTTGAGATTTAAATTAAAAAAGTAAGGAATATATATATAAATTAAATTCTTCGGCAAAAATATGTTATTGACTTTTTAAATTCAAATTCAAACTACCATCAGAAAAAAATTAGAAAATTAAGATTAGAGCTATAAAGAAAATTATTAGAAAATAAAAAATTAAAGATGTAGGAAAAAACTTTAAAAAATAAAGACTTTCAACTTATTAGAACAAAAATAAAATATGTAAAATATAAGTTTGATTATTTGAGTACTATATATTATATTAAAACTAAGATTGGCACATATTGTATATGCATAAAAGAAAATTTTGAATACTTAGGATTGTTTTTTCAAAGTGAGAAAAATTGATGGAGATCTTACAAATATAATGAATGCACATTGGTTAATTATCAAAATATATTCTTATTCAAAGGTAAATATTATAAAGCAATAATTATAAAGCAACAATTATACGGTGTTGAGATGGATGTGTCGTCGTATGAGGAATAATTATTGAGTGTTGAGATGGATGTGTGTTATACCAGGAAACGCCATACCCATAACAAGGTTATTATAGACAAATTGAGAGTGGTAAAACATAGATGATGTATAATAAGAAAAAATAGTTGAAGATGGTTTTACGTGAGAAGGTAGATGGTAAAAGTGTGTTAAAAGAGATGAGGAAGACCATATAAAAGTAAAGTATTAGAAGGAAACAAGGAAAAAGTGATCAAGCTTTTCTTAACTAAAAACCATAAAACCACGTTCCTCGCGCAGACAGAGAGAGAGAGAGAGAGAGAGAGAGAAGCGAGGGACATGGGTTACGGCGACGAAGCAGATGGCGGGAATGCGGAACGGACTCTTTTTTCTTTCTCTTTTTCTTGTAATTGATTGTTTGTGATGTCTTTGTGGAAGAAATCTGTCTCTCTCTCATCGTGGCCGATTGTTTGTGCTTGGTGTTTAGGCGGAAGCAATGTCGTTCACAGCACCCTCCCGTGGATCTCTCCCAAGTCGTAGACTTCAACTCTATCCATCATTCCTTTTCCCTACACGGAACTCTCCCTTCCGGATTCCGCAAACTCCCCGACGACTCCGGCCTGTCCATCTTCACATTGGACGATCGCCCCGGTACGTCACGCCTAAGGGATTCCGTGCTCCTATCTTGCCCAAAATTGTTCTTCTTTGGTCTAATCATGTGATTGTTCGTCTGATATAGGATTTTACTTTCTTCTGAACGCGTTGAGTGTAGAAGAACAGCATTATTTGGTAAAGGAGAGTTTGACGAGCTTCCCTGAGCCACCCAATAGGACAAATCATAATGCAACCTATGGCCCAATTCGTGATTTGTTCGATTCGTACTTGAAAGGGAAGGTCTTGGTTGAATCCTATGTGCCTAATAAGGATGCTGTGAATTCGACGGTGTCGACTTCAATGGGTTCCAATGGTTCTGAGTGGGAATTCATGGAGAAAAGTTGTGTAACATAGACTGGATGTTCGAGGAAGACTATCCCAGCGGGCATTCTTTTGAGGAAGTTGCGATGGAGTACTTTGGGTTTGCAATTCGATTGGTCTAAGGTTCCTAAGAACTGCTTCTTCTCTTACATCTGTTTGGATTTTCTCATGATGATTAGGCACGTATCCCATTGACATATATTAACCTTATAAGAGACATGTATGATGGTGCAAAAACATGTGTGAGGACTCATGAAGGAACGACAGACTTCTTTGAAGTTAATATTGGGTTACATCAAGGATCAACTTTAAGTCCATACTTATTTATAATGGTGATGGATGAGTTAACAAAACATATTCAAGATGAAGTACCTTGGTGTATGTTATTTGCAGATGACATTGTATTAGTGGAGGAGTCTAAGGAAAAAGTTAATAGAAAATTGGAACTATGGAGAGAAACATTAGAAAACAAAGGCCTCCGACTTAGTAGAACAAAGACAGAATATATGGAATGTAAGTTTGATCATTTGGCTACTTCAGAGGACATAGAAATTAAAATTGGCACACATTGCATTCCCCAAAAGGAAAGTTTTAAATACCTAGGGTCAATTTTTCAAAGTGATGGAAGAATTGATGGAGATGTTACACATAGAATTAATACTGGTTGGTTAAAATGGAGAGGAGCATCAGGTATTCTTTGTGATAAGAAGATACCATTAAAATTAAAAGGTAAATATTATAGAGCAGCAATTAGGCCTGCCATGTTTTATGGTTCTGAGTGTTGGGCAGTTAATCATCAACATGTACAAAAGATGTCTGACAGAAATGAAGATGTTGAGATGGATGAGTGGCCATACAAGAAAAGACCGTATACATAATGAGGTTATTAGAAACAAATTAGGAGTGGCACCAATAGAGGATAAAATGAGAGAACATCGTTTAAGATGGTTTGGACATATAGAAAGAAGATCAAAAGAAGAACCTGTAAGAAGGTTAGAAAAACTAAATTTGGAAAGTATTAAAAGAGGTAGAGGACGACCACAAAAGTGTTGGAAAGAAACAATAAAGAATGATCTAGTTTATTGGGAGTTAACTGCTAACATGGCACACGATAGGGATCTGTGGAAACAAAGAATCCATGTAGCCGACCCCGTCTAGTATGGGAAAAGGCTTAGTTGTTGTTGTTGTTGTTGATTAGGCACGTTGGTGTATCTTTGCCCTTTGAAAGGGACTAACATTTGTTCTCTTGTTTGGTGATTTTGTCCACACATTTTGGTGGGAGAACTAGCCGACCCCATCTAGTATGGGAAAAGGCTTAGTTTTATAGTTGTTGTTGTATTTTGGTGGGAGAACTGGGTTCTCTTCTCTTAAGTTGGAGAATTTAATTATCCTGTGGTTTGCTGAAGTTGATGTTGAGGAGGTGAATCCATGTTGCAAATAGCTGCTGGTGAACTAAAACATGCCATTTACACTAATAATTTCTTTATGCATATGAACTACCTTCAGCTTAGACGTTGCAAATTTCTTCTTCCTTTTTTTTCTCAGAAAAACTTGATGTATGACAGATAGAAATCTCCCTAGTATGAATGTGAATATTGGTTGCATGTAATCATTTGAATTTGCAAGAATGGTACTCCGTTAGCCAAGGGTGGATGGGCTTGTGACTTGAATATACCCATTTTGGAACAATCAGGACACTACTTTTCCAGGGTCTGATGTTTGCATCAGCTCGAAGGTCCCATAAAAACACAAACTCACCTTATCAAGTGTAGGCTGGTATTCTTTGTTTGTGATGCAGACATATCTAATGGTAGTTTTGGTAGGCTCTCATAGAGATACTCAAGATTCTTCGTTGTCCAATGCAGATAGGTTAACTCTAGTCTGGTTGTGGAAGTTTGCTTTCTAGTGGTCCTTTTGTGTAATAGCGTTCACGTTAACTCTCACAACCCTCAAGTTTCTTTGTGGCCTTAAGTAGAGATGGACCATGAGACCTGAGTGGGGTAAAACCATTATGCTAGCTCCTTGTAACCACTTAGCATTTTGTGGAAGTTGGTCATCCTGTTGCATTTCTCACTTCTGTCATATGGATGGGGTATACTACTATACTTGTTAGCTGCATTTGTTACAACCTTTCGGTAACTAAAAACATTCATGTCCATTCTCCTTCTCTTTTATGAGATTGATGAGCTTCCTTTTTCTTGCTCTTACGATTCACTAGCTTCCTTCATGAAGAAGAGCAAAACACTCTAATAAATGGGTGTAAGTTTGTAATCCTCATTTTCTTATATTTATCAGCCAGGTTTCAGATGAGGAAAACACTGTGATAGTATCTACTGCTACTTCATATATATATATATACTGAGTGAAAAAGAGAGAGTGTGTATAGTACCTACTCACTTGAGTGGGATGTGTAGGTTTCACTACCTTCCACTTCTTCAACCACCGGTTGCTGCTTTCCACCATCTTCAACTACTCCTCCATTTTGGTCAAACCATCATCCATCGGTCAAATCCGCCGCCGTCACCACGAAAACCACCTAAAATACCTAAATGTTTGTATATCTAGGTGGTTTTGGTGGGGCAGCGGTTTTGACCATGAGGAGAGTAGTGGAAGATGGTGGAGGGCAGCGGCAGGTGGTTGAAGCAGGGCCTGTAGGCATCCTACTCAATTGAGTAGGTACCACACCCTCTCCCTCTCTCTCTATATATGTGCATATATATATATATATATATATATATGTTGCGATTTGCCCTGTTCTTTATGACAAGCATATTTTTCTGCTCCACTGATAGTTCTTTCTATTCTAACTGGTGCTAACGTCATATTTTGTCAAATAGAGGAGCTATGATGTTTCTCTTCCACATGGCATCATTCCCAAGAAGCTATCTGAAATTGCCTAGAGACTATCTAAGCCAGCCATGCTAGAGGGTCAATTCCATCCAGAAGCTGCAATTGTTAATTATTATAATTCTGGTCTGTATTTGGCAGCTCAATATAGAACCAACAAACTTGTATAGTCATTAGCCTTTTTTAAGACTTGAATAGTGTTGCACGCCACATTTCCTAAGCTTTTGCTGTATATAACTATATATAAAGATCATACACTTGGCGGTCATGTTGATGACATGGAAGCGGATTGGAGTAAGCCCATTGTGAGCATCAGGTTCAGCTTTCTGGAACAGATTTGTATTCTATTATATATTACATATGATGAAAAAATATTGGAAGCGTAAATAGGTCCATACCTATGTTGGTTGCAGCCTAGGATGCAAAGCTGTTTTCCTTTTCGGTGGTAACCATAGAGACCACCCTCCAATTGCAATGTTTCTTCGAAGTGGTGATGTGGTACTTTTATGGCTGGAGCATCAAGCAATGTTTTCATGGTCTGTATACTAGATCCTCTTTCTTATATGCTTTCTCTTCATATATTACTTAAACTTCCTTTGTGTACGTTATTTTAAGAAGTTTCATTGTTGGATAGCTATATACTTCACATGTTTCTCGTAATTCACATGGCATGATCATCAAGTGATACAAGTATGGGATAACAATCTAGAACTCACTAGAACATCCTTGTTGATGAACTTTTCTACAGAACTGTGTTTTCCTTATTAATACTAACCAAAATATGCTATACGTGAAAAAAACTGGAAAGTTTTATCTATAATTTGAAGTTGTTGGTTTGTAAAATCCAATTTTAAGGTAAGTATTTATTGACGTTAACCATCACACCCTGTGGCTGTGGTTATATTTGGAAAATTTCAGCGTGTGCTGTTGAGATGAAAAATATATTATGGTAGAGATGGTGACACTCAACTCCGCCCATGTAAGGGATCACCCTTGCATTGCCGGTCCCAAGCCTGGATAAAGGAGGAGGGTTGTGTTAGGCTTCCGATATTTAGCGTAAAACTTTGTCCAATTTTTATACCATGGATTACACAAATTATGAGCATTGTTTTGGAGCGTTCCCGCCTAGCGATGCGTTGTAGAGCCCGAATGAAGTGATAAGTAAGCAAGGGTCACTACATTTTCGCCCGAATGTAGTGAATCAATTGTAGAGAGGGTTCCTACATCATGGACGGGTGTGAGTAAAGAAGTTAGTCCTTCTACATTGTCGCCCGAATGTAGTGAATAATTTACAAAGAGGGTCTCACATTTTAAATATGGATGGATGCGAGGGTTAAGGAAGCTAGTTCTAGATAATAAGATTCGTATTGGTTCTTGGAATATCAGAACATTATTCGGTAAGCTAATGGAGGTGGTAGATACTATGAATCGAAGAAAGATTCATATTCTATGTTTACAAGAGACAAAGTGGGTTGGAAAAAAAGCAAAGGAGATAGAGGATACAAGTTTTAAATTATGGTACTCAGGTAAGGAAAAGGCTCGAAACGGAGTTGGTATTATCATAAATAAAGATTTAAAGGATAGTGTAGTAGACATACAACGATAGGTGAACGAATCATGACGTTGAAATTAGTGTTAGGAGCATAGGTTTTGAATATAGTTTGTGTTTACGCACCCCAAGTAGGCCTAGAAGATAGTATAAAGACAACATTTTGGGAAGAGGTAGATAAGGTGATTCAAAGGATTCCACAAAGGGAGATGATTTCTTTAGGAGGAGACCTAAATGGACATGTCGGTAAAGAGGCATTAGGATATCAAGGTATTCATGGAAACTTTGGTTTTGGGGATATAAATGAGGAAGGTAGGGAGATTTTAAATTTTGCTATGGCATTTGATCTATTTATAGTCAATACAATCTTCAAAAAACAAGATGAACATTTAATTACTTATAAGAGTGGCTTATCACAAACATAAATTGATTACTTTATTTGTAGAAAAAAAGATAGAGCGTGTTGTAAAGATTGCAAGGTAATTCCAGGAGAAAGTTTAACCACCCAACATCGACTTTTAATTATGGATTTACAAATAAAAAAATGGAAAAAGAAGAAAAGAGTGCATCGAGCTATTCAGACTAAATTGTGGAACCTCAAAAGCTAGAAAGAAGGTGTATTTAAACAGAGAAAGTCCTTCAAGGAGATGCTTGGAATTATGTTGGTACACCTTGTGATATGTGGAACAATATGACTATACATATTAGGAAAGTGGCGAAAGATGTGTTAGGTGAATCTAAGGGAGGTGTACCGGCACAAAAAGAAACTTGGTGGTGGAGTGAAGTAGTGCAAAATAAGATCAAGGCAAAGATGGCATGTTACAAATTACATTATGCTAAGAAAACTAGTGAAACTTTAGAGGCTTATAAGAAAGCAAAGGAAGCGAAAAGGCTGTTAGTGACGCAAAAGTTAAAATTTGAGAGGATTTATATAAAATACTCAACTCAAAAGAGGGTGAAAGAGATATGTTTAGGATAGCTAGGGCTAGAGATAAGAAAACTAAAGATCTTAATTATGTTAGATGCATGAAAGACGAGGATGAAAAAATTCTAGTGGCAAATGATGATATAAGAAATAGATGGGGAAACTATTTTTATAAGTTTTTAATGAAAATAAAGATGTTAGTATTAGCTTAGTTGAGTTAGCCAAATCAGAAAAGTACATAAACCATAATTTTTACCGACATATCCAAAAGAATGAAGTCAAAGAGGCTCTTAAACATATGAAGAGTAGTAAAGTGGTAGGACCAAACAATATTCCTATGGAAGTTTGGAAAATACTAGGAAAAATAGGAATCACTTGGCTCACAAGACTATTTAATGAAATATAGAGAAACCAAAAGATGCCCGAGGAATGGAGAGCGAGTGCACTTATACACATATAAAAGAACAAGGGAGACATTTATAATTGTGTGAATTATCGAGATATCAAGTTAATGAGTCATACTATGAAATTATTGGAAAGAATTATCGAACGTAGGTTAAAACAAATATCGAGTACAACAAAAAACCAATTTGTATTTATGCCTGGCAGATCTACTATTGAAGCAATTAACCTTTTGAGACGTCGAATAGAACATTTTAGAGCAAAAAAAGAAAGACGTTCAAATGGTATTTATTGATTTGGAAAAAGCTTACAATAGGATACTGAGGAATGTTCTTTGGAGAACCTTGAAAAAAAGAGGTATCCCATTAACATACATAAACCTTTTAAGAGAAATGTATGATGGTGCAAAAACATGTGTGAGGACTCATGAAGAAATGATAGACTTCTTTGAAGTTAATATTGGATTACATCAAGGTCATCTTTAAGTCCTTACTTATTTATAATAGTGATTGTTGAGTTAACAAAAAACATTCAAGATGAAGTACCTTGGTGTATGCTATTTGTAGATAACATTGTGTTAGTGGAGGAATCTAAGGAAAAAGTTAATAGAAAATTGTAACTATGGAGAGAAACATTAGGAAGTAAAGGCTTCTGACTTAATAGAACAAAAACAGAATATATGGAATGTAAGTTTGATCATTTTGTTACTTCAGAGGACATAAAAATTAAAATTGGCACACATTGCAACCCCAAAAGGAAAGTTTTAAATACTTAAGGTCAATTTGAAGAGGTTTGTTAAAATGGAGGGGAGCATCAGGTATTCTTTGTGATAAAAAGATACCATTAAAGTTAAAAGGTAAATATTATAGAGCAACAATTAGACATGCCATGTTTTATGGTTATGAGTGTTGGGCAATTAATCATTAACATGTACAAAAGATGTATGTTAAATATGAAGATGTTGAGATGGATTAGTAGTCATGCAAGGAAAGACCGTATACATAATGAGGTTATTAGAAACAAATTGGGAGGAGCACCAATAGAGGATAAAATGAGATAATATCGTTTAAGATGGTTTGGACATATAGAAAGAAGATCAAAAGAAGCCTCCTGTAAGAAGGTACGAAAAACTAGATTTTGAAAGTACTAAAAGAAGTAGAGGACGACCACAAAAGTGTTGTCAAGAAACAATAAAGAATGATCTAGCTTATGCTGAATTAACTGCTAACAAGACATGTGATAGGGCTGTGTGTGGAAACAAAGAATCCATGTAGTCGACCCCATCTAGAATGGGAAAAGGCTTAGTTGTTGTAGTTGTTTTGTAATTGCAGAGATTACACCAACAAATCAAAAATTGAAGATGAACTCTATTTTATGGTTCTTCTTGTGTTTATGTAGCAAAGTAAATATTCATTATCCTGCCATATTTACTTTAATAGAATGAAATTGATAGTTGTGTGATTTGTTTCAAGATTCTCTGGGTTGGACTCTTGGATACTGATGTCTATCTTTTGGAGATCCTTCTTTTAAGTTTTTATTTATTTAATGCATACTTAGTCGTTCCCATATGAGTCATCGTCTGTATGTTTTCATGATTTTATTTTAGTTTGTGCTATCGTAGACCTTATTATGACTTGACCTTATCCTAAATTTGCAGTAGTTCCATGAGTTTTTACTGATCAAGAAAATGCAGACGTTTCAGCTCTTGCTCTTCAGTTTTCCAGCCCAGATCAGCTCTCTTTCAAAGATTACATCCAGACATCAAGGATCAATATCAACATCAGACAAGTTTACTAATTATATCAAAAATACAAGATTTTGTACCTTTAAATTGGTCATCTCTGAAGTAGCCGATTTTTTCACTCAGCCATCAAAGGTGTTGTTTCATGTTTGATCCTCTTCAGAAAAGCTGGAACACTTTCTTAAGATTGCGATGCTTTATACTCTGTACTTTTAATGCTGCCATTGAGGCAAGAGGTGCTTGAAAAATAAGGAAAAGAGCCTGTATCTCCTGAGTTCAGAATCCCCTTTTGTCCAGTTCAGGATGTAAGCTTATGCATGTAATATTACGGAACACTTTTGAGGAACATCTAATTTTGAAATTTATGAAGAAGAGTATTTCGAAAATGGCACCTGAAAGAGTAGCTCAAAAAGTTGTTGAGCCTGGAGATTGACCTCTAGTTCCTTGATAATTGTTTAAAGCACGCATGAGAATAACATGAACTTTTGATTATGCTGTTTCTGCTGCTTCCTCTGCTATTGTAAGATCTCATTATTACATCCAGATTCTATTTGTGAAACCGTTGCTGACATGCAGGGCAAGTAATCTCTATGCAGGTGGAATCAATATGTCGAGTTGCCTTGTCCTTCATCCTTCTTGCCCTCTCCATCTCCTCGGCTGCTTTCTCCCATATGTGCCTTGCACAAGCAAACTCAGACTCAGCCAACTCCATCTCCCTCTTAGTCAATTCTCTCACTTTCTCGGCATAGGCCTTCTCTACAGTGGCAAGCCGCAGCTGTTCCTCTGCTTGCCGCTTCATTGCTTCAGCACAACTTATGTCAGTCCTCGCTTCCTCATATCCTTTCATGACACTCTCAAATGCGTGGTCACCATTGCACTGGAGAAAAGCATGCTGTCGATTGGATCTAGCTGGAGAACTGTACCCCTTTGCAGGTTGCTGATTGATTGAGAGTTGAAGATCAGTCGACGGAAGCTCTGTATACTCCAAGCTGCTGCTGGCAAAAGAGACGCAAGATAGCATTGGTGATGCAAATTCAGGTTTCTTACTGGTCGAGTATTTGCCTGGTAAGAGCTGTGACTCTGTATGCTCCATTGTGAAATGTTAGAGCAAAGCTATAGGGATGGTCTGTGCTTGCATGGCAGATGGTGTGAGGGTTTATTTGTATTGAGAATTCCATATGAGTAGTGAGGTGGGAAGAAAGTGATCACGTTGTTTGTTCTCTCTTTTCCAGGCTAGATTGGTTGTTTCGATTGCTGCTTGTGTTGGGAGGAAGCATGGATGTGTAATCATGATCCTTGAACCGGTAAGGTGATTTGTTACTTTCTCTTTTTCCTTTAGGATGCTTTTTGGGTAGGCCTTGAGTTGTCAGTCTTGGTCTAAAGCTGCATCCTTTTGCATTCAGGCTCAGGCAGGTGGGTCTGGACACTATTTGCATTTGGGCCATTACAAGGATTTTGCCGGCATCGGATCCAAATTCCTGTCTGATCTTCGTTTGCTGAATTTACGCAAGTGGAAATCGCTTTCTAAAGCTCTGAATGCAAGGTGAGTTCTACCATGGAAAAAGCTTCCCTTTTAGTAGAGATACGAGACTTATATGGAGTTCAATTTGATGAGAAGTTAAACAAAGATTGGTGGTAAGTTTGCGGATTCAAGGATCTCTGACATGATCGTTGTTTGATCCTTATTGATATAACCTTGCTGATGAAGTGATGGAATCCTGCAAAATATGATTATGGTTTGGAACATCAGGCATCCAGCTTGCTCATTTTTGCTTTATGGGCTTGGGTTGAGAATTTCAGGAGTCCTAATACCTTAGCCAAGCGGCTTCCCCGCACAGTGGGGTTGGATAGAAGTTGAAAAGGACTTGCGTTGCTTGTCTGCTTCCCAATGCAACCTATGTGAGGGCAAACCCTCATCCTATGCAGAGTTTCAGCAATGTTATAAATACGTGAAAGATTAACTCATTAATGAACAATGGACCCAATTGATTGATCGAATTGCTCATGAGGCATTGGAATTAGATCATGGCCTAAAAACGAGATCTAATTCTTCCTTATTGGATATCGATATACGCTGTTTTTAGATGAAAAATTACCGATTTTTTGTAGACGAATAAAATTGAAAAGATTTATTTCATGTCAAAGATGTGATACCTATCAAGTGAGTCCATGTTCATACTTGCCTACACATGGCTATCTGTTATATTCTTAGATCTTGCATAAAATGCATTTTGTCTTTTTAATGAGCTTAAAGTTAGTAAAGGCAAATGTAAATCTCCTCTGTGTGTGTGTGTGAGCACCATGGTATGTGGGTGGACCTTCAAACAGTGCCAAAATGGAGGAAATGCCAGTGAGCTAACAGTATGTGTACTCCGCATCAATCCTTCACTGTTCACATTTGGGCTGCTAGTTGCAGACCGGTGAGTGCATCATGGGACCATCAGGATGGTGGATCCTAACAACAAAAATCAAAGTCATGCTTGACTTTAATTCATGTGTTTTTGCCAGTCACTCACAGACAAGAGAGAGAGAGAGAGAGAGAGAGAGAGAGAGAGAGAGAGAGGGGTATGCCGCTGCCACATGCCAAAGATTGCAAGTGGACTTGTTTGCTTGTGGTGGGGTGGTGGAAGGCGTTATGGTTCTACACAGTCTGGACCCATGATCTTTATTTTCCACAAAGAAAGAGGCCCACATTAGCAATTCAGAGATTTCTTGGCTGCTTTTTTGAGTGAAAAGTTGGCCAGCTCCGAGTGGACATGTGCCGTGGCTTGCTTCCCATCTCTCTCTCTCTCTCACACATACACACACAAAAAAGAAGAAGAGTCAATCATCTCTGTATCATGGTCTTCCATTAACACAGACACTGTTCCAACACTCGACAGCAAGCTTAGACAATGAGATCCATCATCCCCTTTCCCTTTTACCAAAGTAGGCATCTATAACTTTCAAATCAGTCTCTGGTTTCTTCGACACCCGGAGCGGCGTAGATGATGCATCCTGCTGCTAGAAACAAAATCCAACTCATAAAGCTGTTCGTGTTCCATAGCTGGTCGGTCGTGTATGCTTTCTATGACAGTTCATTTTATCTTTCAAAATACTATCAACCATATCAAGATACAGCAGCTATTGCTTTGCCTTGTGTCTCATCTCCCTCGTTGCAAGCTCACTTCAGCTCATTTAGGAGTCACAAATTGAGCATTAGCAAAGCTAGTATACAACAATAACTAAGATTTTTCTCATATTAGATGAAGTCAGCTACATGAATTCTTTGTTTTCATAGAACCATGTGTCATGCTAGAAATTAACTCAACATAAGTTAGATCATTCTTTATTATTTTCTTCCAATACTTTTTATGGTTTTCTTCTTATCTTCTTATCGGAGTTTCTTTTAATCGTCTTTTTACATGTGCAAACCATCTTAAACGATTCATGAAAAATGTTTGAACAGCAACATCATCTGCTAAGCCTTTTCCCCATACTAGATGAAGTTGATCATATCCTTTGACATGCTAACAGTAACTCAATAAAGACTAGATTTTTCTTTACTGTTTCCTTTCAACACTTTGTGTGGTAATAAAAAGTGTTTAAACAGGCCAAGCTTGAATTTGCTGGCTCATCTAGGTTCATGCTCTTTATTAATAGGCAAATGGGTGTTTGGTGAACCCTGTCACATGGATACCAATATTCATGGCCTCATTCAACAGTCAACTTAAGTTTTCTGATTTGGTACTTTTACATATATAGTTGAGGAGATATTAGTAGTGCTACTGGCACATTATACTTGTGTGCCTGTGCACGCGTGTGTGGATGTGGGTATAATCTCAATGGCTAAAGTTCTATTTCTACTTAATTTTGAACTTAAACGAGCAAGTTATAGCTTTCATGAAATGATACATCAAGGTTTAAGGATCTTAATATTAACAAGCAGTTTGTATTCAGTTCATCTGACTTAGCGCTCATCTAGTTATGAGCTTGGCTTGGTCTAAATAAGTAAATAATGCTAGAAGGAGAAGCACTGGAGGGTATAATTAGATGAGTACTGACAATCTTCACCAGACTTGGTAGCAGCAAGTTGCAATTGTTTAGATTGCTGAATTAACCTCAAATTGTCTTATTCAGTTGCTTAATATTTTCTTCTTTATAGTAAAGAAAATTAATAATAAACTGAGAGAAAGGCTACAGAAGAAGGCAGTCTTAGAGAACAAAGAGCAAACAAAAAAAATAAATACAAAAACAATCACAGAAATCACAAAAAATACAAGATTTATGCGGTTCAGAAAGTTCTATTTCTCGATTCCAACTCCATGGACTCCACTGAGAAAATTTCCAGTATATAAATCGATCCTTGAATTATAAGTATGCAAAGCACCAACAGGCAGTAGACATAGTAGAACATCATACAACAAAGACATACTTTAATAAGAATGAGGGAGCGGTCTCCCTCACCCTCTCTCTCTCTCTCTCTCTCTCTCTCTCTGGGATGAAACATCCCTGCTGAAAACTCAGGCTAGAACCCTCGTTTCCAGGGCATATTCTGGGCTTGGCTTGTGCAGCGCCCGACTGGTCTGATCGCCCTTCGGCAGATGACTTCATCTTGAAAATACATGAATCAACGTACAGACCCTTCAAGAAGCTCTCTATGTTCTCAGTGGATTTTCTTAAAACATATTGTTTTAATCTCTACTAATTTAACATACTTTCATTCATTGTCACTGACAAATTCTCAAGGAAGACGAAATTATCAAGTTCTCATGAGAGTGTCATTCCCATATGTTTTGCATAACTCGAATGACAGTTAATTGTTCATCTCCCAGCAATTTCTTTTGTATATTCTAACCACACACACACACACACACACACACACACATATATATATATATATATATATATATATATATATATATATAGAGAGAGAGAGAGAGAGAGAGAGAGAGAGAGAGAGAGAGAGAGAGAGATGCTAATAGTTTCATTCGATTGTAATCATGTGCATAAGTGCGTAGGATAGTATCCACCGTAACGGAATTTGGTTTTCTACACAATGAATTGCTTCAATAACCATGCTTTCCCTTAATAAATCATGAAAAGAGCAACGTGTGAGATAATTTTCAAAATAAATCATTTCAGTAAAATTGTGAGCTAATTTTCAAACTAACTGCATTCCGTTATAATGCTGTCTGAAAATAAACATACACATCGTCATAAAATAAAACTAACTGCATTCCGTTATAATGCTGTCATAAAATAAACATACACAACGTCAGTAAAATTGTGAGCTAATTTTCAAACTAACTGCATTCCGTTATAATGCTACGTGAAGGTCACGATGGAAAATAATAGAATTAGTTAATATCAAGAAAAACGGCTAGAGATGACATGTTGATGACTTATGTGAGCCCAAGGTACATATAAATGTGCCCACAAGGTATAAAAAGAAAGCGCAAAAATACCAATTGCTTCCTTGAGAATTAACCCACAATTTGCTAATTGAATTCATTTATTTTGAAAATTATCTCACGCAACGGTGACATCATATATCTCTTGCCTTCTTTCTCTTTCACCATCCACATTCTTGTTTTCCCTACTTATATATTATCAGCGACCACCAAGAAAGGCATCACAATCAGTATGCTCTGATTTGGTTCCTGCTAGGTTGCAGTAACCAGTTATTCCAATCCATCTTCTATGCATTAGCTTGCTATATATGGACACGTCTCATCACCTTACCTACTATACTTTCAAACAAAATTTAATCTTATTTTCATTTTGTAGATTAATTGGTAATCATTCTTGAATCAAGGGGTTTATTTAATAGAATTTTTTATTCAACTTGAATCCATGATTTATGGAACCGTGTAATCTCTAAGTACACAAATTTAATCAGTGGTGACCATAGACGGTTCATAGGTAAACAGCTTGTGGAGCCGTTCCTGGAAAAAGACCAATTGAAGCGGGGTTTCCTCAAACAACATAGATCGGAGGCAACTATTCAATCAAATATAAGTATGTTTTCCCTCTCTTCTCTAGAAACAAGTGGGGACATTTCTTTGCAAAATTGATCTCAATTTCATGCATGTGGCAATTCACCAAGATCCCTTCGTTAGTCCATGGAAGAATCATGAATCGGACATTTTGAGGGCTCAAAATAGAGGGTAGTTCCGGCCCTCAAGAATCGTCAAGAGGAATTTGGCGTGGAAGGTTACGAGGATAGAGATTATCAGCTACAAGATGGTGGCTGGTAGTAAGGTCGAAGGGTTTCAGTAGGGATCCTCTAGGACTCAAAAGAGCGAGGTAATTGTCATCTCTCTCTCTCTCTCTCTCTCTCTCTATATATATATATATATATATATATATATATATATATATATATATATATACATGGACAGATAGATGTACTCACGCACAAATGAGGCATTGGATGCTTCAGTTTGTGGTTTGATAGCATCTGGAGTGCACCAAGTTGTGTAATGCAAGTGCTAAACAATTGTGGCCCTGACACTGGCTCCAACATCCTCCAACATTTTCAAGCTTATCCACAGTTTTCTAAAATGTAGAAATTTTGGGCATAAAGATAAGGAACAATAGTGGGAAATGTACATGTGGTTATGCGAATGCATATTCACTTGCAGCGGACCCTCATTGCATTACATGCAAAGATGGAAAATCTTCTCATATGCGGTCTACTTGTGAACTTTGCATAAGATGGTTTTCACATTTCAGCATCAGCCTACATCATCTTTTGATTGCCCGAAAGGGTCATATACAGCTCACTGGCTACGGGGTCGGCTCGCTTACAGCAGGTTAGGAGTTCAATACCTTTTGTGTGAGGCTAGTATAACAGATCCGAATAACCCCAGCTTGTCTATGGAATCAGGATCTTCTGAGAAGAAGACCTAATATGTTGGAAAACATATAGCTCCTTGTCAAAAGAATTACTGATCTCACAACACAATGCTCAACTCTACTGTCACTTGCTCCTTGTGGAACTTGGTTGATCATCTAAGCACATCAGATCAGAGAAACGTATTTTCACATATCTGAGATTCAAAGAAAACAGTTTAACATAATCCAGCTTGGCCTGTTTCATGGATATGGTCTCTCTCTTAATTCAAGAAAAAGAGGCTCCCACCATTTGTAACTTGTTTTTCTACAACCAGATGCCTCTTAAAATGCAAATATTTTATCTTTTGTATTGGTATGCCTTCTCCTCTGCTACACATACACAGACTGATCTATAGTTTTGGAGAAAGGGATTTTCAAAAATCACCTTTGCTTGTGTTTGTTTCTTTTTCACAAGATTGGAGAAAAGATACTGATAAGATCATAGAATCTCTAGCTTTGATCCACACATGGAGATAGGCGTGGGTGTCTCCCTTGACAAACCTCAAATAAGTTGTGGTGTTCACAAGTTAGATGAGCGGAGAAAGATCAAACACAGCCAACTATGGTTAATTTCCTAATAAGAAAAGGTAAAAGACGTAAGGAATGGAAGGTCAGAATGTCATATTAGCAGATAGACGAAGAAATGAGATTCCCCTATTACACCAACCCACTCGTCTCTGTGGAAATTCATTCATGATATTGCAGCGGAAGAGAGGGTCGAGATTCTTTGCTTCTTCAGCTTCCACCAAACAAATTTCGAGCATGGGGTCCAAGCCAACTGTACAAATATCACGACTCGACGTCTCACCAACTGAGCAAAGTTAATCCAATTATCGTCCATACTTTAATTTTTTTAACGTCTCTCTCTCTCTCTCTCTCGCGCGCGCACACACACAAACACGCATAAGACAGACCAGAGGGTCTTATTGACTGCTGTGCGCATGAACGACTTACTAGCTTACAGAAAGCAAGCTAATCTTAAGAAGAGCCAAGGAATGTCCAGAAACATGACGGCAGGGGAGTTCTGTAGTTGTTGGATCATGTATCGTACATGAAGTTAATCTAAGAGGGGCAACGTTCTCAAACTAATGCATAAACAGAAATACGCTTTGCATCAAGTTGATGTAAAAGAGCATCACCCTCGCACATTACCGTGAAAAACTCTTAGCTAAAAACTAAAATTCCTTACGCAACCGGTCTCAAACTTGGATTATAGGTAGCGATCGACAACCACCATAAAACTTTGTACTAGAGGCTGCGATCTTTCCAACACCAAGGCCAGATATCTTTCCAGAAATACAAAGATTTCGTGCTCTCGAGTGAATAACTCCTGAATGGAATTGGTCACCTTTCCTGAAAGTCTCCATGGTGCACCCTCCAATCAACCCTACTTAGGATAGAAAGAGCTTGTTTAGGTTAAAATTAAGGTCAACACTACTCAAAGAAATTCATCTGCAGCTTTTTTCATCCTTTGTAGACAGTACGCATTAATCGTTTGTTGCGTCTGATAATACACGTCCATGTGTTCAAGTTTACCACATTTCACATAACTGTGGTATAATAACCATGCACTGGAGTTGCGGTTGGGTGATCCCAATAGTGTTACTGTAAAGAAATTTTGTAATTTCGGGTCATCTTCGTGTTGTATCATTTCATGTTGGTGTTGACGACTCGATCTTTCCTTTAATGTTACTTTAGGTAGATGAACACAAACCTTTTAGGTTATGTTCGTGTCGTCTTGGGTTGTGAGCCTACAGTACTTCTAAGCATCATTTATGACCACAAATCTCAACATTTTTTGAGGTGTGAGCGAGACGAACCATGAGATAGAATGTGGCCTCTTCACATATTCCTAGCCTCTACTTTTCAAGTCTTTATTTTAGTTTAGACGGCCTGGTAGGACATTCACTAGAAGTTTTGGGCATTAGCTAGCATGTAATGTATTTTGCCTTTCCCTGCTGGCGAATGAATTGGAAAGTGCTTCACCGGACTTCTTCGCCCCCTATAGGCCCCAGATCAATAAGGCCACAGTCATTTATCCAATTCAATGAAGAAAGCATCCGCACCTTCCTTCATTGACTTCGGCTCCTCCCTTTTGTTCTTTGATCTCATTGAAATCAGATCACCAAAACCAAGCCTTCTCCCACAGTACAATGGGGTTGTCCATATTAATTCTGTCACCACTGTTCTCAATTTTTCACCATAATAGCATTTACATGCAGAAAAGAACAATCATGTTTTATTGTTTTCCTCTCAACACTGACGAGGCCTAAGGGTTCACCATCTAATTCGTCACGTTTCCAAGCCGGTCTAAAATCTCGGTCGCAGCAAATCTTAAAGCTAGTTGTTTCATGGAATTAAGCAGACTGTTTTGTACACTGAATTTTGGATTTGCAATAAAAGCATAGCACCACACTAAAAGATTACATATGGTAACTATTCAGCAGTTTCAGATATGTAATCCATCGCCACGAATGATATACAGCATCACAGCCAACATGGCCAATCTTCCATTCTTGATCTCCTTTGTTCTCAACTCCTTGATCTTCTCAGGAGAACCACTTCCCCATCCAAGAGGGTCAAACCAAAGCCCACCTGGGTAACCAACATCAGTCCCTGTGAGCTTGTTGTTGGGAAAGTACTCCTGGGCTCCGGCAGTGTACCATGATGGAGTGTTGAGGATGCCTATCTTGGTGAGAAATTCCGGGATGAAGATTCCAGCGGCACCCAGCATGGCCCATCTACAGTGAACCAACTCCGCCTGCTGGTTCCATCTCAGACTTTCTGGATCAGATCCTGCATGAATCCAGTTTCTATTGAACTCAAAGCATTCCTTTGTGACTTTGACGGCGCTACCGTATAATATGATACTCTGTCACAATTTTGTGATACATGCAGAAATGATACAGGTGCCTAGATCTTATCGATGCAAGCATCCACACGAAATGAATGTGAAGACGAATTTCAATGATTTACTCACCAAGGCCAAGAGGATCAAATCCGAAGTCTCCGGGAAGGCTGCATCCAAGAAAGATATGATTTGAGCCCCGAAGCTGATCATGATTCCAGTGTAAATAGTTGGGGAACATATCAAAGGATGGTTTACCTACCTTCCATCAAGCCATTCTGGTGGTGTGCTACCAGGGAACCAGAGTGGTCTTTCAGGTGCAGCTGCCGCATTCACTGTGAAGGCTCGACTGCTGACCGGAGCAGCCAATTTTCCCTGGCGCAGAGACCTTCCGGATAGAAAGGAAGCCTTAGTTGCAACCAAAATGTTCCCACTCTTCTGTGAGCTGAAAAGTAGATAGCATACAAACGCAACCATGGGTAAGAGAATAAGAAAAAGAGCTTGGTCGGAGCATCGGGTTATATAGTTCATGTTCGGGGCAGAAATACTTGCCTCGAAGGGGAGATGGAGACAGGTGCGATGGCAGAAGAAACACAAGCAGACGCCATTTTTGTTTCTCCTCCCCTTTCCTCTGTGTTTTGGTGGTGGTTGTGTGGGAATGGGAAGGAGTTTGGGAGAATGGCCTTATTTATTTGAACATGTCTTATCCTGTGAAATTTGTTGAAAGAGTTCTGGTTGGCCAACGAAGTGCCAAATGGCAAGTAGAATCTAGAATTGGCTCCTCAGGCTCTTGATTTCGCGGATGAGGAAGATCTTGTTCAGGTAATTGATCTCTCTCAATAATCAAGAGTTAATTTAGATAGTTAAAATGCCACCGAAGTTTGGATTTTCAGAAATATTGAAATACAGAAGGTACTCCATGAAATCTGGAACGTTGATAAAGGGCATCTTTCTTGAATTCATCCAATGGATATGAGGCACCTGTACAAAGACAAGGTACTTATGAGTTTCAGTAGCTTCAAAAACTTATGAAAAACGACAAGGGATCTGACTTTAGAAACCTTCAACTTGGTTTCCGATAGGTATATGCTTAAAACGAGGTATATATATATATAGGGGGAGAGAAATTAATATGTTTGTTCATCGTTAAAATCTCAAATATTATCATCAAAAGAGATGGTTGAATTTAAAACCCTGAAATAAAAATTAAATTAAATATATCTTAAAAAAGTACCTCTCACTTTTAAACTTATTCAACTAAATGGTTGAGATTTTAAAAGATATAATATGACAAACATATTCGATTTTTCCTAGCACTTCACACATATATATATATATATATATATATATATATATATATATATATATATATATATATATATATATATATATATATATATATATATATAGAGAGAGAGAGAGAGAGAGAGAGAGAGAGAAAGTTATTAAGATCGTAGATCCAAATCACATAAAAGGATAGTTGTAAGATGCTAGCTTACATCTTATTTTTTTTAAAGCTTGTATTTGACATGAACCATATTTTCCTATTCCGTGCAAACAAAAAAGAAAATTAATGTGACATAAATATGTCAAAACCAGTTTGGCTCGGAGTTATTAAAAATATGGGTTGGCCTGACCCAACCCACATTTTCCCAGGCCCACCAGGGCCAGGGCCGGGCCGGCCGATATGGTACATTTTCCCAAGCCCACCAAGTGAAATCTAGCTTCACAACAACAAGGGGACGGTCTGTGGTGTGTCTAGTTAGATGCAGTGGAAAATTAGGGGTGTTTATGGTTTGGTTCAGTTCGGTTCATGCTTCAATTTCGAGCCAAGTCACTAGTTTCAGTTCTTTATTTTTAGAGAACTGAACCGAACCATGCTATGGCCAGAACCAAACTGAACTCCCGGTTCACGTTTGGTTCGGTTCTAAACCATGGTTCTACTTATTTAAGGGTTTTACTAATACAATGTATTCTGCCATCATATTATTTGGATTTATGATTCATATAAAATATTTTATATGCATATGAGGTTATAAAACTCATATATATATATATATATATATATATATATATATATATATATATATATATATATATATATATATAGTATTCACATTTTACATTTTATATGTATATAAGGTTATAAAACTGTATATCTACCATAAAATTTATATATCTATATATAATGTTTAGATTCTCATGATTCAGTTCCAAAGCTAGAACTGTGAACCGAACAACCAGGTTTCATTCCTGCTAAAACCGAACCAAACCAAATTGTCAGATATCTAGAATTTGGTTCTAGCGGTTCCATGAACACCCCTAAGAAAAACAATAAAATCGAGAAAGCACCATGCCTATATCTTTTTATTGGTACAAAGCTTTTTACTAAATTATTTAGTTTAGGAGGTGAGATCCTCATGATCATAACAGTCTAAGGATGTTAGCTCTCTCTCTCTCTCTCTCTCTCTCTCTCTCTCTCTCTCTCTCTCTCTCTCTCTCTCTCACGTTAATTAATACGCCACCCTATGCATTTTTTAATAAAAAGGGACTGATCTGTACTTTTTACCTTTTGTTCTAGTGAATTGGAATGCTAGAATTGACACTGTCGTAACTTTCCGGTGACAACATCGGCTGTTGGTAATCTTTCGAAGTTTTTCCATTCATGATGGCGAACTCAAGTCATTTTTTCATATTGTTCCTTGATTTGGAAATCGGAGAGAAATGCAGGTGAGTCGCTGAGGTTGATGCAGCTGGCGCACCCACACCACATGAGAATTGCATTGAAGACCTAAACCAAAGAGTTGCCCTTCTCATGGAAATGGAATCCACTCCCCATGAGAATTCTAAACAAGAATCATGAATTCTCGTGAGAATCCAAATGCCTCTATTGCTAAAACGTCATTCTTTTTCCACGTGGAAACTTGGATAGAATCCAATTGAAGTTACGATCAAGTTGTGCTGAAATATTTCAAGATCCGAAACAAGTTCGCACAGAATTGATCGTTGTGAAGCGATGGTACCTAACAACTTGCTAATCAAAGAAGAAAAACGAAGATCCAGATGAATTCGACCCATCTGTGCTCCTATATGATCCCACCTACCACCTCATAATACTTCTCATAAGCAGAAAAAACTGTGCATGTGAAGAAATAACCAGTTCTTTTTGTTATCGGTCATTAATCAATGTGGTTGTGAATTTCCTTGACATGAATGATACCAACTTGCTTATATGATTTTTTCTGGTTACTGTTTGAAGTTGATGTAAACTTGAACCTCTTTTAGAAGTTCCTTACAAATCCTTCCTCTATTTAAAGCTCAATAGTGATGCCCTAGGGATGAGGGTCCTAGACTCGGCATTCTACGAATCGATGATGCAACTAAGTCTTACCTGCTTAATAGAAATAAAGCTCAATAATACTGAGGGTGTTTAAAGGCAGACATCAGTAAATTGGACTTTGGCGAGCAGATCAGGAGACCACTCAATCTCATGATCGATCCTTATCGAATAAGTAAATGAAGCAGAAGAATCCACTTCAACCCAGAGCTGGTAAAATGAAAAGAGCTGCTCGAAGATTGCCTGCTCTTGTTTGGTTAATGAGTTTAACTGATATGACCACAAACAGTGTGTGTTCAGCTCAATTAACTTGGTTCATGAAGGTTATTCAGAAAAATGTTGTTGACGAACTGTTAGCCTCAATGTTGTAAATATCATATCAGACCCCGTATCGAATGGGACATCGAAACACCTATATCCTACCATATAGTATGGTTAGATGCAGTATAGGTTATTTTTAAATTATTTTTTTAAGAATATTTTAAAATTAAAAAAAAAATCTGCAATATCTACCATATCAAGAGATAACAAATTCAATATCAAAGCAAACTAAATCACATGTATACATTACTCTTGAGCCTCACTTTCAAACTTAGGATTGATGACTATTAATGAATGTTCAATATATATGGGATTTTTAGAGAGAAAGGAGTTTGTCTTAAACAAAAAAAAGGGATAGACATGCAAGAACAACCAAAGAAGTTCACCTAGAAGGGTCAAAACATACCTAAACTATGTTTTTTTTTTAATATGAATTTGAAACTTACACTATATCATATGATACATGACCTTATCACAACGTACCGTATGATACTCCATGATATGGTGCGATAAATATAATTTTCAATATAGGTACTCGCATCAGTCCAGGTACTAATTTGCATGTATCATGTACCATGTATCGTATCGTATGATACAACATTGGTTAGCCTCATTGCAGAGACGTCCTCTAACACAAAATGTCTAATTTGGAGCTAGTTTATTTTCTTCTCTGTGCTGCCTTGTTTGGAAATGGCTATAGTAGATAATTTGCAGCCATTAGATAATTTGTAGGCGAAATATACATGTATCTTTAGGCAATAGCATAAAGAAAAGGAAAATTGGATCCCCCCATTTCTTACATGCCCACTCATTGTTTTTTGGTGGAACGAGTGTAATTTAAAAAGTTTTAACGTGATTAGATCGTGCTCATTCATATACGACTATTGTTTTTGAGGAACATGAGTGTAATAACAATGTCTTTTGTAACATTGTTTCAAACTTGAACTAAAATAATTAAAAATAAGTCCAAATTAGTCCAAACTCGAGCTCAAGAAAGAGTGTCTTGTGGACAAGGCCACTAACACAACCGGGCTCATGCCATCAATTTTACATTCATTATATTATCAGTACTGTAGGCTCCACAATTATTTAAACTTATGACATATAATCTTCACCGCCGTGTGAGAGCGAGCAACGCACTAAAAGATAACTCCCCCATCGAAAGGGGTCTCTCTTTCATGTCGTAGGCTTTGCATCTTCGAACCCATACATTTCCCACTTGTGTTTCTATACACATAACATATAATCTTTTAGACCCCAAATTTTTAGGCCACACTTGTAAAATCCAATTTCATACGCCCCAAAACTTTTACTCGGACCAGAGTTGATTTACGTATGGTAACCAACTTGTATATTTGCTTCAGGCATCAACCTGTTTCGAGCCAGTTCAAACGAGTTCAAAGAATTTTGAAGTTGATTCCTTATGTTCAGATCCAACTCCCATGAAACAATGAACAGCTCGCTAACTTGTTCAAACATTGTAAATATAAAAGCACGAGCTAGCTCATAAAATAAGCGAGTCGATCATCGAACAGTCCGTGTTGGGTTTGTTCAACTCCTTTACAAGCACAAACCCGACCTGTAATTTTACTGTATGATTTTTGTTCCTAATTTTTGACATTATTTTATTTTCTTTCTACATATTTCCAAGACTATAATTCGACAAGGCTAGCGTCTCATAATCTACACTGCGGTAAATCAATGGCTTAATTACGATCTTTAACGTTCACTATAAGAATTACGTCGCTGCTTAAGCAATTCTTGAACTAATATTCTTGTCCTGTAGCTGTTTGTTTTCTCTAAACCTTAGTCTTTTACTTCAAAAGTTCATGGTGATTCAGCTTGATTTGTTGATTTCTATCATTTTCTTGACTATGACAAATACAAGAATACAGTATATGTATAAACATATAAATAAATAAATAAATAAATATATATATATATATATATATATATATACGGAGGAAGTGGTTTATGCTCAATTGAGTAGGGTGTTCAATCGAATGGTTTGCATGGTTCCACCAATCTAACCACTGGGATTCACCCTCCACCACCTTTTATTACTCTTCTACTCTCCAAAAGGGTCTTTCATTTGTCAAGATCACCTTAAAAAGTACAAAACCTACCTATATATAAATTTAGGTTTTTAAGTGATTTTGGTATTGATGGCAATGGTTTTAAACAGTAGAAGAGTAGTGGAAGGTAATGGAAGGCATGGTGAAATTATGTATACGGCTGAACTGAGCACAGACCCTTCTCTCTCTATATATACATTGTTTAAGTTATGAGAGCGGACACTTCAACAAGTGTTCCTCAGCATTTCATTTGCCAAGAAATTTTCATCTTGGTGTCAAGATTAGGACCAATAAACTGATGGGATATCGAAGTTGCTGTATCTTTTTCTAATTTGTAAGATATCTCAATTGTTTATCATTATTGCTTCAGTTAGATGAAAATATGAGTTAAGAATTCATGTAGCGAACTCCATCTTTTGAGGGAAAGAACTTGGTTTTGGTTGCCAAGTCCCATCTGATTGTGGTTGGCATGTCTTTCGGAACCAGTTGACGAATGAATGGGCCGAAATCGGCCGGGTTAGCATCAATATACAGTGTTAATTTTACCATATTGTTCAATAAAATCGGGTTTGATGGTTGAATTTAGTTTATATTTAACCAGCCTTCCATGGAGTGGCAACAATAGCATAAAATTGTTTCAAAAGTAAAAAATAAATGAGTAGAAAATAGACCTTGTTTTGAATTAACTCACTTGGTTGGGGGGTTGACTCACAAATTGAAGGTCATGAGCTCGATACCCCGGCAGTGCATCTGTCTTAGGCCTCCTCATCATGCACCAAAAAAAGATGTTGGTGTTTTAGTCCAAAAATTATTAGGCATGTGTGTGTGCATATGTGCATGCACCAGTGGATTCTTTAGAAGCAAGATGTGCTCAGTTGAATCTTCCCGGTCGCAAAAGGGAGGTGCACTCACCTTCGCCCCTTCATTTTCAAGGGGGTCCTGACCCTCTCTCTACAAACAACGAAACTTCGTGCCAAAAATACTGCATAGGGAGATATCCAAACTCATGCCCTACCTTATCTCCACCGTCTACACAAAGAATGGATGTCATGACCACACCATGATTCGCAGGCCCCACTAAGATCTGGGATTCTCGGGCACGGCTCCGTCCCTCGATCCCTACCGTCCCTTGCACTGACCGACGGCCCAGATTTCGCCACCAGCACAAAACAGATCCATCAGATGCACACTTTATCCCACGTCCCATTCACATCCCTACAAGTCCTGAGAAACAACGGTCCATACGTCCATTTCATGAAAATCACACAATCGTAAATTCCAAAAACAAATCCTCAGTTTCAACAAATCACAGAATCCCACCCGATCCACCACACTAAAGCGTTACTGGGCACTCGATATACGAAGAGACCTGGTGGGTGGGTCTTTGTGGGAAAAGGCTTGATCGTTGTTGTACATATATTAGCAGAGTTAAGAGGATGCATTTAGGGGCTATAACCTCTTTATATATAAGAAAACCGGATCTTCTTCACTTTTGACATTCTCACTCCAGTATAATTTAAAAGGTTTTGAAAAAAATATGAAAAATATTGTTATTACATTAATGTCACTCAAAAATAACAAATGAGCATTAATGTACAACGTCAAAAGTGAATGGAATCCCATCAATATATATATTAACCGTGTGAGAAAAAGACTTTGAGTTATTGTTGAATGCAATTAGCAGCAAAATTGCAAGCTAAACTAGACTAACTCGATTCGTATAGACTCGAATAAGATGACGAACAGAAGATCTTGAGTTGATGAACAAACTGGGGACGGCCTCGGTTCGACAAACTCGGTTACCAGCCCCAGCCATTGATAGTCATCGCCACCCTCTTCTCGTGACAAGCTGCTGCCGGAGGGAACAGGGGGTCGTGTCCCATCCCTTCCCCACCTTTTCCAGTTTAATCAATTTTGCTTCTATATTTCGCCTTCTTTCTTGACCGGGGTTGTCAACAAAAGAAAACCTTCGATACTTTCCTCTCTCTTTCCTCTCGAATCCTCTTACATTTCTGGTTTCCCTATAATCTCCCTCTTTTCCTAGAAATCGATCTCAACAATCATTTCCGCATATTAACACCAAGCATCTCTCTCTCTCATATTAAACTTGGATATCTCAAGCTCAAAAGTTGCAAACCAACGTAAACAACACAGAAAAGCTGCAGCACACAGCAACGAACCCATCGAGAACCGCCTCTAATTCTCATGAATATCCATCCAAACACCAACTACAGCGCCAACAAATCTAAACCAAGATAAAGATAATGTGCGTGAGATTGAGAGAGAAGGGGAGAGAGAAGATCGGCAATGGAAACAAATGTAACTCCTTTCTCTTTCCAGCTTCTCATTTTATCTCTATCCTATGGTACAAAAGGGCTCCACTTCCCGTCTGAAAACTAACGATGAAAGAGAAGAAAAGAAGGTTAAAACAAGCGATAATAACACTGTACAATCTTCTCGCTATAGCCACCAACCTCTTTCTTTCTCTCTCATCGTTGCTCACCGTACGATGGTACCGTCAGCCTCCATGAACCGTGCATCATCATCAACTTGGTTTGCGATCTCTTCGTCGTCGTCTTGTTCGTTATCGTCCTCTTCTCCATCGTCATCGTCGTGTCCTTCTTCGTCGTCGTCCTCGCCGTCTTCGTCGTGCTCATGCCACCGGCCGAGGGGCGCGCACTCGTGCTTGTGCCGTATCTTCCAATCCAGAGCCTGACACGCACGAGAGCAATAATTCACGTTCCCGCAGACGGAACACCGCCGGAACTCGTGCTTCCTCGTCTCCGGTTTCCCGCAACTAGCGTGGGAACAGAGACGGAGGCCACCTTCCGGCGGCCGGAGGGAGAACCACTCGACTAGGAACCGGTTCGCGGGGTGCGACTCGGGTGGGGGGACGTTGCACCCGAAGTCGCTAAGGAGCGGGCAGCCTGCAGACTGCCACCGGCTCTCGATTAGACTAGCGAGCCAAGGCCGGAACGTCGCCGGGTCCCGGCGAGTGATCTCTCGGTGATGGGGAGGGCTGGAGGGAGGAGAGCGGGTGCAGCAGAGGACGGAGGCGAGCTCGCGGGCGTTGGCCTGAACGAGGAAGCGCCGGCCCTCGGCGACGTTCTGCCGGATGCCGTAGCCGTCCTGGAGGCAGTGGCCGAACTCCCGCAGGGCGTCGATGTGACCGAGGGAAGCGGCACGGGCGCAAAGAGCCACGCCGGCGCGGAGGTCCTTGTTGTTCTTGGTGCCTCCGCTGCCATTGAATTGGATCACAGCCAACGAGTAGAGAGCCGGGGCATGCGACGCAATCGCTGCCTTCGCCATGAGAGAAGCCCCGCTACCCCGACTCTGCAGGCAGTAGAAACGTATCTGTTTCAAGTCCCAAAATGCAAACCACCATCAATCAAATCCAAGAGAGAGAATTATGATAACAGAAAAGCTTGTAAAAGATTTTATTTTTTTAGCTCTCTCAATGGCCGGGAGAGAGAGAGATGATTAATGGGAAGTCAAGAGTCCCCTCAAAAGGTAGCAGCAAAATCTTGCATTTTAGTTGCATAACGGAATCCGCCTCTCAGAAACAGAGTCCGGCAGCCAACAAATTTACTCACCAAGCCGAGAGTGAAACAGGCCTCCACGTTGCCGGCGTCGGCGCACCTCTTCAGGAACCCGTGAGCAGATGCCGACCACTTTGACGCCGTTAGTGATAGAAGGCCCGGAGAAGCCTTTCCCAACACTATCGGATGCAATCCCAACCCGTTTAATCTCTTACACCTGAAACACAACACAGCCGAACAATTCCATTACCAAATCAAAACCCACAGAAATTTTCATCGCCAATCAAAACAAAGGTTCAAAATTTTCAACAAAAAATCGGATTTTGAAGAAGTAATCGAGTGCATACGTTGCGAGGACGTTCACGAAATCCCCCGGGGACGTCGCTTGGGAGCTAAGCTTCGAAAGGATGCAGAGGACGAGGTCGTCAGGAAGTTGGTCGAAGAAATCCTCTCTCCCGGTGGTTCCCGTCGCCAATTTCTGGCGCTTCCACCGGAAATCCTCGCACGAACCCATCCTCTTCCTCTTTTCCCCCTTCCTTTCCGTTGTCACCCTCACCCTTCCCCTTGTACAACACATCCCTCTTCTTCTCCGCATCCCCTTTTCCCTCTTCACAATCAATAACCAAGAACCACCCAAAAATTTTTCCCAGAGAGAGAGAGAGGGGGAGGGCTCTCACGGCCCAACAAGAACACTACCAACACATAAACCCATCGTCACCCTCTAATAAATAAAACCTCTCTCTCTCTCTCTCTCTCAGTTCAGTAAGAAAAAGAAAAAGAAACACAGAAAAACTGAAAAAATGGAAGCGAAATTATAGAAAAAGAAATTTTTAATCAGTCGTCCCCCACAGCTTTTTTTAACCCCTCCCACCCTGGTCAATTGCCGTTGACCGCACCTCTCGGTTGCCTCTTTTACTACAACGCCCCCCCCCCCCCCCCCCCCCTCCTCTTCATTGTCTGCACGCACGCCCCCTCCCCCTTTTTCTCTCTCTCTCTCTCTCTCTACCGTTGTTAGGGTGGTTGAGCTTTTTTGCTCAAAGGCAACTAACTTCAGTTACTCCTGTGGTTAAGCCGAGCCTAAACGAAACGTAGTCAACCTCTGACCCGGCTTTAGGGTCTTTCCGTTGAGCGCCAGGCCGTACCAATTGAACAACACCATTAATCGGCGATCCTTTCGTGCACTCCAGGGGCATTATTGGAATTACATTTTTGGCCTGGCACGGTCCCTTTGTCGACGGGAGTAGGGACTTGAGAGATCCGCGACCCTGTCGTCGGATGCAAGGGGAACCGCCGTGTCGCGTCGGGGGTACCTTACTTTTTTCAGAACAAGTAGATAAATGACTAGCAAATCCCCTTCCCCACGAGATTAAGAAAACAGTTTTCATTCTTAATGTCCTTTTTGGTATTAACCGCGACGATAAATCATTCCTAAAATATGAGCCGTCCGTCTTAAAGAACTGGACGTTCCAGATTCTTCATCTTAAAATACGGGTCCCAAAGACATCTAAGAGACCTATTTCGTGTCCTTTACATTCGAGAGATATTGACCGTCAATCTCAAAGCATCGGACGTCTGAGATTTGTCGTGCCTAACATGACATAGGTTTCCGTATGATTATTCCCTCGGAACACTAGGTCCCGCGCTCGATCTAGGATGTCCGTTTTTGGACTTCTACGGTCATGATTGTGGGCCCGGTGTATAAAGCGCCAGAATTATATACGCCCATGCAACCAACTCCTACTTAAGAAAACATGAAAATAAAAAATATATATTTACTGCAGTAAAAGATGCACATTAATATCTGCGTCGTTGGCTTCCAGAGCGGACGGTTCAGATTTATGTACTTCTAAAATGTCCGTGAGTAAAGGGGCCAGCGCGGCGAATCTCCAAATAATCACCTGGTGCATTTGGGCCGTCCATCTCAATGATGGACGGTGGAGGGAGGGTACTGAGCATTTTACCACCAAACGGTAAAAATCTCCTTCGGATAACTTGCGTATCAAACACATTTAACAATTTCCTTCAAAGTCTTCTTTTCATCTCTGTAAGTTTCCAACCAAACACTCAACCAACAATTTCCAAAAGTTTCACTTATTAATTTTCATGCTTTGCTTGGTTGAAATATGAAAGAATTAGTATTGCTCGTATACTGAATGGCTTTTTCGCATACTAGGTGGGGTCGGTTACATGAATTCTTAGTGTCGAGCTTGATGGAGTGTCATGCATATAATAAGTAATAGCCACTTGGTTAGGAGGTCAGCTCACAAGTTGAAAGTCATGAGCTCGATATACATGACATGCATCTCACTTTGGCATATCCATTGTAGCTAAAATAAACAATGTTTTATATAGTATGGTTCCCCGTATAGTAATTTGTCTTTGATAAGTGAAGCAGGGTTGGGCACACCCTTACGGATGCACGTCCAGGGTATCAAACTCATGACCTTCAACTCGATGGTTCTTCGAAGCTGACAGCTAGCCAAAATACTTGTGGTTGTTTGTTGTAGAGTACGAATTCTTACATGAAACCAACTCAATAAATAAAAATGATCAGCATTAGTTAGGCATTTAATAATTGAATCAATACGCAATTGTCAGTTTTCTATCATGAGTTGCAGGGCATCTTCTAATCCTTTTGCCAATGGTGGCAAAATAAAGAAAGCTCCGTCATTTTCCACCATTAAAGCATTTAACCACCATTGCCTTTTTACAGAAAAAAGTTAGTCAAGTAGGCGAAGCAGACAACTGGGATATACAGTTTTCTCTGTAAGAAAATTGGTTGATATTACTCGAGGCAGACGATGTTAGAGAAGGTATGGATCACGGTTGAGTTCGTGGGCTATATTAGGCCGGCTGGTTTTCTTGGTGGAACCCTCTAATGGTGTGTTTTGTGTTATAAATAAATATAACAAACATATGAGGTTATTGTACTAGAGCATTAACTCAACTACAGGGCTCTCTAGTGTAGTTGCTGCTGGTTGGGAGCTCAACTCTCAGAAGGTGCATGTATGGGATGTGTTTTAGGCTTTGTCCTCTCTCTCTCTCTCTCTCTCTCTCTCTCTCACTCTCTCTCTCTCTCTCTCTCTCTCTATATATATATATATATATATGTGTGTGTGTGTGTGTGTGTGTGTGTGTGTGTGTGCGTGTGTGTGTGTGAGAGAGAGAGAGAGGTTATTAGGAGAGAAGGTCAAATGAAGGTGAAGCTGCTTAATGCATTAATGTGATAAATACCTCTCTCTCTCTCTCCCTCTCTCTCTCTCTCTCTCTCTCTCTCTCTCTCTCTCTCTCTATATATATATATATATATATATATATATATATATATATATATATATATATATATATATGTGTGTGTGTGTGTGTGTGTGTGTGTGTGTGTGTGAGAGAGAGAGAGAGAGAGAGAGGGTTTGCTTATGGTTTTGAGTTGGTTTGGTCAATTCCGGTTTCAGCCGATTTCCAACCCAATTGAGTTTCGGTGGGGGTGGTTTCGAATCGGACATGTCTACTTCTTGGTGTCTGTTCTATTAGGGAGGATGAGATTCCTCGACCAGACTCCTAAACTCACTTAGAACTTCTTAAGTTAAGCTGTATCAAGAGTCCTTACACTATTAATAGTAGTTCTCAATTTGTGAACCCCTTGTTTTGAAGATGGAGGGACTCCTGCAGATATTATGTATAAAATCCTTTATTCCTCCGTCCTTTGCAGTGACAAAGTTGATGAAGTCCAAGGCCTTTACTTGGGGTTGTTAATGAAGTTTGGTTTGTAGGTCACGCAAAATCATTAGATTGTGATGAACTTGGTTCCGTTTCACGTGCTGTCCATAAAAAGCATGGCATCACGTGAAAGGAAAACCAAACACATCAAGGTTTTACTTTTCCCCTACCAGACGTCTCTCTCTCTCACTATATATATAAAGTGAGGGTGTGTGTGATAAATACCTTGTATAAACATCTCTACCATTATCTTTGAAATCAAACAGTTGAAGTAATAAAACAAAAGACAAGATGCATTAATGTAAAGTAAAAAGCAGATCAATACTTTTACTTCAAAAAAATATCAGAAGAAGAACCTATAAGAAGGTATGAAAAACTAAATTTGGAAAGCATTAAAAGAGGTAGAAGACGACCACAAAAGTGTTTGAATGAAACAATAAAGAATGATCCACCTTATTGTGAGTTAACTGCTAGAGCTATGTGGAAAACAAAGAATCCATGTTTGTTGTTGCTGCTGCATCCTTAATCATGTCAATCATAATATAGAAATGTTTATACAGTAAAGGATATATTATTCATTTACCATTATATATAGTGCATGGTATATATTAGTAACAGGTATATATTAGTAACATTACAAGTTAGTAAATTTGAACACATTTCATTTAATTTGAAAGACAGAGGTTGAGATTTGAATTTTCAAAAGGCAAAAGGTTGCTTTTTCAAATAATTACACTCAGAAAAGTAAAAGCATATCTTTTACTTTTTAAAATAATCTTGTTAGCATATACCAAGCTTCCTCTCTCTCTCTCTCTCTCTCTCTCTCTCTCTCTCTATATATATATATATATATATATATATATATATATATATATATATGTGTGTGTGTGTGTGTGTGTGTGTGTGCGTGTGTGTGTTGTGTGTGTATACACGTGCCTTATTATATACTGGTTTGGTTTTGCCACAAAGTATTCTTTCAAGCTACAGAGCTCAATCATGTAGCATATTAATATTTAACCCAAAACAATAAATATTTAATTGTTCAAGTTCAACACTTTTATGGTTTATTCTCATTTCACTATCTAGTACACCTTCTTTGTGAACTTCATTTTGTTATATTTTTATATATCTAAACAACTTTAAGTATTTTTCTCTCATTTCATTGCTACTTCAACTTCTTCAATAAGGTTTTAATTCCTTGTATTACCGTGCATCTTCATTTCTACTACATCTTTTTATAGTTGACTTCTCAATATTTATTAAAAGTTATAAATATCTAGCATATCATAGGGTATATTGCAAGACTTAGCTAGTTCCTTCAAAACCTAGAATAAAAAATGGAACAAGCTCCCCTTTGGTTCCGGTCCAATTGTGGGTCCAGCTTCCCGTCGGCTTTGGGTTCCAATTTCCTGTCTAGTTTAGTTCCAATTTCATATAGGAAAAGCATGCATTATAGGTAGGATTTCATAAAATAACCACAATATAGTTTGAAATTGCCAGTTCTAAACCACCACTTCTAAGTTTAGTTCATTTTTCTAGAAGGTGGAACTACAAGATAACAGAGGAGTACCATCATTTCAGTTCCAGCTGGTCTCAGAGGTGTTTTAGGTCCGCTCGGAACCATCAGACAGGGTCCAAACCCAGCCTTCAATATTGATATTAGGATCCATATGATTCAGGTACTTGTACTATTTTTACCAATTTATTGGTGCTTATTTCATACTAATATTTATGGTGTTTATTGTACCAAAAGAATTATTTATGATGTTATAATATCTCATAGCATTGAAGCTTTATTTGTATAACTTTCAGCTTTGCATGACTTTTTTTGATAAAGTATCATATAACGTGGTACAGTTCACACACACATGCGCACTCCCACATTCATACACACACACACACACACACACACACACACACACACATATATATATATACCAGTTATGTGAGAACTCCCAAGCACGAAAAATTTTCTTAGGAACATTTCCCGTTTCTCTGTAACGTTTCTCTGAAGTTTTCCGTTTTTGGAAAATGTTTTCTCTATAAACTGAAAAGAAAGAAGTCCAATCGCCAAGCTCTCTCTTTCAATCGAAATCTCTACCATTACCGTCGCTTTTGCTATAGTCTTTACTCAGTCGAAGAGTCAAACCTTGATATTCTCTCGTTTTCAATCCAAAAGCCCACAACCATTGTCGTCACTTTTGCTATAGGGTCTGCTCAACTGGAGAGTCGATGTTTCTATTTTGAAGGGAGGGGCATAATTCAATGACGCTTAAAATTATATGTTTTTTTTATATTTATCAGTTTAATGCAATTAGATATTGAATTTATTGTTAAAATGTGTAAAATACTCTTATTTTCATTATATTATATTATATATATTGTTGTCTTCCCATCTCCTAAGTTTTGAAGATTTGCCCTGTCCTGTTTCCATTTCAGTGCAACATAATGTGAGAATGAAACTGTATTTTTCTTTATTGATACGTAGGTAAAAGTATCGTGTATTTTTCTTTGTTGATAGGTAGATAAAAGTATCGTGACTTTTCCGTTATGTTGAAAAAAAACATCGGTGCACAGACCGCAACTACAAAACATCGCCGAGTAATTGCGATTAGGTGGCGTAGATCGCGTTGCGGGCTCCCATGGTACAAAATCACCCCACTCTTTCCCTTGCATCCGAAAAACCAACTCTTAACGCACGCACCTACTTATGGTGCTCACTGGGATGGCCAGCGGTAGTGTCAGACACCACGTGGGCTCGAGCCCAGCACGGACCCACATCGAGATAGGTTGGGTCCATTCATAGAACCAGGGAACCATCAAACCGTGGTTAGTTAACCATGGTAAACATTTCTTTCCTCCATGAGTGCGGTGGTCCGATCGAATGTGCATTGCCTCCACTGAAGTTGGGCATTATTTTTATTAGGCATTATTTAAATATGAATTATTTAATTAGGCTCAAAGAACATGTTCTTTGCACGATCGTTGTAATCCCAAAAAAAAATTGGATGAGGAATATAATATTCCAAGACAAAATGCAGAAGAGAGTTTGTTCGCAATTAGTACTAACTAGTGTGAGTGATTGGTCAATGTATCGATGGGACATATAAGGTTAGGGCATAGCCATGCTTCATGCAATTAATTATATGGTATAAGATGTAATTTTACCCTAAGGGTTTTGATCGGGTTGAAGGTTAACCCGAAAGAAAAAATTGGTTTAAAAATGGCCTCAATATTACTAAAATTTAACTATTTAACTTTTTTTTTTTAGCATCAAACTTGATAGAAGCCTCTTGCATTTGACGTTTGAAGTCTCTTCATCCGCACAACCGGATATCGAATTCGCCACCCTTAGCTTGAAGGTTCTTAAATTGATCCCCTAGCCAGGAGAGTTGTGACTCGTCCTCTATCAACTGTCAATTACAATGTTGATTGTGCTTGTGTTATAAATTTTAGGGCAAAGTGGGAGAATAGGAAATAACAAGTGTTATGAGACGCACATGCCTGACGGGCATGATGAGTATTATTTAAAAAGTTATAAGTGTGTTTGAAAAATATAAAAAACTTTCTTATAAGTTATAAGTGTCCTACATGGATTCTTTGTTTCCATAGAGTTTAGTCAATAATCACGCTAATCATTAATTTAATATAAGCTAAATCATTCTTTATTGTTTCCTTCCAACAATTTTATGGTCTTTCTCCTTCTCTTTTAATATTTTCACCCTCTACTTTCTCACACTTTTTTACGAGAACTTCCTTTAATCGCGTTTGTCTAAACCATCTTAGTGAACTCAAAGCCTTTGTTGGACTTTGGTTTTATAAAGTGAATGGTGTAACAACCTACGAATGCTTGAAGAAGATGAAAATAAATACAGATATGAAAGATCCCTGAAAACCTGAGCCATAATGCTGAATTGTTGCTTAATTTATAATTAAGCAAGAGACAACTTGACTATAATTGCATTTCAAACCAAAGCCTCGTCTTACATTAAGTGGGGCCATGTACATGCACCTTGTACCATATTACAATTGCGTAGGAAATATGCATTGCACTAAATATTTTTTTAATAATCGTTGTTATGACCCATTATGACTTTGAATAAGTGAGTATATACCCAAAAAAAACTTTTAAAACCATCCAAAATTCATATAAAAAAAATCAAGAATATATATTAGTCTTGACATGGCCGGTTCGTAATCGAGCCTTTGGTTCAAACTAGAATCAACCTGGCCTGCCAACCACCTCTACTAGGAATCACTTAAACCATACTCGAAATAGTAACCAAACCAGGAACCCCTCTCAGTTATGTAACTGTTCATCCTTCTATAGAATCGGAACCAACGTTTGAACAATTATAGGTTTCTTCTATCTTTTCTTTAACTTTTTTAAAAACTTTTTTCCTTATTTTTGGCTTTTCAAACTGAAACCACAATCAGAACCGGCCATTCCGAACCCCGTCCCGAACTCGGTAGGATCCGGTTTGGTTGCATTCCATAGTTTGCCCCGGTTTCCTACCGCGGGTCAAAGTTTACCTGAAACCTATCATGTCTACATTAGTCAAGATATGTTGTAGATAAAAGACACCAAGAGAACATCACCTCATATGCTCAAACTTGTTCATATAACAAGATCGTCGTTATCATCTTATGTGTATGAGTTGAAGTTTATAATTAGAAAAAAAGAGAAAGAAAAATAATAAATGAGTAAATAAATAAATATCAGCAAGAAGATTTGTCTCATGCAAACGGGGCAAGATTTGGATTTCCGCATCCATCTCTTATCCGAACACAAGAACCAGGTAGCTCGACGTTGCCATTTGTTGCTTCTCTTTGCCTCTTTCCTCCTTTTGCTTTGTCCTTACATGGTTAGCGTCCTCTTTGGTGCGCCTCAATCCTGAGAGTCTTTGACAAGGAATAGACTCAACTAAAAGCTGTTTAATTAAGAAAGGTGGGACTCGCATAATGCTTGCTTGCTTCTAAAGTGACACTAACTACCCTCTTGCCCAGCCTTAATTAGACTTATTTATGTTTCAATTAATTTATTGATCATCATCTTTAAGTACCAAAATCATGGAATTGCTTTCGGGTTTTCTTGGATCTCGAGTCCGGATCTTGATTTTCAAACCCTACTAGATATGGGGTCTGGTGCTTTGTGATCCAATATATGATCCCGGGGATTGGGTAGAAGACTTTAATGCATTTTCAAATTATTAAGAACATGGAGTTTGCTCTCTCTTAACCAAATTCTCAAACCCAAATGAATTGGATTTTATTCCCAATGACTTATCTCAAATCGTGTTTTTCAAATTCTTAGCTTTGAGTTTAGATTTTTTGTAGTCAACGAAAGGTCTACAAACACACCCGGAAAAAAATAATCTTGGATCCAGTGGCAGATCTGCTCGTGGAACCGCATCAAGTTAATTTCAAACATTTGCCTGACCCAAAAAAAAAATTAGGTAATGCTGCTTGGATCGGGTTGTATGGTCCCAACGCTACTCATGCTGGATCGAAATCACCTTGGTTTCCAAACTGATGTTGGATGCATGGTTTCGGAATCCTGTTCTTTTAATCTATCGGGTTTGGATTTCGATAATGGACTATTGGATTAGGGTTTTCTAGTCCAAACCAAGGCCTGCGCTAACAATGGGGGAAATGTGGGGTGTAATAGTTTTGGATTCGGATCAGTATGACTTTACCAAATCCAAGCCAATCAGGTGTTAGGATAATCAAGCTCAGAAACGGATACAGTCATATAAAATTTAATGTATCAAATACACGATAATGGCTACCAAATATCAGCTATTAATCAGGTTGGATATATCATAAAAAAGCAGATTCGAAATTTCATAAGACTTGGGTATGGATTTGGATAATGAATCGGATCAGATCTGGGATATATCAATGGGTTGACATCACTATGAAAAAATGGCGAAACCAAAATACTCAGACTTAGTGGCAAGAACATGGTCATTATTTAAGAGTATAAGCTCTAATGTGGGGCCAATGAATTTCAATAGACACCCCAAAAAAAATGGTTGCCCGTAAGAGGCGGATTTTTTCTTTCTTGCTTAAAGAAAACGCATGGCACGTCCAAGCATGACGCCATTATGCACAAAACAATTGCCCAAAACAGATGAATCACGCAAGCGGAACATTCGACGTCGGTTTCAATTATTTTATTGAGGCAATGTCAGATGATCATGTGGAACACAAGATGTGCGTGTCAGCATGCATGTGTATGCATGAATGCATGTACGTGTGTATCTGTGGATTGGGATATGGGTGTTTATATATATATATATATATATATATAATGGTTTGTGTGTATGGTGCTCAATTCCCTACTGCATGGTTTCACCATCTTAACCACAGGTCTTCACCCTCTACTATTCTTTAAGTATTCCTTCACTATACAAAACCGTTTTCTATCAATTAAAATCATGCTTATCACCATTAAAACCACCTAAAACATTACAAAATCACTTGTATATATATTTAGGTTTTTAGATAGTTTTGACATTGAATTAACAATTTTGATCGATAAAGAATGATTTTTGTAAGTAAAAGAATAGTGGGAGATGGTAGAAAATGACAACTAGTAGTTGAAATAGTAGAATCATATGAAACAAGTGCATAGAGCACGTGCTCAATTAAGTTACAGAACACTGCCCCTCTCTCTCTCTTTCTATATATATATATATATGTATGTATATATGTATATATATGTATATATGTATGTATATGTATGTATATATGTATATATATGTATATATATATATATATATATATATATATATATATATATAGAAAGAGAGAGAGGGGCAGTGTTCTGTAACTTATATATATATATAGGAGAGAGAGGGTGAATGATATGAATTTGGTTTGGACCATGAATCAGTTCATGGGATTCGGATTTGGCAGCGAAAGCATGACCCAGATGAAAAATAGATATAAATTCGGTGTCACTTGTACCCAAAACCTGGATGCAACGATTTCTTTAATTAGATAAACAAGTGCAACATGAATAGGTATTTCAGGTTGGTTTTATAATTAAAGTTTCACATCCAAAACCTGATTATAGAGAAGCTTATTAGGTGAGGCCCCAGCTGTTGAGGATCTTTCCCAAATATAACCTGTTGAAACTTCCATTTCGATTGCATACTAAACATGTGATAATAAATTTACATCCTCATAAAACCTAATCTATTTACCAAAAATAAGTTGTGAACGTTTCATTTGTTTCAACAAATCTAGAGTGAAGATCTCCATTATCTATTGTTCATAGTTAAGAGTAAATTGTCTATTCCAATTATCCATTACCATATATATGTATGCATGTGCGTCCATATGAAAAATCGGACATTGCCAACGAGTGACATGTGCATCCATTGCATTTTAGTGGCATGACTGCGATTTAAAAAAAGAAAACAGTTTTCAAAAAATGATCAAGAACAATATTATTACATTCATATCCTCTGTTTCAAAAAAGGAACAACCGCTCTCTGTCATAATATAGATGAACACTAACTCTATTCACTCATATTCAGATAATGCTTTTGAGGACATGAATGTAATAATAATAGAGAGAGAGCATAATCCTCATAATCTCATTTTCTCCTTATTTTCATCTTCCTCTCTCTCTCTCTCCATCACACTCTTCCTCTAAAGCGAAGAGAGAATAAACGTTGAGATGAGATGATCTTGCCAAGAGAGGGAGTGGTTTCGATTTGGCCTATTATGACAGAGAGCATAATGGGCATAATGGTTGTTTAGAATCCTGCAATCTTCATTTCTCCTTTTTTTTTTCTTTTTCTTTCTTCTTCTCACTCTTTCTCTAAGGTATAGAGAGCATCAATAAAGAGATGAGAAGAGCTTTTAGAGGGAGTGGTTCTAATTTGACCTATTATGACATCTTTCTTTATATTATCTTGATGGGAAAAATGGTATATATCTCTCTCACATACACATGTACGCGCGCACACACATATAATCCAACTGCTACAACCGATTTAGAGCTCAATTTATATCAAGTATTGTATCCCAACAATGAAGGTGTGCATATATGAAAAAGGATGTCAATGGTAAAACTAAAGATGTTGTATTGAATATGGTTGTTGGCCCTAAAGTGACGTTCTTCTTGTAGCTTGACCTAGTGTTAGGGTTTTAGGCATTGGATAAGGCCTCAAGCTAGGGTTTTAGGGCTTTGGAAGTGGGGCCCTTTTCTCTCGAGTGGGACCCATAGGGGCAGCGGGGTGTTGGAGATCGGAGAACAAGAGAGATGTCGGCTGGGAACGAGGCAGGTTTAGATCACAAGCTAAAAACGTGGCGAGTTACTATTGGCTACATCAGATTACGTACCCCGCTGAACGTTGTACTCGGTCAGCACTTTTGACCACACGCTAAGTCGCCATCCCTACACCGAAACCGGGCCGCGCATTCAGCTCGCTTCTGCCTCGCCTGTCCAATGCCACCCACCGGCGCGCCATGATTCTCTCTCTCTCTCTCTCTCTCTGTGGATTAACTATTTATCTTAGTATTGTTTTCTAAAACGCTTTCTCCAAATTAAATGAAGGATATAACACTGTATTGTATAATATGATAAAGGTTCATAAATTATGAATACGATAGAGGGTTTGACATGAAACGAGTGTCAGTTTTACCTTGTAGAAGTTTGCCTGATCCTTCTTTTAATATAAGTCGGTCAAGACTCGATATGGTCACGATGCATGGCCCAGGTATAAGCAAAAAGTGCCATACCACTAATTGGATCGAGTCGACTTGACTTGATTCACTGGTCCGGGCTCAGAAAATGAATATGGTTATTAATTTATGCACAGCACAACACCAAAATGCAGGTTAGTCAAGTCTATTACCTCGCGTTATTGAGAAAGCTACTAAAGGAGTGCATCACACGATCCATTTCTACAACCAATTCATGTCTAAATCTCTTTATATATACATATATATGTTATATGTATATATGTGTATATGTATGTATATAATATATATGTATGTATGTATATTGTCCTGTGAAAGAAAATAGACTGGGCCGGTGATATATATATATATTGATTGCTAACGTTTATGAGGGTCAATGTGTTCAAACGTTGGTGGATCCCAAGTAAAAAATTAATTAAATTACTTCAAAGAGAATGTAATGTAATCTACAAGAAAGTTAGTGAGGAAGTAAAAGAGATTAGAGAAGTAGAAAAGCGTGATCTTTCTCTTACTTTGGTGTCAGTGTAAAAATATAAAGAATGGTATAAACGCGTGAGTATAATGATAAAAGGTAATAAAGAAAGGAGGGTGAGGGGAATTGGAAGCAACATAGGATTCATGGGTTAGTTCATTCACTCTCATTCCTTATTCCCTCAAATGTGCGAATCGGGATTTGGGAGGCGACGGGGTGGGCAAGGAGGATGTTGCTTCACGCATTTACCTTGCTTCTCTCTCTCTCTCTCTCTCTAGGGGTTTGAGCCAAATGCACATGCAGTAGTAATAGAGAGGGGGGAGTCAGTATACTTGCAAAGTGAGTCGCGGTGAAGTGTGGCACAAGCAATGCACCCACCTGATAACCCTCACACCCCTCCATCATTTCTCTCTTTGATTTCTTTGTACTTATACAGAGAAGGTAAAAGGAGACGTCGAGAGAGAACAATACAGTAAAAGTAGGATAGCCACCATACCAAAGGACATATATATATATATATATATGTAGAGAGAGCTTAGTCCATGCAACTCATCCTTTTTAGAACTTTTTTGGAGATCTTAATGGTTTGATCTTTAAAATGAATGATTAAGATATTTAAAGCAAAAGGCAAATGGTACTTAATATCTTTAATGTACTTACAAGATGTATCATTATATTTTTTACTTTTAAAATTTGAATTTTAACCATTAATCTCACTATTGAATTATTAAGATAGAATGTTTATGGATGAATGTATGCATGAACTAATTTATCGTATATATATATACATATATGTAAAAGTAATCTTAAATACATCACATCTTTTAGTACATAATCTTACATAAGCAACTTTGTCATCCGATTCTTAAGATTAATGATGAAAATCTCAATTAATTTGCATAGATCCAAATTACTTTGGATCAAATTTTCATCATTGATCTCAAATATCAAATAATAAAACTGTTTATATAAGATTATGTACTAAAATATATTATATTCATAACTATGTGTGTGTGTTTGTATATAGATTATAATATATATGTTGTGTGTGTGTGTTTGTATATAAAGATAAAGAGGACGAGTAAAAGGTGGGTTACTTGGTTACTTTCCTCTTTGAACGTTTTCGCGAGTGCCGTTCGGACAAAGAGCTAGAAAGAAGGTCCTCTCTTGACGTTTCATCTCTCTCTCTCTCTCTCCGGATATGGTACGGAAAATCAGATCTAAACGGGGCGGGTCTGGTCAAACGACGTATCATTTGCTTTGCAGAGTCTGGTCCGCTCTCTCTCTCCCTCTCTCTCTCTCTCTCTCTCTCTCTCTCTCTTTAATTGTATATTTTGTATTTTTGTTTAATATGAAAGAGGAGTTTATCTAATTTGGTCTGATTTTTAGTTCCTTAATTTTTTATTTTTATCTAATATAATAATAATTCCTTAATCCAAAGGAAAACTCGAATGCACAGATCTCCAGATGGACCTGGACTCGCTCCTACATTACATTAGCATGCATATCGTATAAGATCTTGGGGTTCCTTGAGAAAACCCCCTCATTTGCTGGCTTGTTCAATCAGCATGGTGCATCTATCAATGTTGTAAATACTGAATTGGATCTCGTACGATATAAGTATTCACAAATGCATATCATATTCTATAATGTGATACAGTATGAATACGATAGCCAATTTCTTGGAAAGTACTTTTGATATAGAAAAAATATTAAAAAATCAAAGTTCATATCATTTGTACACTATGATGGAGTGCATCATTTTACCGTAAATGCTAATTGCAATGGCCAACGGAACTATCCGTATTGTATGTAGAGAAATACAAGTTTTTTGTGGACATGAAATACAAGTGTACCTCACCGGAAATGTAAGTTCGCCCCACCCAAAATGATTCATGAGCTTGCCACTGTCTGTTACATCATAGCAACATGATGATGTTAACGGCCAAGGCTAAGCGAGCTTAAAAACCTAGTCATCTAAAAGTTTGGATCCTGACCTTTTTGTATCTCATAACCCAACTTATATCTCATAGGGATTGCAATTTGAAAGACTTCTTAGTATCATATAATTTCGTGTTCGCGTCAAGAAACCGTCAACCCGCAGGTAACCCGATCTTTTGTAAAACTTTGTGTGGATGTAAACGCGGGCTTTGGGGGTTGTGTTCATGTTGGATGTTATATTGCCAACAATTCCATATTTCAGGTCATGCCTGTGTCACTTTGTTAAACAAGTCGACTCAAACACGACCCATTTGTTTGAGATGGGGCAGAATTTTGATTGGATCTGGATTCTTCTTCTGCGTTTTTGGATTCACAATGGGGATCCAATATAATCAAGGCCTACCGCTTCCACAAAACCACTAAAAACCAGTCGCATCGAACAGTAAAAGCTTCTTTGGACCCCCCTTTCCATCTGATCGGATCTAGGAAACACTTCTTAATTACCAAATAAAACACCCTGAAATTACTTAACGTCTTGAGATTTATCAAACAAAACTTGCGTCGGGGTAGGTCTGTCCATTCCAACCCAGTCCGACAGGTTGAACTGGACCTGAAGATCTGCAGAACCAACTGGAATCGGAACCAAGGAACCCCACGGTTTGATTCCACTTTTATCTATTAGAGAACTGAATATGAACTGGAACTGGTAATTCCAAGAAGTTTTTGGTTCTGCTTTTAGAATCACACTTTAGTTTTAAGTAAAACTAGAACCAAACTGGAAGCGACCTGGTTTGAAACTGGAGCTAGAACTAGTGGAACCAAAACCACGACAGGCTCCAAAGAGACACTGGTTCAGACTCTTATAACTCGGTTTCAGTGGAACCCAAACAGCCGTTTGAACCTGGCAATGTTGATTTTGGGTCCCACTAAAAGTCTGGACCCGAGAGAGAGGGGTTTGGGAAGCAGGAGTCATGAGGGCATGCGGGCGGGCACGTCGGAGGTTCGACGTCACCGCATCAAAGCGTGTTGCAGGCCGGCACGTCCAAGCGCCAAACCCTAAGAACGAAGCACATGTGGGGTCTTGTCACCACATGGGCCCCGCTTAGCAAGTCTCCTCCTTACACGTCAGCGATCAATAGAAACGTATTCTAATAGATCGGATCCTTTGATCCAAATCGACTAGCGACACGTTGGAATGATACGAGACGAGCAAAGTGAATGCCACGATCCAAATTCAGATGTGAACCGGACTAAATCCAAATCAATCAGCTGGATCCCATAAGCAAACTCCTGATTTTTTTCTCTCGAAAACAGGTTTACGTACATATTATGTTTTGAAGTTTAGGCTAACCTCTACTCTGTATATTCATAACAAAAACGATACACAAATCCAATCAGCTATTTGGATCCAGATGCAAATCACACTTCTCTTTCAACTTTCACACTGACACGGTGTCATCTATGGCCTCCCCGTAGCCTAACTAAACGTGTCGCTTGTGGACACCTGTGAGAGGGAAGGCCATCGGTTTTGGGTGTTTGAGGTCAAAGGGATTGAGTGTGACTACAAGCAAAGAAGGTTTTACACAGTGAAGTAACGAAGGGGTCCTCCAGGTTTCCCTTTTCCCTGCGTGGGCCATGGTTGTTCATGGAGAAGCAAACACCCTTGCGGGATCACATTAGACCAGCCAAATCGGGTCCCGCCCGATTGATGGAGCACTACCCGTGTTAGATATTTTAGAAGCAGGAGAAAAAAATCGGAAAAAAAAAGAAGAAAAAAAATAGAGGAATCATGTTCCCCCTTGTCTGTAATAGAGCCTGGTGGGATTGCACTCACAACCATCTGTTGCTTTGGAGTTAAACCTTCAGCTCATCTACAGTGATTTTATTATTATTATTATCATTAAGATAGCAAGGAAATTAAAAACTATTTCCCAGTATTTAATAGAGTGCTGTTCCTCTTGATAAAATTTTATACAATTTATTCAACTGTTTCCTTTTAGAAGAATATTAGAATCTTTCGAGGAACCAAAACCAAGTTTTTGATTGGCTACATTAACTCTAAGCCGAAATTGTGCTCAATCTTATACCACATTCAACTCCAATAAAGTAAGATCATGTTTCCTTCTTTTCTACCAACACTTAGTTTTAATGTTCTCCGATTGTAATGAGGTGTTTAAAATAAAATTTCTCTCACTTTCTTGTGATTCTGCATTTGGTCATCTCTCTAAATGTATAAATTGTCTTAGGGTGTCGATCTTATTTTGCATCACACCATTGATAACCCATGAACATATATATCCACATCAGCTTCTTTATTTGGACCATGGAATCAAGCTTCCTTTCTTACATATCCTAAGAAGAGAGAGGGACTTAGGTTATAAGAATCAAAAGGCTTTCTATACGTGGCCAAACAAATTTTTCATGATGTATTTTATATATATTAACTAAAGTTTAAGTAAATGATGATCACATAATAAATATAAGGACCAAAAACTGGATGCATAAAGAAAACCATTTTCCTGGTGTTTTCTAATATACCACAAGGTATGAACTTATCAATATGCATCACTCACACTATTAAGTATGCTTAAAACCTTTTCTTTTTGTTACAAAAAATAACTTTTTGGTGTTTTTATTATTTATCGGTTGATAAAATGAGAACAAATCATTTAAGATGATTTGGATATGTAGGTGTGAAAATGTTAAAAGAGAAAGAGAAAGATCACAAATTTGAAGGAAATAATAAAAAATAATTTAGCTTATACTAAGTTAACGGCTAGCATGACACATGATCGGGCTCCGTGGAAACAAAAATTCACATAGCCGACCCATCACGAAAAGGCTTGGTTGTTGTTGTTGCTCTTTATTATTTATTAGCCTTTTCATTCGTTGATAGTGTTTTCGGAATATTAAAGAATTTCTCACCAGATTTGCCGTTCCCTTCTTTACCATCTTCGAACTTTTGTTGGTTGCAACCACTACATGAAGAAACCGGGGGAACTCTCTTTTAGATCTTTTTGTTTTTTTAAGCAAAGGTTAGTAGATGGTAATTCCGAGGTAAGTCACCTCCCCGGATGCCACAGGGAGACCCATGAACTAGCTTGTTTCACATAGCCTGGATCAAGACCTTCTTTCTCCAACCATCAACATGCAAATCCGATCAGTCGGCCATGTCCGGGCTGGGCCGAACCGGCCCTAATGGAAGTAGTAGTATTTGACGGATTCCCATGCCGGAATATAACTCTTCATATTGTACCGTAATTGCCATGAGCTTATCTTGGATCTTAACAACTTCCATTACAGAGTCGGTTTCTCAATTAACTTGAAGAGTTCATCACTTCATTTGTCTTGCTGAGACAGTCTCTTACCTCCGGTTGCACATGGTGATGCATATTTGATATGACAATTGATCTACCACTGTTCCAAAGCTTTAAACAATACACAAACGATTTCGTGAAGCTTTGCCGGATCGACGCATGCGATGTCCGTTGCAATTTCATCACTATTCCCAGGTCAATGATCGTTGTTTTCACCACCAAGCACATACTAACGTTCTGCAGAAGGAAAGTAAGTAATATTTGGTCATCAAATCCATTGGATTTGCATTAATGAAGACCGGGTTTCCGTAGTTAATGCACTTCAATGAGGATTCGGAGATCTGGGTTTTGCAGCCTACACGTTAGTGATGTATGTGTGTTTGTCATCCTCTCTCTCTCTCTAGAGCCAATTTTCTTTGTCGAGTGACACTATTTTCTGGACCCACATGATGTGATTTTGTGTCTAGTTTGTAAGTTAATTCAATAACCTGTAGTGGTGGTGGTTAAAGTATACTGTTTAGAAAAGTAAGCTCAATTATTAGGTATTGTCAAACCCCACTTAATTTTCCTTCACTTCTTCCTTGAGTTGAAGTATCAAATAGTATGATTAGGTTTGATTAGGGGTCGATGCCAACTACTGTTCCCCCTTGTTTATGATGTCGTCTTCGTTTTCTTGTCGCACGAGCAGTCGCTCACTTGGCCATGGGGTCAACTCATAAGTTGAAGGTCACGAATTCAATACCTCGGATGAGCATCTGGCTTCGGCATCACCATAGTATTAAAAAAAAGATATACCAGTCTTTTACTGGAAAATCGACTGTGGAAACTACATGGTTGACATTATTATGAGAAGATGGACTGGTATGATCCATTATATGGGATGTGAGCAACATGAAGTTCATTGATAGGAATTTGGCTTATTACAACAATATGTTAAATACAAAACCGGAATCATCCAGGTTTGATATTGAAATTCGTCATCTCAACCCGATAATGTAGAATACAACCATGTCAATTTCAATTTCGTGAGATCAGACCCAAATCCAGCACTTTTTAACACCCTGGGTATATATATATACAAACTTGGTGGTGTCCATTAAAAGTGGTTAACTTGTTCCAGAGGGGAATTTATGTGCACAATGAGTTGATATATGTTCTCATCCATGATGCGCACTCATTTAACAATGCCACCGCCAAGGGATTTGAATATTTTGACAAGAAAGTATTCTGTCTAAAGTTGGCCGAACTGAACAGGGATGTCAACTGATCTGATATAAAGGTCCCTCTCTGAACCCAATTAGCTGTATTCGGCATATTCTAATAATGTCCGGAATGGGATTCTCCAACTTTGCTCATTGTGACATATCCGATGTCAATGCTGATTATTTTCAGATTTAGTTTGGATTTTCATATCAATGTCCGGATCTGATTAAAGAATATACGATTAATGGATTTAATAGTCCGTGTCCAATCCAAATCATATTCAGTTTAGGGTAAGAGGAGATGGCCCAACTTAAGCGAGGTCACTGGTTAGTTACCCGTCATCTGTTTCCTACTGCATCACATTGCAAAAACTGGAAGAAACTTTGTTAAACGCCTTTCGCAAGGTGTTTATTTATGACAATCGTCACTCATCAGAGGCAATCCAACTTGATAACCTTCGATAATGCATACAGATCAAGTGATCTAGGGTCATGGGGTGACACCAGAACCTGCATGACTGGAAGTCATCGACTAGTGCCTTTGAGTGATAGATCGTGATCTTGTAGATCACTTGATCCATACAAAAGGGAAATGGGTGCATAAAGGGAAAGGTGCATGTACTGATGTGTTGCCTAAACATGTCACTAAGCTTAGAGATTTCATAATGTCAAAAGATAGACCACCTTACTTTGATGGATAATTGTCTCTTTATGAGCACTCCCCGCCAACGCTGTTCATGAAAAAGAAAGGGCTTGGTACGGGGATCTTGCCAACCTTTGTGACATAGCCAACCACAGGGAACTCAAAAACTGACTCGCCAGCTGACCCTGAGAGTTTCAGCAAGCTGAGCTGAACCTCTTTTGCCCACTGGCTGTAAGTACAGACTATCCTTCAATTGGATAAGCATGACACATTCACAATCGACTTTTTCGCTCTTATTCTTTATCACAAATCTGCCAACCTGCCATACTACCAAATTACATGAAAGACACCACCTTTCCACTTCGGGGCACTGGATCCAGCCACTCTTACAGGGACTATTTGGTATGTATGTGCCCAGATGGTGGTCATCAATTAGCAAATCTGCCAACTTAATCTTGTGCTAGATCCTACACCAACATCATAAAGGTGCTGCTGGAGTTTCCAATGGGAAGCCCCTGAAGTATATGAACACTGAACCAGGAATGCAATTTTTGTTCATTATGAGCACCAGTATCATCAACCCCGTGTTAAAAAGATAATGCAGTGGACCAACAATATAATCTCAAAAGATGCAGCTTTTTACATGAGTACACATCGAGATCTTGTTTACTGCTGTTCAATTCAGTGATATCATTTACAATCATTTACACAACTTGATCAAAGCTACTAGTGGAATAATAATACAGTGGAAGATCAAGGAGAGGAATAAGTTTTTTCTGGTGTAGCATGTACAGAGATTAATCTTCATCACTTGGTAATACCATCCAGTCAAGCTTAGGGCCCTGCATAATCAAAGCAAACCAACAATGCCAAGTGAGAGAAGCATGTCCTGCAATCTGCATGAAGTTGATGGTTACAACGACTTAGTTCTACAAAAATTCAGTCCGGCACCACACAGTCAATGTCAACTAGTCGGCAGAAAATGTAATCTATCATTACCATGTCGCCTTGACATGTCAAAATGCAAAAGATACGTCAGTTTTGTACGATGTCCTGTTTAGATCAACACATGAGGATGCTTGGAGCGTCCTGGTGGCGACCCCATGAGGCATTAACATAGGAAAGACGGAGTCATTAATTCTGAGTGACACGGGTATCTAAAATTTTCATTTGCCTTTCCTTAGATTCAATCGTGCATCTAATCAACTAGAACTAAGCAGCAATTAAATGTCAAGAGGTAGCTGTCCATCAGAGGAAGAAACGCTGGATTGAAGCAAAGATTGCAGTATGAATTGTAATACCAACGAAATTTTAAGAGCAATCAGCTTTTCCTTAGATTATACAAACTGTTTTTCACCTAGGGGTCCGCAGTCCCTTATAAGACAAGAAGTATTCAGTTTATGCTCTCAAGCGCAGCAACATGTATTTACTCAAACAGGCAATGACTCAAACTCTGGTAGTAACTACTCAAATGTAAGAGAACATTTTTACCTATGATTAATATGTGAAGTTCTTACTGACATTATTGCGGACATGTAACATAATTTGAACATGATTTTGAACCTCCCTACTAGGCAAATTTAAGGGTGGTACATGGGTCGAGCCACTCTTAATTTGGATCAGCCCTTGCTCGTTTGTGTTTGGTTCATGGACCCATTTGAGCTGAACATGAACACGGTATGTTTGGCACAGTTCAGCTCATCCAATTTTTACCTAAACCACTCCCCCAAGTTATCTGTATTAAGGTGAAGGTGATGAAGTAGCATTTTTGTTTTAACGCTTTATCAAAAATAGAAATTTTAGTTAAATAAAGGGCATCCCCTCTCTCTCTCTCTCTCTCTCTCTCTCTCTCTCTCTCTCTCTCTCTCTCTCTCTCTCTCTGTTCAGTTCAGCTTGTTAAATGGATAATGAACCACTAGATAACATTACAAACAGTTAGCCTGCTCATTAGTGTACAATAAGAGCCGAGCAATCCCTGTCAGTTTGTTCAGCTCGTTTACCAGCCTTAAACGCACCTACCATACCAGAGACTGAATCAACAATGGATTCTACTTCCAGAGCAATATCATAACTTTAAATTGGAACATTTTCTTTGCAAGTTTAGTTGAATCCTTGTAGACTTATGTTTAACATGTACAGCTAAAGTAGGCAACAGCTTAGAAGTGCATTGTAAGTTCCTGCCAAAGCGATGATAAGTGGGAAAAAAGGACTTGACAGTGAACTTCAATGTGGTGAGCGCAAATGAGGAAGCTAATGCTCTGTTCGTTTTTGTATTGGATAAGCTCACCTTTCCTTGCCGGATAATAGTTGGTGAACTTCCTGTCATATCAACTACAGTAGACGGATCAGCAACCCGAATCCCTCCATCAACAACAAAATCAAGTCCCTGAAGATTTATAAGCACAATCAGAATTTCATCCATACACTGCATACCATACCAAACCATAAGCTTAAGACAGTTTATTCAGTCTACAAACTTATCAAACCACGACTCATTTCACAGCATGCAATCATTCTGTCCCTCCTTCCCCACAAAAAAGAAATGAGGGTATTCATTCAAGCAAAAGCCACCTTTTTATTCTGTGAAAGAAAAGTTTGTGATTGTCTTCACTAGGTTTGGCAAGTACGCTCATGAAAGGAAAACATTCAATTAGAGAAGAACTTAGACCATGGCCCAAGAACATGAGAAATTGATGAAGCACATTCTTGCCATCAGATGACGGTGACAGTTTAAAAATGTAAAACATGAATCTCGCGCAAAACATCAGTAGGTTAGAAATGAGCAAACTGTCAACGCCAAAACAAAAGCCAGAAACAACTTCAGTTACCTTTGCTCCATATATATCACCTATTACAGCAGGATCTACAATCCATCCATCTTCTGTTGGTGACTTTACACTGAACCAAACAAGGCTCATTGCATGTTACAAAAGTTAGAGCTGGGATACAAGAGAGCGAATGCAATAGCAAATATTGTAAAACAACCTTGTGCAAATCAAAGGCTGATCTAGGTTTTGAAGAATTGCTTGACATATGGCATCATCAGGCATGCGAACTCCAACAGTCTTCCTTAAAACACACTTAGCTACAGTCCCATAAAATGTACACTGCTTTGGTAATTCTTTGCTTGCTGGAAGGATGAAAGTGTACTGCACTCAAAACACTCAAGCATCATATCTCAGTGTGATACAAACTCATGCAATCAGATTACAATGCAAAGCGACATGCTTACTGGTCCAGGTAGGCAATGCTTGACAGCACGAAATATGCTAGTTTGGCCATGATTGTTACCTCGTGGAAATCCCATAGTGTATGTATCTATATCACGAAAGGTGTGGCATAATATACTGAGTGGCTGCAATAGCAGTACGAGCAATGAGGTTCATGCATCCAAAGAATGTGGATGATATAGCCACTCTCATGACCAACAATGGCTAAACACATATACAGGAAAGCACATATTCATGCACTCCCAAACATATGCATTGTCATATTAAATGGTATACAAGTAACAAAGGGCTACAGTATCTTGCCTTTGAAGCTTCTATTTCTTTGATTCTGCACAAAAGTAAACCATCATGTCAAAGATGCAAAAAACATCAACAAGAAATACTAATGAAGAGGCTTACCACCTAATAAATGGACAATGAACAAAGAGTTCAAATACCTTCTTAGACGTTCCACAGCAGAATAATTCTTAAGGTCACAAACAATAGCATACCTACACAAATAAACCAAAAGTTGTTTAGCTGAGTCTGAGATAGAAGTAAAACAAAGGGGGGTAGGAATGATCAACAGAGAAAAGATGTCTAAAAGAGATAGTTAAGCTCCACCAGCCCATTTTCACGTTGAAAAGTTCAATCTGTTCTGGAGTATAGAAATAAATAGCCATGGAGTACAAAAGATATAAAAAGAAGACCAGAGTTTATCTGCATGAACAGTCAAACTCAAATTCACCTCAAAATTGACTTGATACAACAGAAACTAATGTAACAATCAAAAGGGATCAGAAATATGATTCTACGTGATTGGTACATATTAGATAGAAACTTCAAAATGGCAAAGCTGGTCTGAAGTCGAAGGATAATTCTATTGCAAGTTTGACCAACCCCACATTGGTCCACACACACCATGAAAGTCATTAGTTAAGTCATCAAGAACTTAAGATAGTTATAAAATGTTGTCCAAAAAGAATTGTAAAAAGAGAGACATGAGTGCATAGGTGACTACCCACTACATTGTAGAGGGAAAAACTACTGCAACCATCGTACTGAAAGCCTTTGTCTGTCCTACATGCTCCAAGGATGATGATGCACTAAAGAAATTTGATCACTACCCATGTCCTATATATCCAGAGAAAATGATTCAAGGTTAAACTATATCAACACATAAATTAAAGGTAATCATTAAATCTAATTACCTAAAAGCAAAAACTTGCATGTTAATTGCATTAATAAAAAGGCATCCTATCAAGGTTCCAGAAATGACATGGTAAAGATGTTGATGGGCATACACGGTGTCCGTGGGAATGACGCCAACTGCTCCATCCTTTAAAAGCTGAATAACCGGTTCCAATATCCAAGTATTTGCACCGGAGGGATCAACTTCAACATAAAACAGCTCATCCTCCTATTAATGAAGATAGTGAAAAACTTATTATTATCTAAAATTCTCTCTAAAAGTATCACCAAGTATTTTAGTAGGTAAAGCACTCAAATCAAGAAAAGGAAGGAAGAAAGTGTGCCTAAAGCTAAACAATGTTTGAATTATAGAATGAGTATACTCAAACAGGAAATATCCCCTATGATGTACAGCCACGACTTATTTTTCCATGAGATATGGAGAAGATTGACTCTCATAATCTGGGCCAGAGCCAAAGATATGAGCAATGGCTCCATCCGCATCCCCGCCAAAACTTCTGGCTCTTCCCCTGGTTAAAAACCTGTATTATCATACAAGAAGCTACAACTAATTTTCTATTACAGGAATCTGTTCGCCCAATTATGCACCAATTGAATGAGATAGAAAAGGAACTATGTTTATGTTGCTTCACTGGCACATATCATTCCTAACGGTTTTTTTCAAGTGGCATACCAGTATTGCCTTCCCCGTCATTTTCCAATTCAAGAAAACTATGCTTCACCAAAAATAAGTAAGCAGCAGAGCTAAGCTCTTTCCAATATGCAGTAAAATCTTTCGGTTCCCGAAATAAGCATGGACCTACTAGCATCGGAGACCAACACAGTTTTCCACCCTCGATCCGAAAATATGCAGCGAGTGGCTGAGACGTGAGAAAGGAGATTACGTTACATCCTGTATTTGTATGAGTTGCTCAGAATTTGAATTTCTCCCACATAAGAACTAAAGCATGATAATCTCCGTACCAGACTCGGGAGGATTCAAGATCATAGATTATCTCACTATTCCTCATAAACTGCTAAATATCAGCAAATGAACTCTATGGGAAGGGCATTTGTCCAAGTAAAATATCAAAACTTGAGCACTACTTGACTAAATCATCTACGATATATGCGAATGACTACTCAGAGGAATAGTTCCTCATATACACGAAAGTTCAAAGCAAATTTTTCACCAAACTAACGACCCATAATCGAAGAAACCACAATTTCTAGCGGTCGACATTTACAATTCACGTTTCAACTCGTACAAGACAAAATGTCGTGAATAGTAAAGAAAAATAGAAAGATCGACTCCGTTACGCACAGGAATCCTTCGGAATCGTTTAAAGGGAAAAAACAATGAAGCAATAAAAGTCTGAAACAGAGCCATGGAATCGTTCCCGGGGAGAGAAGCCAAAGCAAAAGAATCCATATATTAAATAGAGCAGTTGGTCACCTTGTTCCGACGAGGAAGAGAGTATTTGAGGCGTTTAGGGCTCCGCTTCACCACCGCCTGAACATGTGCAGAGACGGGCCCCCGCCGTCCCGCCAGACGGAGAGGACGAGAGGCAGGGAGGCAGAAACTGAGAGGGTGGCGTAGCCCCACCTCTGGGGCGGGGGGGGAAGGAAATGGACGAGCAGAGACACCGGTTGCGTGTGCGACGACGTTCATCTCCGGCGAGGCAACTAACTTTCTTCCCCCACTTGGGAAGCTGAGAAACGCGAGTTGAAAGATTTAACGTGAAGAGGATATTGATCCGGTGTCCCTCCCGCCGTTCCCGAGCATATTCTCTTATCCACCTTCTCCCTTACAGGGTTTGGATCTGGATCCAGGATTCCGAATTGAATGTTAAGATTTTTATGATCCACCCTCGGCAGCGGCAGCTCCACAAGCGTCCACCACACCCAAAATTCTGAAAACTTGTATTTTTTATTGAAATTTCAAACAAAACCCACCCCACCCGAATCTGAAGTCCGTCCCACTGATCCTCAATGTACTAGATCCACTAAAGGAAACTCATATCCAAATCGGAACTGTTTTCTTTTCTAAGGGAGCGGGTCGGGCATCCGTATCAGGTACATTCATAAACAAAATGATATACAAATTACATTGATGTTGGGAACGAGTGTAGGAGATGATTCTTCCATGATTTCTTCAATCCGAACTCAGCTGGTTTGGACAAATGGTTTGCATGATTAAAGATGCTCTTGACATGATTGACTTGTTTTAGAATGAAAGACAATTTCCATCTACGTCGCATATAGTGTCGCCTAATTATACCAACAACAACGAGAACAGTTAACCACATCAATCTTCAACCAGCCTTATCAAGAAAGTATTTTTCGGTTAAGATTTCTCCATCTTCCGGCGAGAGCATTTTGGGTTGGTAGCACGAAGCACTTGTTTGGATAAAGGTGTTGCAATTTCCGGCCAAGGTGGGTTTAATGTTCATATCAGTGCGCAAAGAGTTTTACCTCATCTGGTAAGGCTCCCCAACTCCCAATTTGATTGTCAAGCATGAACAGGTGCTGTGTTTGTTAGGCTTTGGCCTCCCATTGTGACCTTGGTTTGACCCTTTCCGAAATCGGGGAAGGTGGGAAAGACTGGGATGACGTTCAAGTGAATTATCTTTTTGCGCTTTGATATTTCTTATTTATTGTTGGTGTATGTTGGATACAGCCTATTCTTCAAGCAAGAAATGGAGCTTTCCCTTATAGGACTGCAAAATGCAGGCAAGACGTCTCTTGTCAATGTCATTGCAGTAGGCACATGGGACTCTTTTTTTCCAAAACCATACGTCTTCGCTTTATCAGTTTCTTCACTTGCCAAAGGATACATAGAAGGATTCAGAACACTAATCTCTTTATATATATATAATCAGAACTATACACACATCCTTTCATACTATAATCCACTTAAATATTTCTATTATTCGATTAACAAGATCGTCAATGCATATAAAATTTTAAAACTATTCAACATTTACCATACTTTTTATCAGTAAAACTATTGTGTGATATTTATCATATTATATATAGAAAGAGAAGTCCATGTGCATACTCATTCATGCTCTAATTTTTTTAAAAATCTCATCCATCTGTTTAAACATTTACATCGCTTGATCAAAAAGGTCAACAACGCATATAAAATTTAAAAATATTTAACATTTACCACACATTTTACAGGCAAAACAACCACCTCAAGAGAATAGTCCATCTCAACACTCATTTGTGCTCTAATTTTTTTAAAGATCTAATCAATTGATTTACCCCTTCAAAAAATATTAAAATACTTTTATTTTTAAAATTTAAATTTCTACCATCGATCTCACCATCAAACAAGATCACTCATTGAACCATCAAACAATTGATATTTTGAAAATTGTTTATGATGAATGGACATACGCATCAACTATTTTCTCTCTCTATTATATATATATATATATATATATATTATATTATGTTACACTACTATCTTTGACAAGCTATTATCCATCATCCGCAGCTCCTCTCTTATAGTTAAGGAAGCTATCATTCTCACCATCAAAAACTATCTTAAAAACTTTCATATATATATTATAAAAGGTTAAAAACATTTATAATTACTTAAATTCATTTGAATATTTCTATCATTTGATCAACTTAATTAATAATAGACATTTAAATTTACAACAACAACAACAACTAAGCCTTTTCCCATACTAGACGGGGTCGGCTACATGAATTCTTTGTTTCCACATATCCCTATCGTGTGCCATGTTAGCAGTTAACTCATAATAAGCTAGATCATTCTTTATTATTTCTTTTCAACACTTTTGTGGTCGTCCTCTATCTCTTTTAATACTTTCCAAATTTAGTTTTTTTAACATTCTTACAGGTTCTTCTTTTGATCTTCTTTCTATATGTCCAAACCATCTTAAACGATATTCTCTCATTTTATCCTCTATTAGTGTCACTCCTAATTTGTTTCTAATAACCTCATTATGTATACGGTCTTTTCTTGTATGACCACTCATCCATCTCAACATCTTCATTTCTGTCACATACATCTTTTGTACATGTTAATGATTAACTGCCCAACACTCAGAACCATAAAACATGGCAGGCCTAATTGCTGCTCTATAATATTTACCTTTTAACTTTAATAGTATCTTCTTATCACAAAGAATACATGATGCTCCTCTCCATTTTAACCAACCAGCATTAATTATATGTGTAACATCTCCATCAATTCTTCCATAACTCTGAAAAATTGACCCTAGGTATTTAAAACTTTCCTTTTGGGGGATGCAATGTGTGCCAATTTTAATTTCTATGCCCTCTGAGGTAACCAAATGATCAAACTTACATTCCATATATTTTGTCTTTGTTTTACTAAGTTAGAGGCCTTTTTCTAATGTTTCTCTCCATAGTTCCAATTTTCTATTAACTTTTTCCTTAGACTCCTCCACTAATACAATGTATCTGCAAATAACATATACCAAGGTACTTCATCTTAAATATGTTTTGTTAATTCATCCTTCACCATTATAAATAAGTATGGACTTAAAGTTGATCCTTGATGTAACCCAATATTAACTTCAAAGAAGTCTGTCGTTCCTTCATGATTCCTCACACATGTTTTTGCACCATCATACATGTCTCTTATAAGGTTAATATATGTCAATGGAATACCTCTTTTTTCTCAAGTTCTCCAAAGAACCTCCCTCGGTACCCTATCATAAGCTTTTTCTATATCAATAAATATCATATAAAGGTCTTTCTTTTTTGCTCTAAAATGTTCCATAAGACGTCTCAAAAGGTGAATCGCTTCAATAGTAGATTTGCCTAGCATGAATCCAAATTGGTTCTCTATTGTACTTGATACTTGTCTTAACCTACATTCGATAATTCTTTCCCATAATTTCATAGTATGGCTCATTAACTTGATATCTCAATAATTCGCACAATTTTGAATGTCTCCCTTGTTCTTATATATGGGTATAAGTGTACTTGCTCTCCATTCCTTGAGTATCTTTTAGTTTTTTCATATTTAATTAAATAGTCTTGTGAGCCAAGTGATTCCTATTTCTCCTAGTATTTTTCAAACTTCTATAGGAATATTATATGGTCCTATTGATTTACCACCCTTCATATGTTTAAGAGCCTCTTTGACTTCATCCTTTTGAATACATTGGTAGAAATTATGGTTTATATACTTTTCTGATTTGGCTAACTCTCCTAAGCTAATATTAACATCTTTATTTTCATTAAAAAGATTATAAAAATAGTTTTTTCATCTATTTCTTATATCATCATTTTCATCCTCGTCTTTGATGCATCTAACATAATTAAGATCTTTAGTTTTCTTATCTCTAGCCCTAGCTATCCTAAAAATATCTCTTTCACCCTCTTTTGAGTTGAGTTTTTTAAATAAGTCCTCCCAAATTTTAGCTTTTGCTTCACTCATGGCCTTTTTCGCTTCCTTCTTTGCTTTCTTATAAGCCTCTAAAGTTTCACTAGTTTTCTTAGGATAATGTAATTTGTAACATGCTATCTTTGCCTTGATTTTATTTTGTACTACTTCACTCCACCACCAAGCTTCTTTTTGTGTTGTTCCACATATCATAGGGTGTACCAATATAATTCCAAACATCTCCTTGAAGGACTTTTTGTTTAAATATATCTTCTTTCTCGCTTTTGAGGTTCCACCGTTTAGTCCGAATAGCTCGATGCACTCTTTTCTTCTTTGTCCATTTTTTTATTTGTAAATCCATAACTAAAAGTCGTTGTTTGGTGGTTAAGCTTTCTCTTGGAATTACCTTGCAATCTTTACAACACGCTCTATCTTTTTTTCTACAAATAAAGTAATCAATTTGTGTTTGTGATAAGCCACTCTTATAAGTAATTAAATGTTCATCTCGTTTTTTGAAGATTGTATTGACTATAAATAGATCAAATGCCATAGAAAAATTTAAAATCTCCCCTGCCTTCATTAATATCCCTAAACCAAAGTTCTCATGAATCCCTTGATATCCTAATGCCTATTTACCGACATATCCATTTAAGTCTCCTCCTAAACAAATCATCTCCCTTTGTGAAATCTTTTGAATCACCTTATCTAACTCTTCCCAAAAAGCTGTCTTTGTACTATCTTCTAGTCCTACTTGGGGTGCGTAAGCACAAACTATATTCAAAACCTCGGCTCCTAACACTAATTTCAACGTCATTGTTCAGTCACCATATCGTTGTATGTCTACTATACTATCCTTTAAATCTTTATTTATGATAATATCAACTCCATTTCGAACCTTTTCTTTACCTGAGTACCATAATTTAAAACCTGTATCCTCTATCTCCTTTGCTTTTTCTCTAACCCATTTTGTCTCTTATAAACATAGAATATGAACCTTTCTCCAAATAATAGTATCTACCACCTCCATTAGCTTACCAGATAATGTTTCGATATTCCAAGAACCAATACGAATCTTATTATCTAGGACTAGCTTCCTTATCTCCCACATCCGTCCATAATCAAAATGCGGACACTATCTGAAATTTTTTCACTACATTCGGGCGGCAACGTAACAGGACTAACTTCTTTACCCACACCCGTTCATGATGTAGGAACCCTCTCTACAATTGATTCACTATATTCGAGCGCAAATGTAGTAGCCCTTGCTTACTTATTATTGCATTCAGGCTCTGCAGCACATCGCTAGGCGGGGACGCCCAAAAGCAATGTTCATAACTTTTGTAATCCATGTTATAAAAATCCAACAAAATTTTACGTTGGCTGTCGAAAGCCTAACACAACCCTCCTCCTTTATCCGGGTTTGGGATCGGCAATGCAAGGGTGTTCCCTTACATGAGCGGAGTTAATAGACATTTAAATTTAAAATGTACAAAATACAATTACACTTTACATTAAATACAAAGTATGCATAATTGCTCTCTATTCTATAACCTTAATCATTCTTGTGAAAGCTAAATACAAAACATACATAAATACTTTTTATTCTACGATCTCAAACATTCATCTCCAAATCAGATAATTATGATGATATGAATGAAACATAGCGTCTCTAAATATCGATCAAGTATGAGATTATATAAAATTTAATAGTGAAGATGTTTGAGTTGATCCGAACACATTTACCACACAATATGAGTATTTACCACATTATATATATAATCACCCTTAAGTGTGAAGTATGCTTTCCGTGACTGATAGTTGAAATTGTAGTTTAAATTTTTTTTAAAATCATCTACCTCATTCAAATCCAGTCCAGATTTTTGAATTACGACTCCAACCGTCCAAACCCGGATCAGGCTAACATTCAAAATGTACTGCACAAGTACCCTCTCTCTCAATCTATGTCATCTATATATAGTGGTAAACTTTGGACATAATATTAACGCTGAAATTTTAAATTAAAAATCATTGTATTTATATATTTTATATGTAATACATTATATACATTAAATGCAAAATAATTTAAATATCAACAGCTAATCACATACTTCTCTCTCTCTCTCTCTCTCTCTCTCTCTATATATATATATATATATATATATATATATATATATATATATATATATATATCAGAGAGAGAGGGGGAGGGGACTTGCATCACGATAAAAGGTGTTTTTACAGCTGGGATTATAGAATCGAAACACAAGAGTCCACAAGAACTGAACAAACAAACTGTACCTATCACTTGGATGAACAGAATATACAGGCCACAGGGCATTTTATTTGGCAAGACATACTTCTAACTCTAAAGAAACTTTTTACCAAACAAGCACTCAATCGGATGACTCTGCGATGCTTTCCATCTCACCCGACTCGTTCGTCTTCTTCTTACCCTCAAAAGTCTCCGCAATCTTACCAACAGGAACAAAAGGAAGGTAGCAGACCAAAGGATAGCCGCTCTTGGTCATGTGCGAGATCGTCCCGTTGTACTTCTCGGACCAGCGAGCTGCAGTCGGGATCACAAACTCTGCTACCTGCGGGAACAACGGCAACGCATAGAGGGTGTGGTACAATTTCACAATGTAATCGACGGCCAGGGGCTCGTATTTGGTGTAGAAGCTCTTGCCGGCGACGACAACTCCTTCCTGCTGCATCTCCGAAACGAAATACTTGGCGACCTCGGGAACCTTCTGAGCTGCTCCGAAAGCTTCGCAAGAGGCTTGCTTCACCGGGAGGGGGACGTATTCATCCAATTTCATTGCTGCTTCATCTACCTGCAACCAACCCGGAAGTTCAAGGTGGTTTATCCACCAAAACCACAACGTTGAGAACCCCCCTACACACAGAAACGCATGCTTAAGGTTTATGATGGACACACAGGGTAGGGCGTCACACTAATCTACAGTAATCTCCGCTTAGCTTCTCTCTGCACCCTAACCTGAACCAACTGAAGTTACTGAAGTATCATCCAGGCAACTTCAAACTTGAAGGAAAAGAAATGTCAGAGATTGTTCACGTATCTCCGGAAAACGATGAACCTTCTGTCGATGACAACAAATGATAAGGCACGTCGAAAATGATCCCTAGACTCCAACCAATTGCCCCCTGCAATCGATGAGATTCGCGGAGCCAAGACTTGAGTTGCTCAGCTGCAAGCAATAACGCAGATTAACCGTCACGAACTCCGCAATCACGCAGGTGGGGTCCCATCCGATGTGATCGATACGAGATTTAGGCATAACAAGAAAGACTCCAAGACATCAAGAGCTTATCATTATAACAACCTCAAAGCCCAAAGTGGCGAGACACTGGTCATCCAATTCCCTCCCGGAAAATCTCCAACCAAAAACCTGATGATAATCCCTCAATCTCAAGCTACAACGGCACCAAATTATTGAGCAGGACGAAAATGTATAAAACTGAATTACCATTAAGCAGCGGACTCAACAGTTTTTACGCGATTCTCCATGTCAAAAAATGAACTGAGGTTCCAATAGAAGTCATATCTTCACAAACACTTCCGAATCACTCTTCAATCTTCTACTACGAAACCAAATTACCATCTAAGGACAGAGAGATAAGGAATTGAATTACCAATAAGCAACAATCTTCCAAGTCCTACAATGACTCAGTCCGATGCGAAAAGGGATGGGGAGCTCTAAATTCCAATGTGAACATTCCGTAATTCACAAACGCTTCCTAAGAATCTCGAAACCCCATCAAACTACCAAGATGAATCCATACTTCGGCCCCTAAACCTATCAAAATTCTGATTTTCAGTTTTGCGGGTAATAAGCAATTCAGACTCGCAATGGCCACCCAGTAGACAATTCAAATTTGAACCACAAGACTGCCACATACAGTTTCTATAGAAAATCAAAAAGAACTCCAGATAATCTAGTCTCCGAAGAAGCAATGATCTAGCTCGAGAAATATTTAAGCAAAAACAAAAACAGGATCGACACAAGCGGGCGCAGGCACAGAAACCAGTTATATACGGACGCCAAATACAGAAACCCCAATTCTGGAAGTCCAGGAATTGAGCGAAAAGAAATGGAATAGGAGGGGAAAGAACTAGAAAGCAAGGAGTTCATTCCGTGTCGATATGAGAAACTAGAAAAAGGACCAAGAAATCCAAACCTTCTTATCGAGAAAAACCAGGAGCTCGGGGGGAACCGGCTTCAGCTTCTCATAGACGGGACCGACGACAGCCTTCACCGTACCCTCGACAACGTCGACCCCAGATCGGAGAGGCCCAGAATTCTCCTTCGCGTATTCATAGAGGCTCGACACGCACATAATAGTCCGGACTGCCGCGACTTGGAAGAATCTCAAGTATTTGAGATCGCCTTCCCATTCTTCCTGCAAACAAATCAGAAACCCTAAACCACTGAAGGAAGAAAGGCAAAAGACCGGCTCCTCAGTTTCTTGGATGCTCTAAGTTATCCAGGAGAACCGGGATATACTCCGTTATTAAGCAGAGTCGCAATATAATCCTATCATGTTATCCCCGAACGAAAACCAACAAAGAACGAAGAAGGATAAAAATCTGCAAACAAAGTTTTTCGCTTACCGGATTCATCGCCATGGACGATCAATTCTTCTTCCTCTCTCTCTCTCAGGGTTGCTGCAACAACTTTCATTCGAGGGCACAGGCAACTGAAGAGGGAAAGATATACAAGGGTCTTTCAATCCTGGCCGTCTGGTCCTGAACGGGAACGTGTTCCTTGTGTCCACGTTCCTCAAAAGTGGGGCCCACAACATGGCAACACCAACATTGTGAACCCCAAATTGGAAGAGAACTACTAGAAGCTTCCCATCCGTCGACTCGGATTGACTCGAAAGAGAACTCAGGTTTCGTGTCAGTAGTCCTCTTGGCTCGTCCATGCCACGACGGGCACTGGTGAGACACGGAACAGCTTCCAAATCGAATTGAATTGAATCGGTGGTTTCAATCTTAATCCAATTGGATCGGGTAAGTAACAAGTAACAACTTCAGTCCAACTTGATTGGGTTCTTTTAGTCATGAGCTCGATGCCTGAGGTGTGCATCCGATAAGGATCTGCCTAGCTCCGACTAGTCTTTAAAAAAGAAAATAATAAAGCATGCTTCTTTCAATGGTGAAACCAAAGGCTTGAAGTTTTCAAGAGGATAACCTTATAATAATGGTCATTCAAATTTTTTATTAATATTTATATATTTATAGTATAAATATATAATGTATTTTCTTTAAAATTAATATTTTATTTATATTATGAGTGATTACTGTTCCAAGAATACGGAAACTGGCGATACATTCCAATTTACCCAGAATTGACCATGTCTACACACAATTAAAACCGTGCCTTTTCTTACACCAGGATCTCCCAATATTGAAACTAAAATCAATTGTTGATTTGATTTGGTTGAATTTTTTCAAAAAAAAAAAAGAACTTCATTTATGAAAGAAGAAAGTATAGGACTCTATAGGGCATCATACAATTAAAACACACGATCTCTCAATGTAAAAATTATAAAATATGACACAGACTTCGATATTTCCATGAATCAAGAGCCCGTTAAACAAATGTATGCATTTTATATCTAGTTGAAACTGCAAACTGGGTTCGGCTTCTAGAACAGTGTTCCAAGTTTAGGTCCTACCAACGATGTTTGCTCTACCAAATCTGTAGTTTCATGCCTGCAAAGGGTTCATACAATAAAACTTGAAACTGCGACAACCAAAAATCGAGGTCCGGCTCCTGGAACCTTGTATCAAACACACCCTGAGATAGTTTAAAACTTGAACCTCTTTACCTGTGGTGAACCTCCCACTAGACACTTATTTCTTCCCATTAGCTAAACAAGTTTGGAAGCCTGAATATTTGAAAAAATGGTGCGGAGAAATTTGAGTACTCGATCGATACCATCGTAAACCACAATGGGTTATGAGCAGAGGCGTCTAAGACTTGAAATTGTGTCTCTTCTGCAATTAGGACTTAAGAAAGAAAGAGATTTCAAAAAATCACATTGACATTTATCAAATACATGGAATGAATGTCATTCAATAACGCGAACAGATTGCAGAGCAGCTCATAAACTATCTGAAAAAGGAATATTTAAGATTTGATCCACATCAAGACAGAGATCTATAAGGGAAATCCTCTTCCGGACCTCATACAGACTTCACTGACAACAGCAGAAGTTTATCTTTAGGGACATAAGATCGGAAGAGATCAAGTAAGGTGTGAGACCCTACGGCGAGAAATTTTCAATTTACCGGGTTGCAAGCGTTCCAATCAAATCCAACTGTAGGGATCTGATGCGAATGAACATTCGCATAGTACATTGCTGAAACAAAAATGGACTTAGATATTCTAATTTTAGCTTCTGTTGATACTTCGTATTGTAAAGAAAACCACCAATCAGTTGGATTTCGAAGATATGAAAGCCGATGTTCACTAATCAAAGCATGCTGAATCCGTCCGTCTGGTGGGATTGATTTCAAACAAGGTTCATAACATGGTGGAACAAGAACCGGTCTTGCATCAAGGTTCTGAATGATGTTTCCCAGCACAGGATCGCTTCCAACTTGTCAACGAAGCTGGCAAGTTTACTATTCATAACTAAAAGTCTCCGCGAAGCTTGTTCGTCAACCTCAAAGATAAGAAGCGCAGAGTAACAGACAGCAACAAGAAATCTTTACACACCTGCTCACTGTGACTTCAAAGAGTACATTAGAGAAAATAATAGATAAGTACTACTATTTAGCTTCTATGTTTCAAGTCAAAAGACTGAAAACTGTTCTAAGGTGGTTCCCCAAAGATAACATGTTTACAAAGTATCCATATCTACAGGCTTGTTAGGAAGAACTAACAACAAAATCAAGATTCCAGAATGAAGCCTTTCGGGGAAAAAGAAAGATTTCACTGTGAGTTTCACCTGTTATATGATAAATAAGGTCAGAAGGAAATTCCACTCGAATTCAAGGAAGAAGGAATTAAGATCTTCTGACCACGAAAGAACTGCAGAACTGGAATAGATGATTTGAAACCGTCAGTTCTATACATTTTAAATATTTTTTTATCAAAATTCAAAACTTTTTAATATTGTTTGGTTCCTAATGATTTAGGACTTAAATTGAAACAGTAACCGATCGGATCTTGATTCAGTTCTGGTTCCTGATTCCAAGCAAACAAAAATCGGTCATGTCTAACTCCATGAGACTTGCTTTATATATATATATATAGAGAGAGAGAGAGAGAGAACTAATATGTGTCAACAAACTTAAGCAAATCTCAATCATTCATCTTTGATATTTTGAGTTATAAATAGTTTATATTTAAATTTAAAAGCAAAAAATATACATACAAATAAAATATACCTAAAAAAGTATACCATCATAGCTGAAATTTGTTTAGATTTACTTTGCTAACACCAAAGTAAACTAGCATATATAAGTTATATATAGAGAGAGAAAACTGATATATGCTAACAAATAATCATCTTTGGTGATAGATGGTTGAGATTTAAAATTTAAAAAGCTGAATAAGATGTACCTGCAATCTCAACCAGTTGTTTGGATTTACTAACACCAAGCATATACCAACCAATCAACCAATCTCTCTCTCTCTATATATAACGAGTTTTCACGAACTGGGCAGCTCTAAAAATATTACGTTCATAAGTCACGTCGTAACCAAACATGAACAAGACAGAGAGGACCTCAACCAATCCGAACCATGCGCTACCTGGCTCATTTACCAGCCATACTACCACCCCGACACAAAAGGCAAGAAAATGCAAAGCAATTTCTCTATGAATACATGGAAGAATAAATATCACAAGCGATGAAATATACATCCGTAGCTAATTAGGATTTTCAGGTTATTACCTTTCTATTGCACTTAATTTTGAAGAATACATTCTATGGAAAGTGGAAAGTATGAGGGATGCAGCTTAAAGGACTCGGTCCCAGTGAACCATCCAGCTTTCCATCGTAGAATTACTATCACAGACTGATTACAGCGAATGAGCCACGCAATGGCTTCTCGACTGCTTCTGGCTGTTTCAATCGCGGCAACGAGGTCGTCGAACTTCGCTTCTGTGACCTCCACAATTTGGCTGTCCTTCAGGATTTTAAAGGTGGGTACCACCCTTCTTATTCCAAGATCCTTGGCCAAAGGCTGCAATCAAAATGCAAGTAAATTTGCAAATACTCGATTATAAATGCTTGTTTGAATCATGTAGGAAAATGTAACGCGCAAGCAGCCAGACTCCAGCCATTGATCCATCTCGAGAAGATGGGTTCAGGTTCATCTTGACTTATCCCTCCAATCTATGCAGGACAAGAAGGAAATGGATCGCTTAAGGTCTTACTATGGTTTCCTCCTGTGTCACCCAGACTCTTCAGGTGGATACTTTTCTTGGCTAGACCAGGCAGACATGGATATATGAATTCAACCACGCAAAGTCAATATCAGCCATCTCCAACATGACAGACTTGTTGATCGTCAGTTTTTTTTAAAAACTGGACAGGGTCGGTCATTCCATTGTTGTTTCTTCCAAAATTTAGAGGAAAAAAACTGAACAACAAAACTCTGAAATGAGAAGGCAACTAGGGTCTCATCTCCCCCTACGCACAAACACACACAATATATATATATATATAGTCACAATATGTTTGACGCATGCAAAAAGCAGCATACCATTTATATATACAACTTACCTATAATTTATCTGCCTTCGTCCCAAAGATGAACTTCTGAACCAATCAGGCTGACATGTCCAAATGATGAACAGTAAAATGTCAAAGAACTACAAATGGCACCTTGAGATTACATAGACTTCGAGAAACGCAGTGATTGCTTCAACTATTCTTTTAGATGGACGCATCCAAGAGACAATTAAGTAAATCATCTTTTGTACAAGTAGTTTGACAGAGGGAAGTTCACGCTCCTTGCGACCTATGTACAATAAGATAAGTGAAACCACAACTTAAGAAACTTATAAGCAAAAGCATCACATCAATATGCTTTTTGATGCCAAAACTACTTGAGTAATGTCAGAGTACCTTCAAAGTTGTTTCTTCATCTAACAATGCATCGGTATCGAGTTGAACCTTCAAGTGGACAACTACCTCCCTTATAAACAAAATTAGCATTGCATAGAGTGGATAATTGAAGGAGCGCATCGGACATCAGTTCACCCTCTTGCTTCTCAGTCTCTTCAGGATCTTCTGAGACAGAGATAATGCATTGAAATATTGCGAGTAGCTGCCCCAGCGGAAATGTTCCAGGCCCTTTCAGAAGAATTTCTCCAGCTGCCATCTCCTTCTTGGTGATGGTTGTTTCGGAATTCCTACGAAACATTGAGATAAGCATAATTACTCCCATGTAGCTGGGACTCCGCGGTTGCTGGGCCCAAGCCTGGATGACAAAGGAAGGTTGCATTAAGAGCGTGCGGCTGAAGGTTTGGGTTTCGAAGGGGTCGACGGGGAGAAGGACGACGATCGCGTCGCCCTCAAGGGTCTCTCTCTCTCTCTCTCGTATTTCTTGGAGCCCCTTTGGCTCGGACCGGTTCGGATAAACAAAACAGGGAAACCAAGACAATGCGTGGATCGGATCATTTAGATATTTTAACTGGTTCGAATCGGACCCAATCAGGTCGGATAGAAAGGCTTCCTTTTCCATAAGCCCTTGTAGCGCTCTCATAGTGGGTGGGTTCTCTGATAGAATATTTTCAAAAGTATTGAGATATTATTAAAGAAGAAGAGTGCAGTGCCATTAAGGGTTTGTTTGTGAGACGTAAATTGTTTCAAATTCTTTTTTGTTGCAAGAGGAAGCCGAAGCCTAACACACCCACACGCATCCTCTGGAAGTCGAACTCGTACGAGCAGCAATAGCGCTAGAGCGCCCTGCCGTTGAGCTAACACTGATTGCAATTGCTTCAAAGTTTTAGCCATCTTCCTATTTGTGTCATCTCTCAAGTTCCTAATGCTAGTTCTATTTCTCAAATAAGACCATTTAACTTGTTTTACAAAATTATTGTCAAAAACCTAGTCGTTAGATTACAAAGATGCATGATCACCTTATCACTCTAACCAGTGTTTTATCAAAAGAAAGTTGATCTTTAACAACATTTTTGTGGCGTATGAATTTACTCATTTCTTGGGAAATGAAAGAGAATGTGATCAAACAAGGAAAGATGGCATTTTCAATAAGGTTATGGGAGACATCCGAGTGAAGTAAAAGTAAAAATTTAGGAAGATTTATGTAAAAAACTAAACTCAAAAAAAGTAAAAGAGATAATTTTAGGATACCTAAGGCTAGATAAGAAAACTAAGGATCTTACTTTTGTTAAATGCATCAAAGATGAGAATGAGAATATTCTAGTGGTCAATGATGATATCAAAAATAGATAAAAAAAATTAAAAGTACCTTGGTGTATGTTATTTGTAAATGACACTATGTTAGTGGATGAGTCCAAAGAAAACGTTAATATGAAATTGTAATAATGGAGAGAAACGTTAGAAAGTAAAGGTTTACGACTTATTATAACAAAGACAAAATATATTAAATGTAAGTTTGATCATTTGAGTACTTTAGAGGACATAAAATAAAAATTGACACATTGTATCTCTCAAAGGAAAAATTTTAATGCCTAGGGTCAATTTTTCAAAGTGATAGAAGATACCATTGAAGTTGAAAGTTAAATATTATAGAACAACAATTAGACCTGCTCTAATTTATGGTTATGAGTGTTGGGAAGTTAATCATTAACATTTACAAAAGATGTCCATAGAAGAAATGAAAATATTAAGATGGATGAGTGATCACACAAGTAAAGACTGTATACATAATGAAGTTATTAGAAACTAATTGGTAGTAGCACCAATAGAGGATAAAATGAGCGAAAATCAGTTAAAATGGTTTGGACATTTAAAAAGACAATAAAAATATATGAAAAATTAGATTGTAAAAATGTTAGAAGAGGAAGAGGACGACCACAAAAGTGTTGAAAATAAATAATAAAGAATGATCTAATTTATATTGAGTTAAATACTAACATGCAAATAATCTATGTAGATGATCTCATCTAGTATGGAAAAAGGCTTAGTTGTTGTTATGAGAGACATCTTGGAAATGGCACGAATACATGATATAAAATAAGGGAGCTGACTATGAGAAGGTGCATGTGTGAGTGTGTGTTAGGCTTCGGCCTCTTCTCGTAAAAAAACAAGAAAGGAAAAAATACCACAAATTGCTTCATCACAACTTAAGCCAAACTTAAAAGTAGACATGGTAGGCTCCTAAACAGCTTGGCAGTTTCAACTGAAATAGAATCGGGTTAAGAATCGGCTAAACTTGGAATCGGTGAAACCAGAATAGGGATTCACCCAATCCAGTTTGAGTTTCATCTTTTAAAACCGAAATCGGATCCAAAATAGAATCATCAATTTCAAACTGCCGGTTCCAGTATTTTTTTAAATGTTGTTATTAAAATTTATTTTTTAATAAAATTACTGGTTCTGAGTGATTCCTAACTTAAACTGAAACCAGACCCAAACTGACAGTCCCAGAATCGTAACCGGAACTGTTTTTGGGCCGGTTTGTTTATGATTCCAGGTTCTCGGGCTAACCGGAACCGAACATGTCTACATAGAGGAGCACTGATATTCGGATGGTCTACAACCGAGACCCGATCCAATGAGAGCAGGGCAAAAGGTGGGGCCCACGGAGGAGGACAATTGTGTCATTTGTTGACTTGCATCATAATGGAAGCGTGAAACGGACGTTTGACGGGCCGTACTGACCTCCGTATCGCGCTTCGGCCCTTTTAAGGTCGCACTTTCCCTCACTTCCCGTACAGGACTCGGTGCCCTAACGAGAGAGGGAGAAATGGAGGGAGATACGCTGCCGACCAGCGATTTTGATCGTCTTCTCTTCTTCGAAGGGGCGAGGAAGACGGCTGAGCTGAACTACGTGAAGGATCCGCTCGACATCGATGTAAGCCATCGATCACCCTTCTTTTTCATTTCGTCTATGTACTTCTTTTCCGCCGTTAGGGGTTCCGATCGCCTCTTTATTGATTTGCATTTCGGGTTCATGTCCGTAGTCACATCGGGCTTGATCCCTCCCCAGTTTAGTTTTAAATTTCGCCGAGTTCATGATTTTATTGGACTTCTCCCTGACGGTCAAGTCAGACTACGTTAATCTTTAAGTTATCGTCTGTGTCTGTCGGCATCCTGCGGATTTGTCTTTGAGTTTTTTTTGTTATTCTGAAATCGTTGCATTTACTGCATTGGTTTGCTTGGTATCACCGGGTTTGTCATGAAAGCATTGGTGTTTTTTCGAAGCTCAGGAGTGAAGCTTAGAGTATCTGGATGTCTGGTTTAATGATCTGAATGCATGATCAATAAACAATCATGCTTAGTTTGTGGTTGATGCTTCTCTCTTTCTGTTCTTTTTTTTCATTCTTTTGAGCAACATATGGATGCTTTCTGTTGATCGTGCACATCTCTTCTGGAAACCATCTGATTGCTGGATGTTTTGCCACCTAAATCTGGAAATCAGACACAACTATTATATATTGGATTTATCAGTCACAATATGTGAACTCGCAATACACCAAAACTGTGATAACTTGGTCCAAGAATGCTGCTTCTATTTGGTGCCCTGTGTGGTTCAGGAATGTGCATTTTTACATTATTGGTTTCTTGAATTTGGAAGTAAATGCTAACCGTGGTCCAGTATTTTATTTGACGGTTGACCAGATGGGTGTATAGATAGTGTAGTCTACTTAACGCTCACATACGGTACACAAAGCTTATTTATGTCTTTTGATTCTCACATAAGGCATATGGAGGTATTACTGTTACAATTGGGGGCTATTCAACTTCACATAAGTAAATGCTGTACCTTTTTTCCAATACATTAGATATGGTTTTTCTTGGGAAAAGAGCTCCATCTATTGTTAATACCTGTGCAGTCTATATCCTTCTTTTATGTTGGAATTCCAAGTTCCGCTTGGGGTTTGATGTAGGCCTAGGAGGTGCCCCATGATTCGTGATCTTTCACACAAATGTGCGTCTGATTGTGTCTATTGAGCACTCTGTAATGATTATCAACCAATATTTACTGACCAAGTGCATCTTAATAGGTAGTGTTTCCGACTGCAATTGAATGTGGGCATCTGCATAGGTTGACTTAGTTATAGGCTGGAAAGTCTAATTTAGCCCAGTAGATGATTGTTGAACACCTCTTGTGATTTGGATCATTAAATTCAGTAGTGAAACAGTAGAAAATAAGTCATCCCTCTCCAATAGTGTTGGGGAGGGTAAGTGGGGTTTAGTTCCTCAAGTAAAAAGGCATTGCATTGGTCTCATTTATCTGTGTTTCGGAAAGATTACGATCATTTTGAGTTATTTTGATTTGGAGGGTTTTTTTTTTACAGAACTTGACTAGATGGGGAGGTGCACTCTTGGAACTTTCGCAGTTCCAGCAAGGACCGGAATGCATCAAGATGGTCAAAGGTTTCTCCCTGTTCTTTGTAAATACTTCTTGAAGCCATTGTTTGTCTCTTTTGGGTGATCTGTACACTGAAATCCCCCTAGTTGGTTCTGTATTACATGCTATGTCGAACAAGGCATGGCATCTTTGTTCTAGCTTGACCTGAACACTCATGAATTGATAGTTATCCAAAGGTTTCTTCACCCAAGGTTGAATACTTATGAAATCAGTGCATTGTATTGTGGATCAATACTTGTATACTCTAAAGTCTTAAGCTCAAATCTTATATCACCAGTCTAAGGCAAGTGGCTTAAGAAATTAGGTTTATCATTGCATGTACGTTGCGGTGCTGAGTTAATTTGATGATACACAAGCCCATGAAGCTAACTCAAGAGGTATCTCAATCTGACCACCATCTGAAAGATGCTGGAACATTTTTGCAATCCTATAACTACTACAGTCTTCTGTTTCTGCACATTTTTGTACGCTTAGTTCAGTCATAAGAAGTTTCTTTTCTGTCATGAGAAGATGTATGTTTGTTTCACATGCATCTTTGAATGAACTTTACTTGATATTTCTATGAACTTTTTGAAAGGTGTGATTGTGAGCTTGGCTTGTTGCACTAATTTACGTAGAATGATCTGCAAGCATGCCCTGCCTTATAGATAGTTCATTTCATGGCTGTTCTCTGAGAGTCTCTACAATCTGCAAGCATGGTCTGTCTACTTAATGGCATTGTTATCTAACTAAGCATACCTTTGATATTAATGGTTAAATTTGCATGTTATGCTCTTATAAGGCCTAGTTGGTTTCCTGGGAAGGTGCAGCAGGACCCGCCAAGCTGGAATAAATAAGTGTATAACATTGTAACTGGTACAAAGCTGAGGCATGTGCAGAGGAAACCTGATGTTATAAATGATATAAGTGAGGGCTTTAAACAATCAATTGTACTCATGTGGGCACTTTCTCTAGGAAAGATGATACTGAAAAAAAATTGTCCTCTTGACCACTAAACTTAGTAATATTCAATTCCATTAAAACCGGAGGTGGAATCCAAAATCTTTCCTTGAAGCTTTTGAGGAAATTTCTGCATACAAAAGTGGCTTAGATTAAACTGTATCCAAACTATTTATGGTCAATCACTGTAACTGCCATTTTCTTAAGCAAATTTGCAAGTAAATTATTTGCATAAACCTATAAGATGTGCAACAGAACCTACTTGTATTCTTAATGGGGAAGATGGTCATCCCGGAAAAGATGGGGTCATTGTTCTGGGAGGCAAAGGTTCATACCCACTTGTCATATCACCCCCAAAGGGTCTGTTTTATTTAGGCAATTAAGAAATTAAAATAGGAGCAAGTTGTCTTTGTGGTTTTGACGAGGTATTCAAAAACTTTGTGAGGTGTGTGAGAAATTGGGAAACCAAAATTTGGATAGGGGGAAAATGATTTTGGTTACCTTGTGCCTGAAGAAACCATTGTTGATTTATGTTAATAAAAAAGGCACATACACAGACAGACACATACCCCTAAATTCCTGCCTAACATATTATAGAAGGAAAATGTAAATTATCCCCTTGCTGCTGTTTCACCTAATCAGTCATCTCCATGCATAGACATTGTTTTATGATAAGGTGGACTTCTCAGCCTAGGTGGGAGAGTTGCACACTCTACACGTGCAAGATTTGCTTCTTGTTTATTCCATATGGGTTGCATATGTGAGGTCAGCTTTTGTGGGCTCTAACCCTGTGGTTTTGTTGTCTTTTGAGCTAGATGCTGCTTTAAAATTTGAGAAGGCATTGGAAGTTAATCCAAAAAAGCATGATACCTTATGGTGTTTAGGAAATGCACACACTTCCCATGCATTTCTTACTCCTGAACATGATGTTGCAATGATCTATTTCAAGAAGGCAGCTCAATATTTTCAGCGGGCAGTGGAAGAGGTATTTTTTGCTTGGATAATTGTGACTCTATAAACAGCTTTTCTACAGTTTCACCATTCTTTTGTAAGTACTGAGAATGACATGCTAGGTTCAGCATGGATTAGTTGCTGCATACATGTACATGTATAAGAAGCACTTCCTGCCATTGCAAATGCTTCTTGGCTGAACTTATGATGCTTCCTCTAATCCTTTTGGAAAATTTTGGATTCAAAGCTGCTGTTCATTTGTGTCAGAGACTCAGAATCAATATAGATTGCTAATCAAGTTCTATTATCTTTGTAGCGTGTCCCGATTGCAGTTTTCATTTTTCTTTCTTTTTTGTCTCTCCTCTATTGCTGTAGTTACAGAATGGTAGCTTTTTATAATCCTTTGCATGGGCTATTTTCTTTATTTTTCTTCCTACGTGGTAAAGTCAAATATCCTTAACCATAAAACTTGTTAAACCCTAGGTTTCATGCTTGTTTTTGTCACCTTCCATACTATGATCAAGTGATAGGAGGTAGGAGACCTCTTCTTGTCGAAAGAGAGCTTTTGTGCAACTCCACACATTCAATTAACAAACCAACCTTAAAATGTATAAGAGTGAACCGCAGCAGGTCACATTCTAGTGCAGCTAGATTGTTATTATTATTATTAAAGAATCCATGTTGCCGACCCCATATAGTATGGGAAAAAGCTTAGTTGTTGTATCATCTTTCTAGTTGTATGGATATAAGTAAGATGCATTCCAGTAGAACCTGAAAATCGTGTAAAGTATTCTACATGCTGGAGGCAATGAGGTCCATCATAACAAGTACATGTTAGGGCTAAACCTTCCTATTAAAAGGTTTTTCTATTTTAAATTATAGCAGAGCTCAATTAGTTCTGTTTTGCAGGACCCTGACAATGAGATATATCTGAAGTCTCTTGAGTTGTCTGCCAAGGTATGTTTTCATTTTCAAGTATATTTAACAAAACTTGGTGTTCAGCATGATTACAGAGTGCTTTGTCCTCTTGAATTTCACTTCCTTCAGTTCCTTGTACATAAGAATTAATGAGTTTATTTCACGCTCTTGTTGTTCATCTACTTCTATGTATATTTGAGACCTCTTTTCTCTGTAGAGTGCTCGTGAACAATCTGTTTTAAGTTATGCAGAGATTACCTAACAAAACCCACCATGTGGACAGTGGCGTGAACTTTTCATGCTTGCTATCTGGGTGAATGCATATAAAGATATTTTGGTAGCGAGGATCTGAGTAAGAGGGTTCACTAAACTTCTTTTCTTTCTCATAGAAGAAAAGAATGTTGTTTCACAAAGAGGACCTGTTTCTATATGTCCTTAGCTAAAATTTTGGATGAAAGAATGTACACTTCCGAACATTCCATGTGTTTCCTCTCCTTAGCTAAATTTTTTATTGTAGGCTGGCTAAACCGCACCCAGTATTATTGAGGGTGAAAAGCAGTCCAGCTTATACTCTTTGCAGAAGTCTATTTTGGCTTGTTGAATTTTTTGTTGGATGAAAGAATGCTGCTCCTTATTGGACTTGCAAATAGCCGCTAGTTGGGTTTTTCTTGTATTAACATCTTGCCATTTTCATTTTGTTTTGGCTTTTTGTAGGCGCCGGAATTGCACCTAGAAGTCCATAAACATATGGAAATTGAACAACAAGCTGCTACAAGTGCGTCTGGATCTTCCAATACTAAGGTGAAGTTTCCCGTTTTTAACTAATGGTGCAAAAGAAATTGCAATCACCAAAATAATAACAAAAACGAAACAGAGAAAATGATGATCAATTATATTTTCTGATCTTACTTCTTGGTTGACTTGAACCCAGTCTATTATGCATGCTTTTGAATTTCATGCTTGGATTTAATGGTTAGATGACACTAACTACATGTATTAGGTATCTATTGAACACATTGACCCAGTGCATGCTAGAAATGGCATTTTCCATACTCAAAAAAAGTGAGCTAGTTAAGTTATTTGGTTGTTGACTTGTCTCTCTAAAAGATAAAGGCTATGCTTTCCGGATAAGAAGAGAGAATATATTATTAATTAGTGTACTTCTGATAAGTTTCATCATTGTTATTGCAGAATAAGCTAAAATGCACAGAAAGTCTGAAAAGTGGTAAATGTTAGTAATTAGTATCATTCACGTTTTGGGAATAGAACGATATTTGTTGTTAAAGATCAATCTTCATCCCTGAGATTCTGCTTTAAAGGGGAAAAGGCTGCACAATAAGAAAAAAACAATCCTTTTTCTGCTTGATTTGCCGAACTTCTCAATCTTCACAACTAACCTGGATGTTATTGTGCTGAACTGGTGTATACAAGGTCGAAGCTGAATCCTGTTTTCTTTTTTCATTTCCATGTGCTTTCTCTAAAATGATGTTTGTGCTGACACTTGTGTCGGTGATGCTGATTTTGTAACTACCCTATTTAACAATGATCTGCATTTTTGAAATCCCAATTCAAGTTGGCTGTTGATTAGGCCATTTACTTTCTCTCAACTGACTTTCAATTCTTTTGCAGAATACAAGAAAGAAGAAAAACAGTGATCTCAAATATGATATATTTGGGTGGATCATCCTTGCAGTTGGTATTGTTGCATGGGTTGGTATGGCAAAGTCACATATGCCGCCTGCTCCACCACCACCACCACCACCGAGATAAGAGCCAATGCATGGGTAAAGTTATCAACTTTTGTTCAGTGGAGACGATGTCTTTTATTCAATTTTGCTTGGAAATCCTGAAGGTGCTTATGTTAAACAAATAAATTCCCCATCTACATGTTTAGCTACTACAGTAGAGAACTCTACATTAGAATCTAAATTTTATTTCCATGCATCACAGTTGTTTCATCTTATTCCATGGGTAACTTACCGATGGGCAATAAACGAGCATCATGCTGCTTGGTGGTTAAACAAATTGATCACGTCACTGAGCTCATATGTCAGATTGTATATGCCTTTGTGTTCTTTTCTGGCTCTCAATAAGTTCATCGTATATGTATGGAAGGTATGGAAGGTTGGCTGATACAACCATAGAATTTGTTTATGTTACCTACCTTGTATGAGTGCCTACTAGGTATAGTGAAGATGATGAGGATACGGAAAAAAGCAAGGGAAACGGAGAGATGGGAGGGAGGTCAGGAGGAGAAATGAAACGTGTCATGGAAAGTCTGAACTTGTAAATGGAACAATTTTCAATGTTGAATTCATAATTTGCAGTGCTGGCCCTGGCTTTTGGATATTCATAACTATTGGATAGTTTGGGGCTACAAATACTTGTGAAATCACACCACGGAAACCCCTTACCTAGAGGTCACATCGTCAGGCAACAGAGACTTAATTTCTAAAAAGCTGATCCATTTTAGGGTGTGTTTAAATGGTTTTTAGGGAGAGAATTCATGTTGCCTGCTGACAAGAGTATTCATGTTTGCATGTGACTTCCACCATCATAATTTGGATTCTTTGCCTAAATTCCTGTTGTAGGGGTTGGGAATTTCCCCCTACAAATAGATATACTTAGGAACTTGGGGTATCGATGCCATAATTTCCAGTGGTTGGAGAAATGAACAGATAAAAGTGTTTGTACTTATGAGAAGGGAGTGGATTCTTGAGAATCCTTAGCATCAAGAGTTCTAATTTTTCAAGAAGGCTCTTGAGATTTTATCACGCCAAGGGTTATGGACATGTTCCAGTATGGGGTTTAGGTCATGAACGCTTCAACAAGCTGTATACTCAATGGTGAGTGCACGGACAAATGTTCAAAGTGGGTATGCAAGAAATCTTCTATTATCTGGGAAAGCTCAATTTATTCAAGTCATTACTGTTGAACAATATGATTTTAGAGTCAGTTTTAGTAAATTTAATGTTTTATGTATTATTGTAATTGACTGTAGTACTAAGGACATTTTGGTTATTTCTGTTTTACAGCTCATTATATAAGGGCTGAAAGTTTGTATTAGGGTTAAGATGCCGACTCCCTCTTCCGATCTTGCATGTGTTTTTTCCTGTTAATGTGTTGTTCAATCTTTCGCTACGCTAATCCCGAATTACAATATGGTATAAGAGCATTCGATCATTGGGGGTAGGAAAAAAAAGGCGAGTTGAGATTTGCGAAGAACGTGGAGCCGAGAGAGGTTGGGCATACGCCCCACATGATTGGGTATCGGAGGGAAGTTATCGTTCGATCTGGCCGGTGAGGTCGCCGCCCCAGCAAGACGGCTATGAGGCTCATTGTGCCGTTGCAGGACATTATCGCGTTTATCGACGATGAGAGCGCTCGGAAGGGCGATGGGCGTTGGAGCAGCACGGGGGTCTTCGGTGATTTCGCTGGTGGAGCAGGCGACAACCATTCAGAGAACATCCCATGCGTCCTCCACTTTTCTTTCGTCGCATCCGTCGAGGGTTTTAGGGTTTATCTGTCTGTGCTTTTCGCCTTCATTGCGAACAACAAGGAGGAGAGAATAGCGATGAAGACGAAGGAGAAGGAGGAGCTAAAGGCCCTGATCCACGAACACTCTATTCTTCGACCGTCTCGTCGAGCTCATCCAGGGCAGATTCTAACTTCCAGGCGACTACGACGAGTAGTGCATGCCAAAGTTGCTGCCAAGAAGGAAACTAGGGAGAACCTCAAGAAAGCTCGTCGACAACACCTCGACCTGAAGAAAACAAATTCCACCCTCGACCTCTTGAAGAAATCCATCGTACACGATAAATCTTGCCTATCTGAAGGAGAAGTCGAAGAAGAAAAAGGCCTGGATGTTCCTCCTAAGATGATGGTCAATCCCGACGGTGCCATATCCGTCACCTATGAAGAGCTCCGAGAGCGACTCCACCTTCGGATCCAAGAGCTACGCGGGAACCGTAATACTCGAACCATATCTTCCTCCGGTGTCGATCGAAAACCGAAGAATAACAAGAAGCTGATAAATAAGAATAAACAACCGAAAGATGAGAACAAGAGTAAGGAGTCAAAAGGCGAAAAGAAGGCGAGCAACATATCCACGAACTTGATGTTCAGGCAGGTGAACATCGATGGACAAGAATTCGGAAAGAAGGGGAAGAAGAAACGAAAGGCTTCGAGGGAGGAGGAGCTAAAGAGCGCGAAGAAATTGAAGAAAGTGATGGATGATCCGATGAAAGGCACAATTGTTTCCACGAAGAATTCATGGAGGGTGGCCGCTAGCTGAGCTATGGTAGAAAAAGGTGCATGACAAAGATGGGAAACTCCGTGCAAAGATTAAGAAATTGGGTGCTTTGCGGCAAGAGATGGGAATCCAAATGTAGGGCTTCCGCATGATTTGGCAAGGGCACAAGCTGAAAATCAGCATATACCTCTCTTGAGGGCAGACATAGATGGTTTAAGAAAGGAACTTTCTCAGGCCAGGATGGCATTTGAGGCAGAGAAGAAGGCAAATATCAGCATCAGGAACAAGGTGGTCGTCCGCTGGGAGCAGGTGCAAAAGCTTCAGATTCAACCAGCGATGGGGGCCAACTCATAGAGGCAAGGCAAAGTGGTGGTGAATTACTGCATGAGGAGAAGGTTTTTCTACTCAGTTAAGTATTTGGAGGCTGGAAATAAGAGTTGAGATAGTGGTGCATTTGTATATATAGTGTGTTCGAGCATGTGAAGGCGAGGCAAGAACAAAACCTGGAGGCAGTTATGAATTGAGATGATTCGTGAAGCTTGTAGTGTGTTCGAGCATGTGAAGGCGAGGCAGGAACAAAACAGGTCAAGATATCTTCAGAGCATGTTAAATGTTCGATGAAATGCTCAAGAAGAGATGATTAACCTGCACATCAAATGTTTGAGTAAATGCCCAAGAGAGATATTTACCTGCACATGAAGTGTTTGAAGAAATGCTCAAGAGGGTTGAAAAAAATATAAAAAAAGAAAAAAAATGCAAGAGAATGAGATTGGATGGATTGTTATGCAGATGAGTTAAGCAAGAAAAAGAGGTAGCCATGTGTGGACGCCGAAGTAGAGTAGTAGGCAAATTGGATGGAATGTCTCCAATCTGTCGATTCTTGGAAAGATTGCAGTGATGAGGACTGCAAAAATGTGTTTTGCAGTCAAAGAAGCTGCTGAAGATGATCAGTCAGGAAGGTTGAGTTGAAGATGTTGCAGCTGCTAAAGATGATCAACGAGGAAGGCTGAGTTGAAGATGTTGCAGCCAAAGAAGCTGCTGAAGATGACCAGCTAAGTAGGCTGAGTTGAAGATGTTGCAGCCAAAGAAGCTGCTGAAGATGACCAATCAAGAAGGTTAAGTTGAAGATATTGCAGCCAAAGAAGCTGCTGAAGATAACCGGTCATGAAGGCTGAGTTGAAGTTGTTGCAGCCAAGAAGATGCTGAAGAACAAACATGAAGGTGATGAAGAATATTGCAGCAAGGAAGGTTGTTGAAAAGCGGACATCAAAGAGGGCGGGAAAAATCGAAAAAAAAGTTTTTTTTGGCAAGTTTGGAGTTTGAAGTATCTTACTCCCAACTTGAGGGGGGGTGTTAGAAGAATATGATTTTAGAGTTAGTTTTAGTAAATTTGATGTTTTAGGTAATATTGTAATTGCCCGTAGTACTAAGGGCATTTTGGTCATTTCTATTTTATAGCCCATTATATAAGGGTTGAAAGTTTATATTAGGGTTAAGATGTTGTGATTAAGAAAGAAAGAAAGAGAGGGAGAGCGACCTCGAGGTCTCGCATGTGTTTTTTCTTGTTCAATGTGTTGTTCAATCTTCGGCTACGCTAATCTCGAATTACAACAATTACCACTGAGGACCTCAATTCATGTTGGTTCCGGTGAAACAGACTCGTACTGCCAAATGGTTATTCTTGCTTGTTTATGTTGGTCCAAATAATTAACGTAAAGAGGAGCACAAAGTTCTCATTCTCTCAAAGTCTATCCAAACACCAGAGATATAGGTATGGGCAACATCCAAGTGCATATTATGCTATCATGTTCTAGCACAAGCTATTGTATCAGGGCAAGCTGATCATCCATTTATTATTATATTCCACGTAAGTAGTTACATATCTCTTTCTCCTAAATTAAAAGTGTTTTCGTGAAATTGGTCTCGTTACAGATGCCATTTGAGTATAGGGTTCGTGTGTCATTGTAGAGGGTGCAAATTAGCTAGTCTTGATCACAAACAACCCCATTTTGTACATTACAATTACCCTCTTGGATTCTTATGTTGAGTTTGATACACATCTCCGGAGTGAACCACATAAGAACAGAGGAAAATTTGAGTTTGGTATAAGAACATGTGGTACGTTCTGAGAGGTATTAGAGTGAAAGAACGATATGGACTAATATTTTCATATCTGGTGCAAAGAACATATTCCCCATATATGGTAGAAAATCCTAGGAGAAACAGGAATCACTTGGCTCACAAGACTATTTAATGAAATATGGAGAAACCAAAAGATGCCCAGGGAATGGAGAGCGAGTATACCCATATATAAGAAAAGGGAGACATTCAGAATTGTGCGAATTATCGGGGTATCAAGTTAATGAGCCATACTATGAAATTATGAGAAAGAATTATCAAACGTAGGTTAAGAGAAGTATAAGTACAACACAGAATCAATTTGGATTCATGCCAAGCAGATCTACTATTGAAGCGATTCACCTTTTAAGACGTCTTATGGAACATTTTAGAGCAAAAAAGAAAGACCTTCACATGATATTTATTGATCTAGAAAAAACTTATGATATGGTACCGAGTGATGTTCTTTGGAGAACTTTGGAAAAAAGAGGTATCACATTGACATACATAAACCTTATAAGAGACATGTACGATGGTGCAAAAACATGTGAGGACTCATGAAGGAATGACAAACTTCTTTGATGTTAATATTGGGTTACATCGAGGATCAACTTTAAGTCCATACTTATTTATAATGGTGATTGATGAGTTAACAAAACATATTCAAGATGAAGTACCTTGGTGTATGTTATTTGGAGATGACAATACATTGTGTTAATGGAGGAGTATAAGGAAAAAGTTAATAGAAAATTGGAACTATGGAGAGAAACATTAGAAAATAAAAGCTCCCGACTTAGTAGAACAAAGACAGAATATATGGAATGTAAGTTTGATCATTTGGTTACTTCAGAGGACATAAAAATTAAAATTGGCACACATTGCATCCTTCAAAAGAAAAGTTTTAAATATCTAGGGTCAATTTTTCAGAGTGATGGAAGAATTGATGGAGATGTTACGTATAAGATTAATGCAAGTATTCTTTGTGATAAGAAGATACCGAGGATAAAATGAGAGAACGTCGTTTAAGGTGGTTTGGACATATAGAAAGAAGATCAAAAGAAAACCAGTAAGAAGGTATGAAAAACTAGATTTTCAAAGTATTAAAAGAGGTAGAGGACGATCACAAAAGTGTTGGAAAGAAACAATAAAGAATGATCTTGCTTATTGTGAGTTAATTGCTAACATGCACATACAAAGAATCCATGTAACCAACCCCGTCTAGTATGGGAAAGGGCTTAGTTGTTCTTGTTGTATTTTTGTTTCTTTAGTTACAGATGCTATCCTGTTATCATTTGATTAAAAATAAATTTATGTTTCTTGGGGCGATCGTAGCCTCTTTGAACTACAACTAGATTTGAAGTTCTCTCTCTCACACGCACACACACACATGTGTGTCCATGCATGCATGCACACACACAGTTGTGTTCCTATACCCTTGATTTTGTTAAGTTGCTGCTCTTCATCGGCACCCAAATGATTTTCCTGTGGGATCTTTATATTTAAATCCCGGTGGTTTGTTGAGCAGGTATTTATGGAGTCCACATTCCACACATTTCAAGATGCCACAGGAATCCCGAAAGCCATGCAATAACACAGCCATCTTCCTTTTTCCATGGAACAACCTTTGACGCTGTGGCCTGAGTTCGTGCCTTCAGGCCCTTCACAGAAAGACCGTGGTAGCCGTAGGTGAATTTATCCTTCTATAATACTAGAATTTCTTTTACATGAGTATAAATTCAGACAACAAAAGCCTTTTATATCCACAAAAATTTCCTGGTTGGAAACCCTATTCTGTTGTTGACAATACTGACAATGAGATTGCTAGGCAGCCCTTTGGGTCTGCGAGATTAATTTGTTTCTCATTGCTCGTTTTATGATGGTAGCTTTTTGTGACATCTCCCATGTCAAGTTTTTGTTAAGATTGCCCGCCTCTCTCTGTGACATCTCCCATGTCCAAGCTTTTGTTAAGATTGCCCGCCTCCCTCCCTCAGTTGGCGTCGTTCCGTGGCTTTGATGAGCATTTACTGGTTTGTCAAATTCAATGATGAGTCGAACTGGAACTGAATTGAGACTGTATCACCAATCTATGACCTGAGGGCACGAAAGACCTTTCCAGCATCTTCTTCACTAACATAGAAAGATTATAGCAAATGTACCGCCTGCTGATGTGACAAGTTGGGTTCTGCAACACCTGCAACCACACTGTAAGTCCCACCTTTTGTGTTACAGGTAAAAGCGGGGAACTTGTGTTCTACATTTAAAAGTTGTGATGCTAATCTAGCGACAGCTCATCTGGCTAGGGGTTCACTCACAAGTTGAACGTCATGAGTTTGATGCCACTGGCTTTGGCCTCCCTACTGTACGAGCGTTGTTAAGTGTTGGTGGAGGGTTTTGACACCGTGAACTGCTGCTGGCTGCCCCGTTCCTACTTGTGGAGCCTTGTGATACAAGCCTTCATCCCAATCTAACATGGTATTAGAATGTTGATGGGATGTACTGACCCTCGTGTTGATTTTATCTCCATTGCCTGCTTCGCAAAAGAAATCCAACTAGCTCTCTTCTAGCATCCGGTCCTCCTATGTAGGGATTTTCTGGGAAGATCCAGGAAAATTCTTCGGTCCGAAAGAAATAAAGTGGCCATATCTGGTGCTAAATATATGCAAGGCTTGACCTGCGTAAAAGGCGAGATACAAAAGCTTTCAACTTAGTAAGGCTGAAGTTTATCTTACATTGACTGGAATTTTCGGAGATCTTATATCCAGCTTACTTTTGAATGATGAGGCAGCAGCCTACACCCTTTAAAATTAAGAGTGCTCAACCAATGTCATTTGAGTGTGTCGCTTGTGGAGCCAATTTTCCTCTCGTGTATCGGAAGCATGATACCGTTTTGGCGCGTGACGGCAACACAGGCGGACAATTGCGATTTGCGAAGGAAGAGTGACCGGGTGAAACATATCATGATGCAGTTCAAATCCCTCTCTCGCGTGCGCTGATCGAATGAAACGTATCATGATTCAGTGCAAATCTGTGTGTGTGAGTTTGTCCGAATTGATACACCCTTTTATATTTTGGGTGCAAATATAAAGTATTATGTTATGAAACATAGCATAATACTTTTGGGTTTTTAAAAACAGAATTGATACACCCTTTTAAAGAAACATACCCAAGTGTACCAGCACAACCTGTAGCAGGTATGTACCTGGCACGAGTACTTTGACATAAATGGAGTACCTGTTTGCCTTAAATGAAGCACCCATGCATCATAATTTAAAGTCAAATTTTAAGTTTATAAAGGAAAAATACTGGATTTTAAGTTTTTCTCTTTCTGCCATATAATTTTCCGCTTGAAAGCTTTGATGGCAAGTTGTGTCAGCTGGTTGTGTTAGGTTTGTATCGATTTGGTCTCGGGTCATGAACAGGTGGGCCCTAAACTAACCTTCTCTTTTTCGAGATATTTTGCTCAACCCTAACCCAACTTCATCAGATTCGGGTTAACCCGACTGACTGTGTCAAAAGAGCATAAAACAGCATTTGTATTAAGAAAAAGTTAGAAAATACGTATATGTACCTCTGAAAATGCAAAAGATGTTATAATGCCAAAACAAACAATAGAAAACAGATTCCAGCAGCTATCTTTGGAGGAAAAACTATATGCATATATAATTCGACTCGGTTTCAGGTCCATCCTAGGCTTTCAATATTCAGTATTATGGTGATAGTGTTTGAGGCTCATGATGACACGCTTCCTACTGCTTTACTGCATTCTGCATAGAAGTGTCTGGAGTACGGAAGCTTTTACATGAAAGGCTCTAAGTGGATATTTGTTAAGACCCACTTGCATTTGATATTCTGGTAAGCGGACATATCTAATTAAGTAAAGACCGGACACGTTAAAGAAAAAATTCTGTTTAACAGAACGTTGCATTTCTAGATTATGTGGCACGTTTGGATTCTTCCACTGTAACAGTTTCGAGGGAAGCATGCCTGCAGCTGCAGGAAACCTTACAGCACTATCTGAAGGACATGAATTATGATTTCATGCTCATCTCTGGGTGTTGTTGAACCTCTCCTTTCAATCAAAACAGAAAAAAGGAAAAGGGCTTAAGATTTCATGCTCATCTTCGCTGGAGAAAATAATTCATGGACAAATTTTATTTACCAATGAACAACTATTGCATACAATTCAAAGATAGATATCTCGAATCAAAACAACAGCTCGTGCTTCCTCAACTCCTAATTTTGTATACGCATGGCATTTGATTTTTTTTTCTGAGATGTTGGTCCTGAAAATGTGGCAGAAACTTGGGATGCAGATTCATCTCTGAGGTTAAAAATGTAAGTCAGTTGCATATTAATCTTTTCCCGTGCATCTTTCTGACTTCTTTCATGAAGTAAAAGTCTTGAGTTGATGAGTTCATTCCCGTGGGAATTCTTCGGTGCACAGGCATTGTGCTACCAAAACTTGTGTTATAATACCTGGTTGTAAGTCTCTTGCTGCTGGCACTTGAGCTTGGCCGCGAAGAGAGTAGGTTCTCCGGATTGGGGAATACTTGATTCTGAACCTTCTTTCTCTCCTGCAAATAACGTAAACATTAGATCGGTCACATAGTTGACATAAATGTGGGTTCATAGCTCCAACCTTTATTGACAATTTAGTTTATGGCTATGGAGAGACTGAAGCAGGACTAGTAAATTTCCTGTTTATTTCCCTTAGTGGATGGTGGAGATTTGAGTTTTTTTATCGTTCTTGGGAAAATTCTAAGTTTGTCTTTGGAAATCGGAATTATAACTTGCCCTTTGCTTCTGTTTCTCTTCTTCTTTTTCCTGGCTGAGTAAGTTGTATTCATCCAAAAGTGCCAAGAGAGGTACCTACAAAGATAATGAGAACTTAGTTCTTACTGGACCTGGTAGATAAAATACAAGTAGTCATCACATATGCACATGAAAATATGTAGACGTGCACATAGACATATGCATGGCAGTTGTTTCAACTCAACTCAATTTTCCATTTATGTTTATGCAAACAGTTGTCAGTTGCATGAATTAATCTCAGCATGCAGACCATTATTTTTTGCATGAAGTGCTCTTAATTGATTCAATCTAATATTAAGCCCAACTCTATCAACTGGGGATATTAGTTCAGCTGACTAAATGTGTTAGCAGATTCTAACATCAGCTTTTACTTGCTTGATCTCTGAGAATCAGCAAGCTCTCTTTCATTCTTCACCACAGACATGCAGCCCGAGTTATTTCCGTTCTGTTTAGATTAAAAGCTGCTATGTGTAGAATGCATACATCTTCATAGAAGAACACTTTATTCCTCTCACATTCCCACTTTCTGGTCTTGGCAATCAACAGTTCCACCAGAGCTGCCAGGAAAAATAACCATAAGTTATTACTCTGTATACAAGATGTTATGTCCAAATATTTGTTTGGTTTACCTACCGGGAATTTTGTTAACCATGATCCTGGCTCGCTCAGCTCGCTTAAGGTTCTTGTGAGCACCTCTACTCACAGTGTACCTGTTTTGATCCTGTAGAAGCCAACAATGTTCTACAAGATTAAATCTACGTAGAAATAGTAAATGATGTTTCATGACATTTAAGAAAATGCTGACCTTGTTATATTCTTCCAGCCATCTTTCTTCTTCACATGCAGCTGTCCATCTCTCAACCTTCTCCATTATGTCCTTTCTGCTATATGCTTCCTCTCTTGCTTTAGAGATCTGCTTATCCATGCTTCTGAGAAGGTCCGCATAATCGATATCCCCTTTGATGGAGATAAAGAGAGTGCATTATCCTATCATGTGCTTGGTAATTTCATCCCCTTCAGTACTTGTATCATCATGTAGCATTGTAAGGCCCCCTTAATATGCACTTCCCAATCATGTGATTAACGTAAGAACCTAAGACTGTTCAAATATGCTAGAACTCTGTCCCATCATGCTTATCTGAAAAAAATGTTTTCCTCCAAGGGGGTGAAAGTGTTCCCTGATTTCCCATCTTGTGTGTCTCATCTAGCAGTATATGAGCATCTCAAGTTTTGTCATCTACTACTAAATCACCAAAAGCAAGCTCAGCCTTGAACAGGTAGGTGCCAAATGGCTTATTCTAGATTGTGTTTGTTGGACATTTAGTCTTCTAACTAATTCTTGCTATTTTTGTCGGAACATTTGAAGTTCATTTTAAACCCGGATGAAATTTGTCAATGTGAAACACGTAATTCCTAAAAACCTGGAAAATACAGAAAATGTATGGCATACCAGAATTTACAAGCTTCAGCAAATAATCTGTCTCTGATAATGAGGTAATGTCCATGCAACTATTCTTGCATATCTCCTCAAGATCCATGCGTTTCTTTTCCAAGATATCTTTCACCTTGGTGGCTTTTAGTTGATTCAGTTTCTCTACCTCAGCTTCGACCTGAGTTGAATTAAACAGTCTTAGTAGTTACGCATCCAAGTACTTGTGTTGAGAATCAGTGCATAGCTCTGCAATTCTTGATATCTTTTCACCTTGTGAATCGCTTCTAGAGCCAGGCTTCCTGGATTCGGTACATCAGATGATGATAATGGCAGGATTTGAGTCACTTGAGCTAACAAATACTGGTCTTGGAATGGAATGTCCATGAACTTCCACAAATCCCTCAATGTTTGTCCTAGTTTTTGAAGCTATTGAAGAAAAACAAAAAAAGTACAAAGTTAGGGCCTTCACTTATCAACCTATCTCACAGTTGTAAGTTTTTTTCTAATAATCAAAATCTCTTACTGTTTTATTTTAATCACATCTGCTGGACTCGATGCATGTGAAAACTTGATTTTCGTCAAGTTTGATGGCACTACATGCTGTCATTTTTTCCCATGTCTCTAAGATTGCCATTGATCATAGAACATCTATATGAATCTCTTTCTTGAAACAACTGCCTATACACACACACACACACATATATACATATAATGTACACATGCATACGCATTTATATGTGTGTGTGTATATATTATGTCTGTGTCATTATTGGCTGGCCAGTCATCCAGGTTGTTTTCTTTCTGTCATTTTGCATGTCAAGTGGTGTTCAGCAATCTGGATCGACTTAAACTGTGGAAGTGCCATAACTGGATCTTGACTAAAATAAAGTTTAGGATAAATTCTGATCAGACTAAACTTTTCCCTTTTCATTTTTAGACAGGCTGGGTTTACTTAGAACCTCTACCGACTGTACCCAACCAGGTCGTCAAACTAATGAGTTGCGTTTTTTGAGCCCATTCCCTAGCTAGGTGGTACGCCTCTTCGGGCTCAATTTTGATATAGGGATTCTTACCTTCTCATTTCTGTTCTGCGTCTCTTCTTTCAGCAGCTCCACTGTGTGGTTTAGTTTAACCAAAGTATCATCTGATATACTTTTTGGTTGTTGTCCAGAAGTGCTACCGAGACTTGGATGAACGTCTGCAATGATCTTCGAAGAATCCATTCCTAGAGTAGCACAGAGGTTTTTTGCAGATCTTACATAATCTGCAACTTTCTTCAGTCTATCATTCTACCAGATAAGAGGAGTTACATTTCATATCAGAGTCCATAGCATAACTGGTGGGAAAGGGAAATGGCTGACAATAGTGACTTACCTTCTCCTTATGGAGCCTTGCTAGTTCACTTTTATACTCTTCCAACCTCTTCAAAGAGAGATCATTAGGGTCGATATCCACGTTATCCCGTAAACGACCTGGTTCTTCATTTCCTGATATTTCTGCTGAAATACTCTGAATTTGGTTGTGAATATCTTGAAATTGCTTGAGTCTGTCATGTTTCCTCTTCCGCATTTCGTGCAAAGCAGGCAACATTGCATTCAGCTTTTGCTTCAGTGACCCCGTCAACTCCTCAGCCTACCGGATCATAAATAAATCACTGGGTTTCTTATTATAAAGTAGGATTCTATTTGTAACATGCATGAGATGATGCAGATGTCACATAGACGCTTCTATCAGTGGTAGACACTCCGACACTCAACACCCTTGTTTCTCCCAGGCATGACTCAACACTATCTATTCAAAAAAAAATCTTCAGTGCTATTTCACCAAGACACTTCTACGCAACCGACTCTTTTTTTATTAGTGAGTTAATTTATAAAGATGATAAGTTGGATTAATTTACATATAGTATTTTTTGACTTATTTGATAATCATCAATAATTTTATGAATATTATAAATTATAATAATATAAGTTATACTTACATGGTTGTGTCCCTGCTCCATAATTTTTGGAAATTTTCATATCCCGCATTCACGCTCACACAACACTCGTATCTACGCCCACTTCCGTGCCCATGTGACATAAGAGGAAATTGATAAAACTGCAAAAGAACTGATAAAGCCAGCTTACTCGACTAGCGTATGATCCTTCTCCTAGCGATGCAAGCAAGCTGATGTACTCTACTTCGGCGTCAGCCAACTGTTGATGCAGACGAGCTCTGGAAATATTTGCACTGTCAACTTGCTTCCTGTAAATTTCTTGGCATTCTTGTTCTAACTCAAGCATAACCCTTTCTCTTTCCATCTGATCCTGGCCAACTTCATCCCATATCGTCTATATTCATCAATGAAAATTAACATCACAAAGGGAAAAATAATAATAATTCCAAGCTCCAGTATGCTGAAAAACATTATAGAAACCATAGATTACTGCCATGGGGTAACTTGACAAGAATTGACACTCATCATTTAGCATATATTGCTGTTAGATGACTAACCTTCAATTCTTGCAGAAGGTACCGGCACGGGGACTCGATTTTAGTCGGATTCCTCATCTTCTCTGCATTGAGGATCGAAACCATAGCTAGTGTTTCCAATAGTAGTTGTAGGATAAAGCTCGGTGCCGGGTTCAGAAAAACATTAGCAAACTGAAACCATCCCTGAATTGTAAGAATAGTTGTTTAAAGCAAAGCATGAGATGACTACAATCAGAGGCAGGCAGAAAGGTGGTGTTAGTTCAGCATTGGTGATTGCTTAGATGACAAGGCAGAAAAGTGGAAGGTGATGCACGCCATCGATGCTGAGATGTGAAGCTTGCTTTGGCCTCAAGGATGAGTGCCAGCTTCTTTCTCAATTCTCTTCCTGTCTTTGCCTCTGAATTAGATATTTAATGGCGAATTTACTGTTGATGCCACTCATTAGCAGACCAAAACAATGCAGAAAATGATTTGGCTTCTGTAGAGGTTGAAGTAAAAGAGCCTGACAGCCTTATGCTGACACCTGAACAGTAATCCTCTCTCTCTCTCTCTCTCTCTCTCTCTCTCTCTCTCACACACACACACACACACACACGTGCACACGTGCACGCGTGCATGCACACAACACACATCTTTCCGATCTTTGGCTTGCAAATGGCAGCATGAAGGTGGGGAACTTTTTGCATAATTGTGCTTTTGAGAGATGTTGCACTTTACCCCCAGGTCAGGTTAGATTAACACACCGATGATTGGTAGACAAACTTTTACGGTAGATTTTGTCACTTGAATATGATGCTAATCATGGGGTTTTGAAACCCCATGTGTAGTTTGACGTCGCCGGACATCTTCCATGATCGTTCGTGATGGTGTGTTGTATCTTCTTGTGAATATACGAAATGCAAAGGCAAATCAAGTCTCACAAAGAGGAATAGCTCACCTGACTAGAGGTTGACTCACAAGGTTGAAACACATGAGTCTGATACCAGTGGCTACCAGCGTTCACGGTTCTGTTTGGTCCGGTTCTTGCCTCAACCCCGAACTGAACCACTAGTTTCAGTTCTCAGTTTTCGAGAATCGAATCGAACTGTGTATGACCAAAACAGAACTGAATCAAACTGAACTGCCAGTTCTGATTTGATTCGGTTCTGAACCGTGGTTCTGCTTATTTAAGGGTTTTGCTAATACAATATGTTATGTCATGAGATTATTTGGATCTACTATCCATAAATATGTATGAGGTTATAAAACTCATATATATATATATATAAACTTATAAAGTTATCAAGATTTAAAATGATATAAGTATATATATATATATATATATATATATATATATATATATATATATATATATATATATATATATATATATATGATATATATATATATATATATATATATATATATATATATATATATATATATATACTCATTTTATATGTATATAATGTTGTAACACTCGTCCATAAACTTATAAAGATTTATATCTACATGTATATAAACTTTATATATATACATGTACATATAATGGTTTGGTTCTCATGGTTCGATTCCAATATTGCAACCAAGACGTGAACCACCGTTTTTTTCCCTGCTAAAACCGAACCGAACTGCCAGACATCTAGAACCAGTGGTTCCAAGAACACCCCTACCAGGGGCGATCTGACATCAGCCTCCCATTGTACCAAAAGATTTGCCAGCCAACCCTTGTTTCGCATTAAGTAGGGTTGTTACACGAATTCTGTCACTATTTTGCTCCAGCTTGTGTTATACTATCATTTGACTCGGAAGAAAAAAACATGTTTCATCTTATCCGTGTCATAGTTTCGAAGCTTTCTTGTTCGTAATTAGAAGTTCTTTAAAATTTTAATAAGCCTTCTCACCGCCATCCAATTTAATGATGTGTTAGCTGAACTATGCCATTCCATTAGGTTGGAACGAGAGAGGATTAGGTCATAACATCTATTGTTTATTCCTGTTTGTTGTAATATCAATTTCAGGTTTGCTGTTAATTTCCTTACCTAAATTTTCATTCTCCAAAGTCCACAAACAATTAATACATTTGGGAATTTAGGGTTGCTCCAATCTCAGCAGTGAGATCTTCTTAGGGTTTGCTTTTGGTCAGACTTATTGCTACTTTAGTGCTACCATCTCTGTGATGTGATGGATATATTATGTTAGAGAAGCTTTGCTTGCCCCCGGAAATGGAGATTCACGAAGCATGATTGTCTATCGATGCCTAACATCACACGGAGGTTAGAAGGTAGTCACACTAATTAGCACTTAAAAAGTAAATGGGCGAGATCAAGGTGACCCATTTTAAACTGTATTTCTTGCGCTTTTCAAGTTTTGTACTTTTTAATTAGCATATTTTAAAGGGTTTCTGCTGGAAAATCTACTTTTGTTATTGAAATACATTATCTTCAATTTCGTCAGATTTAGCATGCTGTAACTTTGCAGCTTAAAACCTTTTCCCACGCTATATGATGGCTGTTGTTTCTTGTTCATTAATAGACATGGCGGTTCGAACCAGAACTGGGACTTCTGGTTCGGTTACAGTTCATGATATCCCGAAACTGGCTCGGAACTGACTTGGAACCGACGGTTTCAAACCGGCACTAAATAGGTATATATAGCACAAACTAATGAGTGGTTCAACGGTATAGGTTCTCTACTGTTGAGATTGGTGGGGAGTTCGACTCTCAGAGAATATATTTGCCCTCTTTTCAGGAAAAAAATTCAAACGGTTATGGGGTGGTTCCGAAGTTGGAACCGAAAACACCCCAAAACTGGTAGTTCCAGAACTGCCCCTGAGGCATGTGTACATGTATAGCAGCTGAGAGCGTGCATCACAGATGACATATATGGGAGACTATTGAATTACAGGAACTATGAGGTTTTCGAAAGCTTTTTGATATCCCAAATGCATGAATTTGCACATTGTTGAGAACATTACCCAAGCCACGATTTGCTTGCATCCAATTAACCAGATTGGTGCAAGTGGGTGTGTCAAAACTGAACTGAATTATTGAAGTTTAATATAAGCCGGACACTTCAAGAAAATGTAGCCATGTAGAAGAGATAGACCTTCTGTTTGAAAATTTAAGAGTTTAACCCGTTAGCAACCGGCACTTTCTGATTCATTTAGCCAAGAAGTCTACTTGGTTGTCGCCCTCTTATGGGAACCAAAACCAAGTCTTTTCTCATGCTATGTGAAGTTAGCCCTGTAGATCTTAGTCTGTCCACCTGGTTGAGCCGTATTCGCATTTAAATGCACTTTGGTTATTGTCCTCATTGGTACAATACACACAGCTGCATTGATCTAATGACAGGCAAGTTTTGTTTGATATTATAGGTTGATCAAAGTAAGAGGAAGTAGGAAAAGCGAAAAGAAAAGAGGAGATGAACCTTGGTAGTAAAGCAAAAGGATGAGATGACCTGTTTGTAATTGGACTTTACTTGCAAGCATTTGTTGCCACCAACTGGTATCTATGCTTCTTATTTGGGTTTTTGGTTTGGATCTGGATCAGGATTTCAATCACATTTTGAAGCCCCAAAATCTTTGGTTCTTAAAGGCCATAGACCCATGTGCAGGGATGAACGCCCTCATCCCTTTGCAAGCGGAAGCAGCTGCCAAAGCAAAGGCAAGTTGGACCAATTTGTGAAGGGGAAAATAATTGCAAGTCCCTTTCACGAGATTTGAGCAGGAGTATTAGGCCATTATCATTTCTACTGTCGCAAAGACATGTCACAACAAGATTAAATACCCTCTTCAAGTGCAAATTTCCTATAAAAATTACAAAACATAGCTTAAACTAATCAATTCTCTCTCTCTCTCTCTTGGGTAGGGATCAATTAACAAAGATTCTCTTAGCAAGCAGGGACCTCGATTCCTTGAAGCATCTTCCGGCTTTAATCCATTTATAGATCTCCACTAGAGCATACCATCCTATGTACCATAATAAGTAGTAAAATCAATCTTATCTGACTTGCTCTTTTGTTTCTTGGTTATAAGTCTTCTGTTGACATTCTTCTGTAGTAAGACAAACCATCCTGTGTACCATAATAAGTAGTAAAATCAATCTTATGTGTACCATAATAAGTAGTAAAATCAATCTTATGTGTACCATAATAAGTAGTAAAATCAATCTTATGTGACTTGCTCTTTTCTTTTTTTGGTTTTCTGTTGACATTCTTGTGTACTAAGTCAAACCAGCACAAATCAGGATTTATGCAAAACCTCCCCTAAAACATTAAGATACAGAGCAAATGAAGAACAATCACGATCTTAATCACTATCAATGTCAGTAAACAATGCAGACCCTAACATCACAACATCTAAGAAAAAAAATCATGATTCTAGAGAAATTAGGAGGGGCCGCGCCCTCTGCCACAAATTATGACGTCCACTCTCCATATTGAAGAAGATGGTAAAACAGCTCTCCTTCCAAGTGCAATGAAAGCAGTTGCCCTAGGTCATCAACCTTATTAATCACCGATCAACCACGCCCAGATAAGTATTCTTTAACCGTGGCCAAAGGTTCCTTTTTATATTGCTTCACCTGGTTGTTACTGTCTTTCGTCCTTCGATATGGTACCAATAATACCATGAGTTTTTTCTTTTAGGGAGAGAGAATGAGGCACTATAATATAATATACGCTCTTCTTTGTTAGTCCGGTTTGATCCTATGCCACCTACGGGTTTCAAAACTAATATTAAAGACCGTTATGTCCATGAAAACAAAAAAAAAAATTGCAAATTTTGAAATGAGTAAGACCCAGAATTTATGCTGGCATAGTTTATAAAGAGTAGACTCTTTTTCTTATAGGATTTTGGGATTATTTCTTCATTGTGGGCCCGGTAGGGCCTAAATCTAGATCCCAAAAGAGGAGCAAGACGTAGAGTTGATTGGATCTGAACTGTTTATTTACATTCACCCAAAGATCCAATGAGGCAGCAAGATTGATTCAGTGGAATATAATAAGCGATATTCACCAAAACCATCGTCTTTTCCCACACGAAATCAAGGTCCGCCACATGAACGGAGTACAATTTGCCGATCCATCTTACGGTTCAACCGATACAATCGGCCAATAGATTGGTTCTATTTGGAATCTTTTAGAAATGTAGAAGATTCCACCTCTATGCATACATATTATGTACCACTTAAGTATTTACATTTTAACTTTTAAATATTAACGGGCTCATACCAATGTGCCTCTAGGGTGTATTTGATTCACGGTACCACATGAGAACTACCCTTAGTTTTAAGAGCTATGATTGTGTCCTAAATCAAACAAAGAACACGAGAGGGTCAATCTCTAGATCAAACAAAGAACGGAGTACCCCTCTTATCTCTTGCCCTCACATATGATAAGACGGACCCTTAATTCACGGGCCCATATTTCACCTAAAAAATTCGGCCCATGTCAAGTGGACATGTGGAGTTGGAGCTTTGAACTCCTCTTATCTCTCAATGCCCGACGATATTATCTTCTCTAGTCGGTGTTGCTCATCAATCGTGCGTGTAAGGTATGCCCTAATTCCCCCCTCTCTCTCTATGACCACATTGTTCTCTTTCTATTCTCTTCTCTCATTTCTCGTTGATGACCCCTCTCTCCCTCATTTATGGTCATCATCACAACCATTCATCTTGTTTATGCCCATCTCTCACGATGTTATTCATCTCGTTTATGGTCGACCCCTCTCTCGCTCGTTGTTGGCAAGAAACCAAAGAACAACTTCATGTAACGGCTGATGCCAAGAATCAAGAAGTTGATGTCCGTTTCAGCGCATCTCTCACAACGCCATCCATCTCGTTTCTGTTATACAAAGATTTCCTATTTTCTATCCTGAATACTACTCTTTCTCAAGCATACTTCAAAACTTTGGATGAAATAATGCCTTGTATCAGTACTAGAAATATTATAGATCTTTTGTAAAAGATTTTGATACCAATTGTTAGCTATTTGTTGCTAACATCCTTGTTTATCTTGGGACATCCTATTTTAGAGAAAAACCTCACCTTTAATGGAGTTAACAAGCCAAAGAGAAAACAAAATCCCTTGGCATCATTAGATTTTCTTTTGCTTAAAACGTGGCTTGATATACCTATTTCTATTTGGAAAAAGAGCAAAATCCATCATCAGTGTTGTTTGACGCGTATCGTATCGCGTATCGCTGGGCTCCACGATACGGGTGTATCATATCGTACTTTAATATTAAAATAATATGAAAATTAGTAAAAATTCGAAAAAAAATGAAAAAATATGATAATTGCTTTAAATTCATATAATGCAAAGTTTAACACAGATTGAACATTCAACATTGAACAATTTGATCCAAAATTACATATTTTGAAGCAAAAAATGAAATACATTTATATTTTACATATTTTAATTTGTATCAGGATTATTAACTAAATAATCTTCATCTTCTACTTGATAAAGATTCAAAGTTTCTCATCACCTTCTGCTTTAAAATAAAAATCTTCATCTCCTTCGTGATGTTGTTGTACTTCAAATTAATTCATGCAATGTCTTTTTCGGTTAGGAGTGCATTTTATTCGTTATCTTCCATAATTCACTCATCTAATATATCAAAATTAACAAACTGCTATCTTTGTACATGTAGTTGTCATATTTGCTAATTTTCATATGTAAGAAAACAATGAACTCAATTTCTTTGATTATTGACTCTATGACACCTTAGTGATGTGATATTATTACTTGATGATGTCCCTTTTTCTCTTACAATTAGTTTTTTAACTAATGCTTGAGCTTCATTTCTCACTTCATAGACTGAGTTAAGCCTCACACACGTTGATCATGTTCAACTCAATGGAAGTCACGTAAGGTGAACCCTAAAATAGTGAAGTTGTGAAATGCCCACTCAATGAACCGAGACAACCAAATGTTTTTAATTGTTTGCGATCTCATGAAATTAGAAACTGCTAGCAAAAATATACCTAAAAGTTGGCAACAGAAAGAAAAATGATTTTGTCATAATTTTTATTTGTTTATAAATTATTCTTATTCAATAAATAAAATTATAAACCCAAATTACAAGCATGGGGAAGTGAAGAGAGGCGAAGAGAGGTCAGAAACCTGTAAAAAATTTTGAAAAAAAATTGAAAAAAATTGAAAAAAAAAATTGGGCGTATCGTGGCTTCCCATGATACGATACGTATCGCACCGTACGATACGGTGCGATACGGATAACACTATCTAGAATCCCTATATTCTTTCTTGTTTTTCTTTGACTTATTCAGTTTTGCATATGAACATATAGCAAAATAGTATATATATATAACAACAAAAACAACTAAGCCTTTTTCCATACCAAATGGGGTCGGCAAGATGAATCTTTTTGTTTCCACATAATCTTATCATGTGTCATGCTAACAGTTAACTCAATATAAACTAAATCATTCTTTACAGTTTCTTTCCAACACTTTTGTGGTTATCATCTTCCTCTTTTAACATTTCACAAGTCATTTTTCTATATATCCAAAACATCTTAAACAAATTTTTCTCATTTTATCCTCTATTAGTGCTACTCTCAATTGGTTTTAATAACCTCATTATGTATACAATCTTTACTTGTGACCACTCATCCATTTCAACATCTTTATTTCTGCTACAAAATCTTTTGCACATGTTGATGATTACCTTCCTAACACTCAGAATCATAAAACATGGTATCTCTAATTGATGCTCTATAATATTTACTTTTCAACTTTAATAGTATATTCTTATCACACTGAGTACGTGATCTCCATCTCCATTTTAACCAACCGACATTAATTTTATGCGTAACATCTCAATCAATTTTTTCATCACCCCTGCATGATCGGTCCAAGCCCGAGTAAAGGAGAAAGATTGTGTTAGGCTTTTGAAAGCCAACATAAATTTGTCAGACTTATCTACCATGAATTCTACAAATTATGAGCATATATATATGTATATATATGTGCCCATTTGTTGCATAATGCAGTATATATGTGTAATTAAAAAGGTGAATTGTATGTATATGTGTGTAATTTCAATCTCATATTATTAAAATGTTCTTCAACATCCGTATATTCTTTCTCATTTTAATTACATGTATGCCCTCTCATGTGATACCTTCTCATATATTTGTATTTTAGAAGTTATGGATGCTAACATGAAGAATCACGAGGTCTAAAATAGAGCGATGAACAATTTGAATATAAGTTAGAATGTTTGCTCAAGCAATCATGCATCCCTAACATGAAAGCAGGAGAATATTGAAACCTAAGGCGATGAGAGAAGTAGAAAAAAGATGTGCGAGAAGTATGAACTACAATTTATTAAGGATAAAATAAGAAACAAACTGAAAAAATAAAAGCAAATCTTGTGATATGCATACTGAATTTAATGCTTCTAATACTTACTCTATTTATGTGAAAGAACAGTTTTTCAACTAAAGACATTCTTTATTGCAAACTATGATTGAACGTGCATTTGAATCCGAAAGGCACAATTTCCTATACTAAAAACTTAAATTTCGTATCTATATACAAGTGCATATTGTAACAGTTGTATGTGCTTTACATAATTTTATTCTTATAAACGAGTCAAATGTTATTCATTTCGAAGGAGAATATGAAAGTAATAATGGCAAAATAAATTACGTATGAGAATCCCACAATCAAGTTACTCATGGTTTGTTGCATGCTCGACGTGTAGTAATAGACTACTGAAAGACTTATTAACAAACATGATGTGAGAAAACTATGCAAATAGTAAGTTTACTAAAATATTAATTATGATTTTCAATATTATCAATTTTTTATATTGTTAAACTAACTTTGATATCCCAAATTATTTACAAGGACCATCTAACCCATGATGTTAATTTCGAGAACATGATGTAGAGGTAATTTATTGTATTGGTGTACTTGAATGTTGTGTTTTAATTATAGTACTCTTTGTTGTGCTACTTTTGTATTGTTTGATATTATTATAATTTTTTTTCTTTATTACTAATTTTTATGTGGAACGATTTGATGTAGGAAGGATATCAATTAGAGATGAAGGTTTCGTATGATATAATGGTTGATACTTTTGGAAGAACTTAAAGTTGTAATTTAATTAATTTTGTTATGGACATGAAGTTGTAATTGATTTTATCCTCGAAGTTATTATGAACTTAAAAATGCTTGAAAGATACTTGTATTCGTTTTGGAGACAATTATGAATGTCATTTTGGAGTGTATTCTTTTTTCTTAAGGTTGATTTATTTTTTATAAGTTTTGATTCGATTTTTTAATAACAAAAGTTATAGTTGTTATAAGTGCCTAAGACCCACAAATGTCTTTGAACTAGAAAATTGCTGAAATTCCAAAGGAATACAAAAGTACAAATTGTGATATACATGGATATGATGTTTGTAATAATGATTACCCTTTGTAGTTCTAATTGTAGAAAGTTGAAACTTGAGTACCAAGTTCAAAGCAATCAAATGCGAAATCATGTTACGAAAGTTTCAAGTACAAATCAAATAAGAAAATATGAATGGTCCTTACCATAGTTTTCAATCCACAAAATATGAATGGTCCTTACCATAGGTTTCAATCCCATATGAGCTTAGAACTTCAGTTCCACTACCAAAGGAAAGATCAAGTGAATCAAACATACTCCTATGAGCCAAGAGCCCAGCTCCTCATGGCCCTATGAGCCAGGAGTCTAGCTCCTCAAGAACTAAGCCATGTTTGGGCTAAAATTCCAGCCCAAGACCTGGCTGAACCCACTGTCCGACCCTAAGTTGCACTGGTTTTCATACCTTGCTAGTTCAATAAATAAAAATCTCTAGGGAACTTCTAGAGCGTGAGACAAAAATTATTTGTCCCAGAACTATTTCTTGAACTTGGTGAAAAGTAGCCACGCAGCTAGAATCAAACTCCAATCCTACAAGTACCGCAATCATCTTCAACATAGAAAAGCATATCAACTAGTAGGCACAACTAAAACCGTAAGTAAATCATACCAAACTCCAGCCTTTACACTTTCCCATTCTGTGTCTTTTTAGATCAAATTTGTCATAGTAACATAAAATTGCAAAGAGAGATTGTAATACAAAAGCAGCAAAATATGTTACGAAAATCATGATTAATCACAAACACCGTAAGAAAAACAACCTAGTCCTAATAAGAGAGATTTAATAACCAGAAAGAATTGACGGGGGCCGCGCGGACGCGTTCCCCCTCTATCACAAATTATGACGTCCACTCTCCCACTTGGGGAGATGGTAGAACAGCTCTCCTCCAAAGTGCAATGGAGGCAGTTGCCCTAGGCCATCGACCTTATTGATCGCCGATCAACCCCGCCCAGGTAAGTATGATTTGACGTCGCCACCCGAAATTATTTTATAGTCACTCAGTGACGCAACTCTTGACTTCGCTTCGATACGGGACTATGTTTTCTGACTTACTGCTAAACAATTACTTTCCGCACGGGGCGTGCAGTGAATAATATGAGCGTTGTATGGCTTCCACGGGTTACTTGGCCTTGTCTTTTATGACCTTTCTCTACTTTCGTGTTGGCGAATTGACCTGATCATCTACAAGTTGTTTTTATGAAGGCCAGTTTGGGTTTCGCCCCAGTGAACATAGACACGGTGACACGAGGAGATGCAGGTACAGTTTGTCTGTGCTTGCTGCTCGTAAGGGTGGCAGTACTGTGTCCACCTAAAGTTAACACGGAAATGAACTGAGTGTGGAAACAAAGACACACCTTTCAAGTCATGTTTGTTTCGTGTCATTTCATACTGATGTCAAAATAGGTTAACCTGAGCAGTACCCTGATTTTTTCCTTTCATTTTAACTGAATGCATGCACTTAGTTTTCAGGTTGTATCAGGTTCAGGTTTTTCGTCTCGTGTCTAAAATTGTCACTCCCAGCTGTGCGTTGCATCATTAGACGTTTTGAGGAACAAAAGCCTTGGAAGTTATTTTACATTCAACCCGCTATTTATTTCGTGTGACAAATCGGATACGACACAAAACATAGCAATCTTGCTTCAAAAAAAAAGCCATTTCCTATTTGCTTCATACTAATATACCTTTCACTCAAAGCATTAGCTCACCAGGCAGGGGAATCTAACTCACAAGATGAACGTTGTGAGTTTGATACTCATGGCTTCAATACCCAACTTCGGCCTTCCTGATTTTACAAAAAGAGTATGTACCCTAATAATTCAATAATGGTGAACTTTACTTTCTTCGATTAAGTCAGAAGATTATGCCATAATTCTGTTCTTTTTCTTGAAGATTCTTTTGGGTTAAGGGATCGAAAACTATTAAGAATGTCACACCCGCTCGGGTCGCGACCACGTGGCCACTTCTCGCGTGGGCGTGATGGTGAGCAATAACCAAATACAATACTAATTTAATTCAAACTAAATGAAATATCTAACTGAAATAAATATTCATATCGAAGTTCTAAACAACACGTCCAAAATGGTGTGGGGCCCACCTAACAATAACCCCGAATAACAAGATTTTATAAATTGCTTAATACTTATCATACCATCTAAAATAAAAATGCAGCTCTATGCAACTCCTACTCTACTCCGTGTGCCTTCGAAGTGCTAACTTCAATACGAGCTGTAAAACAATGGGGGTGAGCTCCTAAGCTCAATTACCTTTAACTCATGATCTCAAATTTATACGCACACACGCACACATCATTAGTTACGATAATTATAGCCCATACTGTGTCTGCCCCAAAGGCCACGGGAGTCGTCCGGCCCTCCCTAACGTGACATCGATAACCCCGTCCACGATGGTAATCACGCTGACTCTCACGATAGAGTGCCCGAGAACACACCCTGTATTCGCCCCAAGCCGAATCGCTCGAGGGACCTACAAGTCTCTAGAGACCCCACACAACCCACACAAGTACGGCTCGTATATTCACACATCATTACAATTCTAAAACCAATTACAGTTCATCACATTCACAAATCATATCCAGATCCACAAATATCCAAAGTCAAATCTATATCCATACAACATTTAAATAACATGTTCATACAACACATACATAATGTTATTTATTAATCAATGTCATAACAGGTTCTATTTGAAAAATATATCAAATAACCCATAATTGCAAATAACTTTTCATAAACATCAATAAAATATTTATCAATCATGCACATTTAAATCTATCTAAAACAAGTAAAATCACTTCTAGCATAGTTATGTAAATGCATGCATAATCCCCTACCTTAAGGAGCGCTAAGATTCAATCCCTAAGCCGTTGGATCACTCTTATCACCACCAAATCTTCCAATTTTTAATCTCTAAACAATTACAATTAATTAAAATATTAAAATTTATTTAACTATGAATCTAACGCAACAAACCATATCCAAATCGGATCTCAAATGACCCTAAAATCACCCAAAACTCAATCTGGATTCGTTTAAGTTATTCGAGATCCAAACTGATACATAGATCCATATCTGATCCAAATTGAGTGACACAATAGGTAGCATGTGTCATTGTGTCAACACAGAACCTGTAACTACTTACACGGGTCATGTTTCTAACCTAGAAACCCATTTTAAGACACGACCCAAACCTTATCCATTTCTGACACAAAACCTGTTTTGACACAGAACTGGTTCTTAACATGCGATATAAAGACACGGCACGAATCAGCGTCGGTTCATGACATTCCAGACACGACATGAAAACCAGGGACGCCCAAAAAGGGTCGGTTCCCATGGTTTTATGGCATTGATTTCACCGATTTCCGGCGATGATTAAGGCCGGCGATGGTCCTCAACCGATGGCTTACCCTTCCTCTTCCAATCCAACCCATCATTGGTCACCAACGGTGTCGTTTTGATCGAAAAATTCATGAAAAATAGTAACTCGAATTTGAGAAAAATTTCATGAATCTACGCTTGTTTTGAGCCGATTTTTGCATATTAAGGCTTGCTTTCGAAGGTTTAGCATGAACCAAACAAAAGCCCCATGATCTAACTCGGTTTTATCAACTAAAAATGAAAATTTTTATAAAAACAAAATCAAGTGTTTTCTTACTGGATTCCGGCCGACTTCGATGTTTTTCGACTCGTGTGACTGCTCCCGAATCTTCTCCCTAGTAGGTCGCCCCTCCTCTTCATCCTATACAGCCTGACCAAGCTTGTAACCGGCCTTAATGGCCGTTACTCTCTTTGGCCAGCCATGAACAGCAACGCTCATGCATGCATTTGTGCAACGCCCAAATCGGGCGTTGCTGGCTTTTGTGGTTTTAGTGGGTCTGGATCTAGCATCTATTACAAAAACCTCACCTGACTCGACTCATACTTAAACCAAATCAAATCGCCGAGCATGGGTCTAAAATTTTCATGGGGTTCAAGGCCCGGCCGTACTGGTTAACGGCCAGCATATTTCGGTTTTAACCAAATCGAACCAAAATTTCTCATTTGGTTCGGGTTTATTAAATATCATGTCGGTTTCGGTTTTCGATTTAAAAGATTTTAGGTTTTTTGTTCGGTTTCGGTTTTACAGGATCAAAAACTGAAAAAACGAATCTTTTAAACTTTAAACCCGTAAAGAACCCCGCCCCCCTTCCCCCCTCCGTCATTGCCCTAATTTCTCTCCTACGATAGAGCCCCTCCTTCTATATCATCTTCCTGTAGATTGTTGATATAAACGATTTACTGCAGAGATTGCAGCAACGTCATCATCTTTTAGCAACAAAGGGTTGAAGGTGGATTCTATGGCCACAGCCTCATGGATCTAAAAAGCAATTGCCTTTACAGATATTGCCGGTCTTATCTTCTAACTATTACACATCGGGTTTGACGGATTTTTTTATTTTGGGTTCTTATATTTCACGATTGTCTATACAGATATTGCCGGTCTTCCGTTTGAGCTTTTGAGGGCAGGTATATCTTAACTATTACACATCGGGTTTGACGGATGCGTTTTTTTATTTTGGGTTCTTATATTTCACATTTAGTTGTAAAATTTGTTAGAAACAGAAGCATGGAGAAGTTATATTATCGTCAAACATTTAGAATAAAATTGCTCCATGCTTCTGTTTCTAACAAATTTTGGATTGCTTCAACCATGTATCTTGATGTTCTGCTTCGGCTCATAATTGCTTTGATAGTGCTGGTTCACCATATCCTAATTTAGGACATTTGCATATGAATTGAGTGAGAAATTCTGGCTTTTAATTAAACAAAACCAAACCAAACTAATTTGGTTCGGGTCAATTTGGTTTGAATTCAGTTCAATCAAGTGTAATTCGGATTTCAGTTTTTCCGGTTCGGTTTGTGAACCAAACCAGCCAATGCACTGACCTAGTACTGGTCACCCATGTGGTCTATTAATTTTATTGAACCTAGGCTTAAACCCAAAATGAATCAATCTGGGTTAAGTTTTTAACTTTCAAACCCAATATTAAAATGTTTGACTAGAACCAATTTAAACTCGACCCAGCTACATCCTACTAACACAGCCAATCATTTTGGTCACGTAATTTAACACAATTCAACTACTTCAATGCTAGAATCATGTATTTCACTCCAAATAAGCATTCTCACTGAGGATAACCTGGAATGCTGACCTATGTGCTTCCCGATGCCACACCCGATTTTGATTAGTAATTTTCGATGTTGGCAAACATGTTTTAGTTAAATAATATTTGCATAATGTCCCTGCCGTGTTTCGTATGCCCACCTCACATCTGTCCCTGCTATGTCCACTGACAAAGCTCATGGTTCACACGTTAAGAAGACGGCTATCAGTTTGAATCTAGAAATGCATAATGGTTGCCATGACTAAGTGAAGGCATGCACGCTTCTTGAAACACTTCTAAACTGTAACAATGACCAAGAACGAAAAGCATTAAATAATTTAAATAATTAATAAAGTAGAACATGAGAATGGCCTAAGCACTTGTCAAATGATTTGGAAATGGTACTGAATCCCAAAGAATACATACATATGAGATAAACAGAATGAGCTAATATTTGTCAACAATTTAAAATGCACTAAAATTCCAAATAATACATACATGAGATACCCAGCAGTGCTGGGGGCGCATCACTGTTGGTATGTAGCTGTGGTATCTTGTTGTGTCGTGTCGTGTCGACAGCTACAAATACCCCAGCATGCTAGTGCTAACAGAGTAAACTAAATGATGGCATATCCTCAATACGATAGACATCCTCCAACAGGAACTCTCTCTCCAACTGCGCGCGAGTTGATTTTAGAACATCCTGTAATCAGCATCAAAATGAGTTTTTTATCCAAACATAATTAGTTCTAATTTCATTGAAAGAACACTCATAAGTAGCTCACACACACATATAGATAGATCAGAATCATCGAGAGATAGATGCATACATAGATATGTAAGATATTCAACTATCTCTCTGCACACTCACACACACACATCTTACATTGAATTCCATGTAGGAAGCATTCTTAGCAAGCCACTGTGCATCCATTACCACAAAAGCAACACAATAAAGCAAGTCGAATGCCCATTCATCCTCTGAAAACATATATGCAGCAGGAATATGTTCGTCAACAAGATGCCTGAAATTATGGATTTCTCCTGATAGCAAAGCAAACAATACGACTTTGAAACAGCAATTCAGTGAAATATGACCTGCCAGCATTTGCATGAACACTGCACCGATCAGTGTCCTTGGCTTTGCTGCAAATAAACATGAAATTCTATTGTCAATTACAATGTACTAGCAGATGAACATTCGCATACGTGTACATATGTGGTACATGGTTCCTCTTCACCGCCTTTATCCTTACAGGCATGCAGATCAAGCATTTGCATCATCATAAATGTGATGTTCACTCCAGCAACAGCAAATGGATACTCCCAAGTTGCTCGTGTTCCTCCCTGTTTGTTCAGTAAACATTGGAAGGATGCCTGCAGAGAAGTAAATATGTGCATCCATATTTAAATAAACATCAATGTATTTCCATTCAGAAAAGAAGTGCTCCAAATGCTTTCGGAAATTGTTGCTCCGACCATGAGTTTCAATTTATACATCAGAGCCCTTTCCCTATTACTTCTTATCACTCAACAGCTACTTTGTCTCATAAAGAGCTGATTGATGACAGTGCATATAATTCAGGAGTCTCAAAGAACAATCACAATGTGATAGATAGTGAAGGACACTAAAACCCTTGATTAAATTTTAAAAGCAATCATGAATCAACACAATTTTTGGGTGTTGTAACTTGAGGTCTCAGAGCACACCCTATAGGAACAAGGGACAGAGTTCAGCTTCAATGCCAAACATGGAGAAATTTATGAACTTGTGTGGTAAAAAGCCTTACTGAGAATGTTTTAGCAAAGAAAAGTAAGTTCTCCAAAGCGATGAATCCCGCTCCCCTGTAAAACACATTAGATTTGGTCTCCGGTTAATGGATACACAAAAGGAACCAGCAAAAGATGATGAATCAAGGCACCACGTGTAGGACCTGAAATCTGTTGATGGATCTCTCCCCTGCCATCCCATTTCTTTCCATTGGTCAGATATTAAACCATTGAGTTCCTGATCAGGGTATGCAGCAGACCAGAGGGCCCTGAGGGCTTCCTGCAAGCATTAGGTCAGACTTGATCACAATTTTAACGAGGTTGATTTAACCAACCAAGCAACTGAGGGAGTGTGAACAAGTCTCAACATCCCTCAATGTTTTCCCATCATTTTTCTGAGTAGAAATGCTGAGGGATACTCCCATAGCCCTGAGATCTAAGATCCGCTCTCTATCGGTCTATCCAATGATTTCGATCAATTCACTTTTTTCCATTAGCTGATAAACTTAATAAAATAATAAGCATGTGTGAACTCCCAAAAATATTTAGCAGTCCAGTAAGTTGAACCTAAGCTTGGCTAAGTCAATCCTTTTTATTTCACTCTCTTTTCTAAGGATGTGACAACTACCATGTTTTTATTGTGAACTCAACAATTATTAAAGGATGGATGCTAATCCTTCCTTTCACATATTCAAGCACTCTCAAGCTGACCAAGAACTGACAACCAAGAATGTACATCTATTTCCAGAGGCATGCTGCATGCATGACATCCACTCAAGAGAAGCCACTTCTAGTAACTGCAAAACAGTGTGTCATTTTTACTATTACAAATGCAAAAGCACCAACCATTTATCTAGTCAATGCAAATCAATCGACTCAAATTTGTATAAATGCAATGAACGAGAACTTTGTGATAAACAAGAACTATGACAAACAGAAGGCAAACAACACCTGGTGATCCAGCCTTGAAGAATCAAAGCTTGCTTTCATGCGATGCTTCAACCGTCTCAATCGCTCTTCCTGCAACCGTTCAACAAAGAAATATATACACTGAAAATGTGGAGATAACCTGAAAAAGAAAAACGGCAGGAATACCAGCTGCTTTGTTCAAAATAAAGCCCATTTTCTGAAAAATAAAATCAATTTTCCAAGAAAAGATGTTCGTTTACTTTGTCATTTTTAACTTATTAGTACTTTGCTATTGTTAGTTAGGGAAAATCAGAATATTGAATGACTCATCAATGGTACATTTTTTTTGCACGGCAGCATATGATTGTCAGTGTTCTTCAAAAATAGCATCTCGAACACATATCAACACAATAGCTGCTTACAAACGACAACTCTGCATTGTGATTAAATTGGTCTATTAGTTTTGCTATTTATACATGTTGACAATCCGATTACGATAATCGTGATCTTTATGGTTACAAGCCCTTAATATTTTCTCACTAAAAAAAAGTGCATTGCAGTGAAGCCGAAGAATTCAGATTCGGAAGTATACAACGAGAGTGCACTTGTAAAATATCCTCAAGGTGGAAATGCAACAAAAACTAGAAAAAAGAAGGCTTCCCTACAGCATTAATGCCAACTGCTGGTGAACCCAATCCAGCAAATGCGAGGAGAACTCCTCATTTCCTTGTTGATTAGCCATGCATGGTTTACAACAAAACTCACCTGTAGTGGAGTTAAATTAATACAAATGCGTTCATAAGTCCCTTTGCGTTGTATACAGATGCAACGAACACCTTTACCGCGCCACGCCAATGAACCACTAGCTGTGTCCACAACAATAATTAGAAAAAGTCCACATGTTAATCCCATAGTGATATAAAAGAAACCATGTAAAACCGAGATTATGTTTTTAAGTTACCAGGAAAAGGACCAAGATCAGATAATCTCTGAAAATCTTACCAAATAAATGTTACCAAATAAAATCATGCAGGTGGTGGGAACATATAAAGGGTGGTGGGAACATATAAAGGGCAGCTATCTCTTCTACTATTCTAGGATTCAGCACTATTGAGAAAGAAATTATTTAACAACATGGTTTGATACATCAATTACTAGAATGAAGCACAATATAATCAACGAATAATCTGTCTAAATGGTGTCACAATGACCTCCATAACTTATGTGCCACAAGGAGCTATACGGATTCAGTTACGACTGCTCTATAAAAATGCTTCTTTAGGAAGAAACAAAAGCTTGTCCTAAGTAGATCTTTCAGCTTTTTAAATTTGTCCAAAGATTAGTTAATGCCATGGATCGGTTATTGAGTACCGGGACAAGCTATAATGGCTACTGAAGCCATCTAGTGCACCAACATAACCTTAAAAAAAAGTTCCTATGGAAAAGTTAGCGGAGTAACAAACGTCTTCCCTTAAGGTACAGAAGAATCAGAATGAACGGTCTAAAACGTTTTCCCTGGAAAGCAACTTCTTTTGTCATAGAACCAGTTCCATAATATATGCACACTTTAGAATACAGTTGCTAATTGACTCGTAAAAACTAGCATAAGCCACGAGATATCTCTTGAACAAAGAACGCAAGAGACCTGAGAAATAACGATAGGCATCAAGAAGACATGTGGTGGAAAAAGGGAAAGTGCCAGATATGCATTTTGTTCAGGAACCGTCTTAAAATAAAAGTGAGTGCCTATCCTAATGGAGAGAGAGAGGGGGGGAGGTGAAGAGACGTAAAATTGCATGATGCAACGGATAGAAAGCCATTCTCCCTGATTAAACATCAGAGAGTCACTTGGGTAATTTATTAGAAATCCAGCTCCCATCTGCATTCCATATAACAGGTCCATTATTTCAGCTTTCCAATCCTATAAGCTGTGGCATCGTTGCGCAATTGTAGTATTTTTGTGCCTGTGAGCCAAAGGGAGTTCCTACCCACCTGATGAAGGTGGAAACCTTCGATAGAGAAATTCGTGTTGAAATTTCACATTGTCAAAGTGCCAATTCGATTTCGAACCATGAGCATTTCAATCAGAAAGAAACTTGAATTGTTTCTCCCTCAAATTCACTCCAATCCAAACGCACCCTTTAAGTACAGCTCGTGAAACCCAACTGACCATATCCTTCTTTAACAGCACAAAAGTTTAGAAAGTTTTAAAAGGAAAAATAAAGAAAGCAGGGAATCTATTTGACTCTGCTCAGCACATATGCGGTTCCAAAAGGACAATAACTTGACTCATAAAACCGAAAGAACTCCACTTATCCATCAGAATCATACTAAAAACTATCCGGAACAAAGGGAGGGAGAGAGAGAGAGAGAGAGAGAGAGAGAGAGAGAGAGAGAGAGAGAGAGAGAGACTTACAGGAGGAAGAAGAGCTCAAGCCATAAGAGAGGCGCGCGATCGAAGAGTTCGAGAGCGAGCCAACGGCGACGCAGTACCCGGGCCGATCGATGCTCATAGCAGCAACGATGTTCTTCTCCTCGCTCAATCAAACTACAAGAAAGTGATTCTAAACGCCTACAATCGACAAGAACAGAGGCCGAAAGAAGAAGAAGAGGACGCCATGAGAGAGAGAGAGAGAGACAGAGTCTGACGGCTCGCTTTTTCTGCCTGCGCTCGCGTTTCCCGCGTTTAAAAACGTGGCTCGATGAAAAGGAAGAGTTGTTCAGGGGCGCTTTTATTTAATATATATCCCCTTAATTACACCTTGCATCAAAAAATAATTGAAATTCCCAAAAGAGTTGCATTCTATATGTTCGATTTTCCTTAGCAACCTTAACTTGTTTAGGCTTTCTCCCACTTTAAATGGAACCGTTTTGTGCAAAAACGCGGGCACAGCGAGCAACAGCTCACCTGGCTAGTGAATCAACTCACAAGTTGAAAGTCATGAGTTCGATGCCTTTCTCTAATTTCTTGTGCGGTGGATGCCACACCTCGAATGAGTAATAGATTGGCTAATGCTTATAAGATCTCTCATATTGGTGTTATTCTTTCTCAACAAGCATACTGAACTTCAGAAATTGTGATAGAAATCTGTTCGTTTGGACTGGAAAGATCGCGCCATTCAGCTTGATATATATCGAACTCACAAAGAGCAAAAGCAGACCTGGCTAGGGAGTTGACGTACAAGTTTAAGGTCATGAGTTTGATATCCTTGGTATACATCTTGCTTCACCCAAAAAGGGTGAGGCGAGGCGAGGCAGGTGCAAATGAGGCGGCTGCAGGGCTTGAACTTGAGATCCGATGGGTGGGGTGTCGGAATAAATTTTTTCCCACAAGACGGGGTTGGGTGGAGCCCTAACCCGCCCCATTGCCATCCCTAACTTCGGCCTCCCCACTATACCAAAAGAAAGAAAAAAAAAGAATCATAGACTAGTTTGGATTTCCTTAGACTCAAGTTTGGTTCACTAAAATGATTGTAGTACCCGTGTGCACATGAGAAAGATTTCTGTTTAGGCCCTCATACATGTACAATTTTGATAACTTACCTATTTAATAAATCACCAATGAGGATTTCTGCTATTAATAAGTTTAGCTGCCCAGCTTATTTGAATGTATTTCAAATGGCCGTCTAGTTTTGAAGTTGGTTCTAACATCATCAGGGCTGTATGAAGCAAACGTCCCCGTTTGCTGACAGTAAGCGGTAAGCCATTAATGAGATTAAGTAATATTTATAGTTGGAAAATTCTGAAAAATACACGAATAAAAATAAATTTTAAAGGTTAAGCGGCTTTTATTAAATACCAGACAGTTTTTACGAACTTCTCCAGTTAAATGCAAAGAACTGTTAGTTTCTAATGAAGCTGATTCCCTTGGTTAAAAAAGAAGGTTCTTTTCTTTTTCAATAAAATTAAAATATTGTTTAGTTGTTCCCTCTTCTTTCATGATCAATATTTGTTCTCCGAGGTCATCATTTTTAAGCTAAATATCCAAATTTATGATCGATTTTTTCTTTAATGATCTTAGTGGTGGATTTACATTGAGCCAAGATGGGGCATTTGCCTCTCAAAATTTGGAAGATCGCTGAAAAGGTTATAGCACATGGTTGAATTTGAGAGTTATATAGCAATTCTCACCCTAAACAGTTCCCTGGGCTATTCGCTCCACCTAAAAAATCTTTCTGGATCCGCCACTGACCCTTTTCCGTTGGAAATTCCGGCAAACCAATAAGTATGGATTATCATTTAAAGAATTTTGTTAATAATTATTGTTTTTTCAAGTATTAGTATGCTTTTTCAGAAAATTCATTCCTCTAAGGCCTTTTAACACTAAATGATACCAATCCTTTTGATTTGTAGAGGCCATGTATACATCGTGTGGAAATTAACATAATATTAGAGTCAGAACTTTGTATAAGATACTAAGATTGCTTCATTATATGGAGTTGACCTTAACTATCCAGCTATTACATTGACCCTACCAAAGACCTTTTGTTAGGATAGTGCGACTCTACTAACTCATTGTGATATTAAAACCTACGTTTGTGTATTCTTTTAGTTAGTTTTCTGAAAACTCGCTTTCCTTGAAAAACTTCTTGGTTCTTTGTTGAAGGGTTCCTAAGCTTCCATGGCGAAGCAATGGGTGCAAGAGAGTGATAACTCTTACACGTGAATGAATCCAAGCATCAACTCGTCCCTATGTGTGTAGAGTTGTGCGTGCATACATACGAGCGCATGCTCGCGCGCGCACACACACACACACACACACATATATATATATATATATATATATATATATTTATATGGTCCAATGGATACTAAACTCTTGATGACCTTCGGACCATTTATTTTTTTAATCAGACGGTTCATATTCAAAATGAAAAAAGATTTAATTTGTAAAAAAATGTATTTTCTACTTTTTAGTTTTTGAATATGGATTGTCTTTTAAAAAGAGAACACTTAAACATGATTTGTCCAGCATGAGGAGGAGTATCTCTCTCTTCTTTATATCTATATATATATATATGTGTGTGTGTGTGTGTGTAAGCTTAATCTTCAAGTTGACATGAAAAGTCATATCTGCTGTTTAGAAGGCAAAATACAGTAGCTGGAGAATCAACGGGAACAAGCTGCCTGAAAAATGATACATTATATGAAGACTGACTGTCTGAAGTTGCCAAGAAAATGATATTATATGAGAATCTGCATGTAGTTGAAACCCACTCATTTATGTAACACCTTTTTGCCAGCCAAGCAGTAGATGATACACCTGATTTATCAACCAATATCGTCACCTTGGCTCTTCATCTGTTCGGTTGGATAGGAGGAATGTGTGTGTGTGTGTGCATGTGCACTGGTAAGATGGACTGATTGAGAACCAGAGTCGGGATCCAATTAACTATGAAAATAGGTTAATATATAACCAAGTGCACTAAATCTGATCCTGGATCCAAATCCAAATAGTAACCCATTTATTACACACAATTGGCTGCCGGCGAGCGGCACCCAGCCATTCTTTGGTCACCTATCCTCAACAATTAAATTACATGAAACCAACCAGTTGTGTTGTGTGTGCTGTGTGTGTGAGAGAGAGAATTGGTCACCAACATTTTATGAAATTTGATATAAAAAAATCGGTTGCATATGTATGGTTCTGTATATGTGTGTGTGTGAGAGAACTTGCAAGTGCGTCAAAACTTTTAGATGGCGAAGAAACCGTTGGGGATATGCCGCGATAGATTCATGCTTTAAAGCTCTCATTTTAAATGAAAAAAACGGCTAGCTAGATAAAGAAAACACGAAAACATGTTTCGGTAACTAAAGAGAGCAAATCTTTGTGGAGAACACTTAAATTATATATAAAAGCAGAATATATAGAGAGAGACATAAAGAGGTAAGAGTAAATGCATAATGTGTTTTCATGCACAATCGTGTATAAACATTTCTACCCTTTAATTATCAATAATAGAAAATTAAAAATAAAAAATAAAAAAGATATTTTTTTACTTTTGTACTTTACATTTAACCTTATCACTTCCATCATTCATTACAAAGAATGATAGAAATGTTTATGGAACATTATGCAACAAAAGACATTATGCGTTCACTAATAGCTCTCTCTCTCTTTATATATATATATATATATATGAAAACTGAATCATATTTACACAAACACCTATTCACGAATTGTTTTTGAGTGACATGAGTATAATTTTAAAAATTTTAAAAAACTTTAGAAAAGTACGAAAGGTATTTATATTACATTCATATCACACAAAAATAATAGATGAACATAGGTGTCAATGGAGGTATGATCCAATCTCTCTTTATATATATGAAGCTAGTGGTAGATGCTCAATCTAATCCGTGCTTAAATATACTCTAATATTTTAAACATTCGATATCAATAATAGATATTTGAATCCAAAAAGGTGATTATACTGTGATTATATGTGAGTATTAAAAGTACCCATGGTAGAATGTTGTTTTTTTGGATCCGAATTACTATCGTTAATCATGTGAATTGAGCGGTGAAGATGTTTGAGAAGATTTAAGTATGAATGGAGATTGAAAACGGACCACTATCTATCACTCTCTCTCTCTCTCTCTCTCTATATATATATATATATATTTTATATATGGGAGGTCGCTGGCTAATGCACATGCAACCTCAAGAGTCACACTCCCCACCAGGAGTAAGAGAATAAAAGCACTCTGTGGTTGAGCTAACGCTGTGAATGTGAACCCTCTTGAATATTTAAAGTATGGCTTTCAGTTCTTTAAAGATGAGAAAATACCCGAATAATTAATTAGCTTTTGAGAATTCATAAGTCACTAAGCTTGCGAAAATTCATGAAGTCATCTTGGGGTGCAAGTAAGCATGGCTACTTGCTAGATACTTGAGGTCCGTTAGAGAAAAGCTCAAACTTGAGTCGATGTTTTCGAGCTCAAGCCTAGCTCGAGCAGGTCATAAGCCTAATCGAGCTAAATATAAATTTTATTTATATTTTAAAAGTTTTATGTGTGCGGGTCAACCAACATTTATTGGAATTAATTCATGAGCTTCATCTGATTCGAGCACATTGAGCTGAATCTCAAGCCCACCTTAATCTAGGCAATTATGCGGAGCTCAAATGAGCCTATCAAGCTGAGCTCGAGTTGTTTGAACATAACTTGCAATCAAGCTCTCCTCTAGTCATCAACTTACGAGAGTGAATATAAAGATCTCTTTCTTTCGTTACAAGAGGAGGCCGAAGCCTAACACACCCACACATGCACCTTATGAGAGTCGAACTCCCCACCACCAGCAACATTGCTAGAGCGCCCTGCCGTTGAGCTAATGCTATGGGTGTGAAGATAAAGATCTTTGGCACATACCAAAATCTTCCACTTACTATCACTAAAGCCTTCATTAAGAATGCACCAGCTTTGCGTTAGCATGTGAAAGACAAGCTCTACACTGCAGATAAGGTCAAACTTAGGAGAACAACTAGCATTCTTATTCCTTCAATTTTATCTATAATTATACGGGTTATCGTATATTTAATCTTAAGTGGATAAGCTCCTGTTATAATATATAAACACACTTACATAAATTATTTCATACCTTTCTTGATTTCTTACTGTTAGTTTGAAAAACAGCTCCAACACTCTTCTTTCTATAGGCAAGGTGGGACTAGCGTAGGCGGATCCTGCTACTAGATATGCACACCCCCGTTCAGTGGCGGATCTAAAATTTTTTGTAGGGTGAGGCAAACTATGTACAATAGTCATCGATTCAATCATTTTCTGTAAATTTTTTATTTGTTTTCCAAATTTTAGGTAGAGTGGTCCTCAATGTAGTTCCACCACTGTCCCTATTATCAAATTCACTTTGAAGATTTTTGGCTAACTAGGAGAGTTGTAGGTCCTTGTGCTAATCCAAGCTTGATAACCTAGTGTTTCAAGTGACTCTAGAGTTCAAGTTCGCATACTTAACACACTCTATATAGAGATAGAGACAGAGAGTGTGATTAGATCCAACCCATCACTGACACTTTCTACTCGTTACTTTTAGATGGTATGAATACAATAATATATTTTATTTTATTTTTTAAAGCTCATTAAAAAAATTTAAATTATACTCATACCATCTAACATGTCATAGATGGGCATGTTCCGGTTTTCCTATATATATATATATAATAGTAATTTTAGAGTATGTCATTTGAGAGAACAAATCATTCCTAATATATATATTTTAGAGAGGGCATTTATTTGTTGCCATAGCAAGCATTGATGCCAAAAAGCTTGACAACCTAGTATATGATGACCAACCTACTTTTTGTATGGTTGTACCTATGAACAACTTATTCTACATTTCTTAAGTTATTTGTTATGTTAGATTTAAATTTCAATCATCCATCATTAAAGATTGATGGTTGAGTAATGATGGTTGAGACTTGTTTAAATTTACTAATACTTAAGTATTCACCAGTTCCTCTCTCTTTTTATCTATCTATCTATCTATCTATCTATAGAGAGAGAGAATCTTGCTATTCACAATTGAATGTTAATATAACACACGCATAATAGCCATTAACAATCCACGTAATAAACCACAACTTAGTGCAGAATAAGGCTTTCGGTTTGGTTTTGGTGTATCTATGTGAGAGAGGGAAAACGTGTCAACTGGTGCATGCCCTGCTAGTTGGAGGAAATACAAGTCCCTGGTGGCTTAAGAAGCAAAAACGTTTTAAAACTTCGTTAAATTAATGAGGCATTTTGTTACAGAAGGATTATTAGATTGTATTAGACTCGCCTGCTTGTGAAACTTATTGGTTCAGTGCTCAGCTTGGTTCAAACTAGACAAGACCAAACTGATGTCATCAGGACACAACATTTTGGCCATGTTATATGTCACATACATAGATCACCGGGTTGATGTATGACACGTAATGGACACGTGCACTCTTATTTTAATCAATAAAGTTTCATTTTCTTGCATAAATTGAATATATGGAATAAAAATGCAAAAACCTTTATTGAAACAGAGAGTAAAAAATTCGCTCTTCATTTAACGTCATTAACTGTAGTATTTTCTTTCTTTTAGGTTACAAGATGAGGTCGAAGCTTAACACACACTCACACATGCATCCTCTTAGAGTCAAACTTCTTACCACCAGCAACGGAGTTAAAGCACCCTACTGTTGAGTTAATGCTTTGGGTGCGACTACAGTATTTTTGAAATAAAGATCAATAGAAAAGATTGGACACACATCTAATTTCAGAGGAAAACAGATTTTACAAACGATTTACACACGAGAAAGATTTTCATACGAAAGTCTACGTAAAGCGAAACTAAAATAGCAACAATAAAACTTTATTCTAATTTTAATTATAATTCTTTCAGTGAATCCAAAACAAATGCTAACTGTTACACAGAAAGCCACAGTGTTCCTGGCTAGTGGGTCGACCGCCAAGCTAAAGGTCACAAGTTCGATACGCAGGGCATGAATCTGGGTGCGCTATCCCCATTACACCAAAAAAAAAAAAGATTCCAATCATTGTGTGAGAAACACATTCACCTCTGGGTTTCACCTTTCAACAGCCTTTAGAATCCAATTCCCAGATACGAAAGACTCTGATTCTTGTCTCAAGTTTCTCAGAAAAGATCGAAGCAAATAACAAATCATTCTCTCGTATGAATCCTTTTCCTGGGAAATCAAACATACCCAAATTGACAAAGGCACAATACCTTGGACACGTTACAAGAAAGACTTGTGAATATTTGGTAAAGGTCGTTTTCACCAAACAGAAAGTGCTAACGGCCAATATTTGGCAAAAGGCTTATTCCGGTTCACATCCCCTTACCCTCAATGATCACTGAATCCCTTGTGCATTTACTGCTCGGATCGGTTCCTTTTCTGGACAGACTATTCATGGTCAAATAATTGATGCGTTGGGCTGTCACGTGATTAAATGTTTCATTTTATTTCGATGTTAGTGTGTTCTACTAGCATTGAACTCAAAAAAACCGTGACCATGTCTTGGGGTTTCGTTCATGTGCGGTTGAGGTCTTCGTGTGCCTCGATTCTCACCGGAGCTTCATTTCGTCACCTTTTCAAATGTTCAAGCCACTTTACGCACTAAATGAGCCATGAGAAACCACCAAGGCTCCATCATGCCATTTATACTTCAAGACCAGATTGACTCACATTCTACGATATAAACCTCTCAACCCTCCATCTGCATTGCTCCCCGTTGATAGCAGATCACTCTCACTAGTCAATGGTTTGCAAGGCACGTGCACACACACACACACACAAACATATATATATTACTAATGTGGCCAGCACCAACATATGTTCATGGTGCATCTATGAGCTTTTTCATAGACGCACCCATCGATCTCGAGAAACATCGTTGCATGAACCAGGCTATGGCGTTGTATAAAACTTGGGCTTACAAATAATATCTGTTTTTGGTTTTCATAAGAAAGAATAAGAAAAAATGAGGTTTTATGCATAGTGTAACCCTTCGACCGCGTACCTTACTGATGGTTGTGTAACGAAGTCCCTACATGGAAACACCCATTGGATGGGGTCTTGCCTTAAATAGGAGGCATCATTTACTTTCGTACTTAATAAGAGTTCCACAATTATAAGTGTGTTGTAGGCCACATATCTTTTCTGTTATCAATACCATCTTACTTTACTTTCTTATTTACTCTCAAGTTTTCTTTTTATTATTTTTAATTGACTTTATTAATCACCATTCTTAAGTTTTCATTGAACCATTGTATCCTCGGTGACAGGCTTGCTAGGTGGTGCGCGACTTAGTATCGGTCGTGAGTTATGAGTCATTCAGTGATTCCAATGTCGAGACATAACAACTTTGGTATTAAAGCCGGTTAAACTCAGAGTATCGATGAGTGATTGTAGGACACACCCTCTCGTATTGATAGCAAAAATGTAAATCCTCTTATCAATGATTGCCCATATTGGCAACATAGCCACTCATATTGAGATGGTTGGCAACCCCATTCGTCCTATAAAGAAAAAGTTGAAAGACATATCAATTGTCGACCCTCTTGAGATGACATCAAGTATTTTGCTCAATGTAGATGTGTGGTTGTAGCTTACTAGGCTCAAAAATTTGGTAGCCCACTTGGACACTACTGTTGCAGGCGTTGTTGAAGGATTCAAGTGGTTGATGAGAAAGATCCATTATAGAGTGCAAGACATTAGCGAACATACAAATGTATGAGAGAACAATTGTGATCTTGCTAACGAGTGCTTAGAGCGCTTAGAGAAGTACCTCTACCAAACGAAAAGTGCCTTGTTGACATGTATGTAGAGACTTGAGGAGAAGGTTATTGTGGTACCTCTTAAGAGACAGGTTTCATAAGATTCTCAAACCGAGATGCTAACTCAACTTGAGGGAGTTGAGAGACGGTTGGCTAACGACAATAACCATGGTAATGGTGGGAGAACGGAGCAACCCTGATGCATTAAGGTTTGTGAATCTAAGGCCTTTGTAGGTGGTCTCGATGTGTTAGTGATATAAAAGTTGTTGTATCAGGTGAAATTATACTTGAAAGCTAGCGACTATGAGGACAACGAACTCATACTAGCTTACGATGTTCCTAGAAGATGACACTATGGTGTAGTGGTGTTGCATACTGGATGACATTATTGAGGGACAATGTCACATTCGTACTTGTGACAAATTCAAACAAGGTATTTAGGATCACTTCCTATCACACAATACTGAAATCATTGTGAAAATAAAGTTTTACATGCTAAAACACTTTGGACCCATACAAAATTATATTAAAGAGTATCAAACGTTGATGCTAAGCATCCACACCATGACATTGGAAGATATGCTTTCCAAATTTTTTAATATGTTGCAACGTTCATTATAAAAAGAGTTAAATTGTGTGAACCCCAAGACTCTATCAAAAGCCATTACATTAATAGAATGGCTTACTCATAGCTGCTGAAAGGATGATGGCAAATAATTCTCCAAGAAAAAAGACCATGATAAGAAAAAAAGGATAGGGTTGAAGATTGTTGAGACAAACATGGTGATAACTTGATTGGAACGTCAGGCTATATAAAACAAAGAAAAGAATGACAAACATCAAAAGAAAGGAGATAAAGGAAAATAGACTTTTAGAAAAGAGTGGTGGTATTTTGGTGAACCACACTACTCAATAAAATATCAATACAAGAAGGATGACTTTGTGTGTGTTAAGTGTAAAGTATGAAACCTCTAGTAGAAAAATCGTGGATGGGTCACTAAGACTATTGAATGTTGTTGGGTTTGACGGTGAGGCCTCCTCATCCATGATGCATAAGGGACTCATGTACCTTGATGTGACGTTGAATGGGAAAGTTTTCATGGCTCTCGCAAACTATGATACTTTCCATAATTTTATATGCCCTAAAGTGGTAAGACATTTAGGCAATTAGTGCCAAGAGATTGTTGGAAGAGGGTTTGAACTCAGAGGTAAAACCCATCAAGGATGAGGCATTAAATGTGTCGATGAAGCTTGAAAATTGGATGAGTGTCACCAACTTTACTATGAGTACTATGGATGATTATAAAGTTATTTTATGATTGAAATTCTTGGGTGATAACCCCTAGGAACTTCAACTTCAGTGCGACTTAATGGCTATTATAGATAGCCCAACCCCTACGTCATTCATTTCAAATCTACTAGTGACAATTATATATGAGTATGATCAACCCTACAACTAAAGAAGGGTCTAAAACAAGGTAAAGACATGTCCTTGGCGAGACGGGATCCCCTGAAATAGAAGTACTAAAAGAGTTTGTAGATGTCATGCTCAACAAACTTTTGAGAAAACTAGTCCCTCGATGGGAGCTAGATCATGAGATAGAGTGGGTGTTGGGTGTAAAACTACCAGCTATGGCTCTGTGTCACATGACCCATTCTAAGTTGAAAGAGCTAAGAAGACAATTGGATGAGATGGTAGCTTCAAGAATCATTTGACCCTCTAAAACTCCTTTTGCTTCCCAATATTATTTCAATGTAAACATAATAGATTAAAGAGACTCTGTATAGACTATCGAGCCCTTGACAAAGTGATAGTTAAGAACAAGTATCCTCTAACACTCATTTGATGAATTGAGACAAACACAAGTGTTTTGAAGCTAGATCTTCGATAAGGTTATTGACAAGTACATATTGCAAATGGGGATGAGGCGAAGACAACATATATCACGTGATATGGTGGTACATCAAATTCTTAATCATATTGTTTATGTCTTTATGTCACAACACATTCACCCCTATGAATGATATTCAAGGTAAGCCATGATAACGAGTTATATGTTAAGCATGAGAAATGTTTATTTGGTAAACAGAAGATTGATTTCCTACGACATATTATTGGTAATGAAAAACTCTGAATAGATGTGAAAAAGATTAAGGCAATTGAAGAGTAAGATCAACAATTCTAACATAACTCAAATTGTTTCTCGAATTGACAAACTACTACAAATGCTTCATCGAGGGATATACCACTATAGCGTCACCTCTCACTACCCTCCTGATCAGGAGCCAATGGTGGGATTAGAATGAGAATTGTTCGCATGCGTTTGATCAATTTAAAATGACTATCACACAAGAGTTGGTTCTAAGATTGCCTAATTATACAAAATCCTTTGAAGTACAAATTGATATTGCCTTAGGTGGAGTTATTATGTAGAAGGGGCACCCATTTGAGAGTCAAAAGCTAAAAGATGTGGAGTAAATATATCCTATGCATGACAAGGAAGTGGCAATTATTATTTATTGTTTTCGTCTTTGGCGCCACTACATCTTGAGAACATTCTTTATGAAGATGAATAATGTTGACACACTTTTAGATACAAAAGCATGTGTCTACTAAGCAAAAAACAATTTTTACCTGAATTCAAGCATGACTATAGAGTACAAGGTAGGAAAACTAAATTTTGTTGTTTATGAGTTAAGTCGGGAGCTATGTTGTCATACCGTTGTTCAAGGAGACACTAGTGAGCATTTATATCAAATTCAGAGTGATCTTCTTGACCACATTTGCATTGGCCTAGAGAACGATGATATGCTGAAGCAATTGTAATCACCGGTTGACAAGGGTAAAACTAAACATTTTTAGAAACATGAAATATTATTATTAACTAAAAGTGGACATATCTATGTATCTTGCAAAAACAATCTAAACGGGAATATCATGATTCTCCATGGGCAAGACATCTTAGGATAAAACAAATGCTCGTTTTGGTGGAGCAAGCTTATTATTAGCCTCGAATAGGATTCAATATAAAAACTTATGTGTTAACTTGTTTAATGTCAAAGTTGAGAACCAACATCTAGTAGGATTATTGGAGCTTTTGTCGGTACCTAAGTGATCGTCAAAAAGTGTCTCTATTGACTTTATTCTAAATATGTCAAAATCCAACAAATACTAATATATTTTCGTGGTGGTGGATAAATTCTCAAAGTATGAGGTGCTTATGGAAACTCCCATGAACTGTACAGCTGATAAGACTGCATAAATTTTCATCAAAAACGTAGTCAAGTGTTGGGGACTATTGACCAATATTATAAGTGGCAGCGATACATGCTTTATAAGAAATTTTTGGTGGAAAATCTTTCGTTTATTTGGTTCAAAATTAGTTTTCTCTACTAGTTGCTATCCCCAAACAAATGATCAAACAGAACAAAGGAACGTCATACATGAGGATTATCTAAGGTATTATGTGAGATCCAACCAAGAGAACTAAACATAATGACTTGATATCACTCAATTCAATTATAATTTGCATTGTAGTGAGTCTATTGGGAAAGTCCCTTCGAGATGACCACAAGGCTACAATTTTATACACTTGCATACTCTAGCTTCATAGTACAAAGACAATACCAAATCATACACCTTTTATGCCAATCTAAAAGAGCAACATGATATTACCCGCACTCTCCTTATGAAGGCAATGAAGAAGTGGGAAGATATGAAGAGGTGTGTTGTTGAATTTGATGTTTGTGACAAAGTCCTTGTGAAACTGTACCCAAAGTAAATACAAATCTTTCTTGAGCAACAGTTCGAGTTTATCCGTAAGTTCAAGCTTATCCATAAGTACAGTTCGAGAGTATCATTTGTGCGCTGGGTTGCCGTAAACGTCAACAATTTAAGGAGGAAAAATTATGGCAACTCTAGTATATAGGACGAGGCCATGTCTTAAACAAGAGACACAATTTGCTTTCATACTTAATAAAAGTCATGTTGCATGCCACACATTTTTCTACTATCAATACGATCTTATTTTATTTATTATCAAGTTTTTTTCCTATTATTTCCAACCTACCCTTCAATTATCAGTCTGAAGCTTTTGGTAAAAGTTTTTAAGTCACGGACGACTGACCGTGAGTTGAGAGTCGTTATGATTCAAGGCCGAGCGTGACGATGGTGCTAATTTATTAAAGCCGTTGCTCCTTGCCCGTCACAACTGTGAACGAGCTTAGACGTGGATCGACCCGGTTTCATACCCAAACCCAGACCAGTAGACGCCCTCGTCATTTCGACTTTTAATTTAGGGTAAAATGGACATGTACTTTCACACCATTCCGACAAGGAGCAGGGCCCACGAGAGGAAGACAGGGAGATGGAGTGGGACCCACACGAGAAAAGTGGGCGACGAAAAGAGCCGCCGGCCATGGGCAGCAGGCGATGTGGCGAAGGCGGAGCTGCTCCTTCCCACATAGATAGAGACAGAGAGAGAGAGAGAGAGAGCGAGAGAGAGAGAGAGAGAGAAGCCAATCGAGACGAACGAGAAGGGAAGAGCAAATAAGGCTGAGTCAAGAAAGGAACAGCCTGCTTGATTCGAAGAATTAGGGTTAGGGTTTCGTGTGATCTTTTGGGGGCGGGAAGGAGGACGAAAGTATGGCTGCCGTGGAAGGCGACAAGCGGGTGATCGAGGCGGCACAGCAGATCGTGAAGAGCCTTGGGACGACGAAGAACGCGACGAAGGACATGATCATGATACTCTCGAGCTTTGACAATCGCCTATCGACGATGACGGATCTCCTCGCGGGAAGCGGCGCCGGCGAGATGGAGGAGCGCCTTGAGGCGGCCGAGACGAGGGTGATGCAGTGGGATCTGGAGTCGATTGCCGGACGGCAGTGCTCTCTCTGGGGCGATTACCCCGATGAGGCTCAGGATTTCCTCAACGCCGTCGACGAGGTCAGCGGATTGACAGAGAGGTTGAAGAAATTGGAGCTCGCGAATGAAGACGAGCGCGAGCTTCTCGAACGGGCACAGTCGGTGCTCCAGGTCGCTATGGACCGCCTGGAGGACGAGTTCCGGCATGTTCTGATTCGGAACACCCTGCCGCTCGACGCCGATCGGCTTATAGCCAGCAGTTCGAGCCGTCGGGAGAACGACGTTGGGTCGGAGTGCTCCGGAGGCGAAGATCATGACTGCGGCGGAAGCGAAGAAGGAGATGTGGCCGATCGGGCCGGTGAGTGCGTGGGAGAGGAAACCGTGCTTGCCTTGGAGCTGATCCGGCCGGAGGCGATCCCCGATCTTCGCGATATTGCCCATCGGATGGTCGTATCGGGCTATTTCCACGAGTGTTGCAACGCCTACAGCAGTGTCCGAAGAGATGTTCTTGAGGAGTGCCTTTTCATCCTCGGGGTTGACAAGCTTAGCATCGACGACGTGCAGAGGATGGAGTGGAACACTCTGGACGGGAAGATCCGACGGTGGATCCAGGCCGTGAAGGTCGTCATAGGTGGCATCATTTCCGGTGAGCATCGCCTCTGCGATCAGATCTTCTCAGAGCTCGGCAGGGAAATCCGGGATGTGTGCTTCGCGGAGACAGCGAAAGCTGCAGTTTTGCAACTCCTCCTCTTCGGTGAGGCCGTTTCCATTGGGCGCAGATCATCCGAGAAGCTATCACGGATTCTGGACATGTACGATGCTCTCTCCGATGCACTTCCTCAAATCCGGCATCTATTTGCCGGCGAGGAGGGGGAGACCTTAGTTGACGAGGCAAAGAGCTTACTTCAGAGTCTAGGAGAAGCGGCAAAAGGAACATTCGCGGAGTTCGAAAATGCTATCCAGAGAGATACATCAAAAACACCGATCCAAGGAGGAGCTATCCACCCATTGGTTCGGTACGTAATGAATTATCTCAAATTGCTGGTTGATTACAGCGACACTCTGAATCTGTTAATGGAGGACGAGAGCGTTGACCTCTCAGAGGAGGACGAAGAGATGAAGTATTTGGGAAATAATTCGCCAATGGCGAGGAGGCTATTCTCGTTGACATCTTTACTCGAGGCGAACGTTGTGGAGAAATCCAAGCTTTACAAGGATAAGGCGTTGCAATACATCTTCTTGATGAATAACATACTCTACGTTGTCCAGAGGGTGAAGGATTCTGAACTCAGCGCTCTGCTTGGTGACCGTTGGGTCAAGAAACGAAGGGGGCAGGTCCGGCAATACGCAACCGGCTATCTTCGGGCTGCCTGGAATAAGGTACTGTCTTGTTTGAGGGATGAAGGAATCGGCAGTGGCTCTGGGGGTTCATTATCAAGCGGCTCGGTCTCGAAGGTTGCTTTAAAAGAGCGATTCAAAAATTTCAACATGGGGTTCGAAGAGATTTACAGGAATCAGTCGGCCTGGTTTGTCCCCGACCCGCAGCTCAGGGAGGAGCTTCGGATTTCAATATCAGAGAAGGTCATTCCGGCGTACAGATCATTCATGGGGAGGTTTAGGAGTCATCTTGAGAGTTCAAGGCATGCAGACAAGTACATCAAGTATATGCCAGAGGATCTGGAGAACTATCTATTGGATTTGTTTGAGGGGGTTCCTACGACTCTGAGCCACCCGAGGAGAAAGCTGAGTTCATGATGAATAAGAAGCCAGTTTTCGGATTTAGGTGGTAACTCTTGTTCTATATGAGCTGCTGTTGTTCGAAGTCACAGTTTGCTTGTTGAATCTGTGATACTTCTCTATTTCATGATTATATGATCGCCCACCTGAAGTTGTAACTTTAAAAGCTTTAAGTTCATCTGTGGTCGTAGTATCATGCTTTGTCAGTTTTTGGTGTTGTACCGTTTTAGGAATGTAAATATTGCTTATGATTCCTTCAACTGTGTATGTATGTTGAATTTTTGGGTTCTGTGATATGATTTCACATGAAGCCTGATATCAACTATGTACCCTTTTTTTTGCTGTTATGCATACTTAGTTATATGATAAAGATGCTGCTCTTTTCCCTTTCCAATGTAAGGAACATGGATCCCTCAGAAGCTCCTTGTGTGATTATGTTCTGCTCCTATGCATGGATGACTGGTTGGATGATTCATATGCGTGGTATTGTTGTCGGTGTTCATTGTTTATGAATGGATAGTTAAGCATTTCTGCTATGCAAGTGACATATCCACAATTGAAACTTTCTTTGGGATCATAGCTGGATTGCAATCTAATAGATTTCAAACCAGAGCAGGTCTACCATGTTATACCACTTCTTGGTGCTATCACGCAGTCAGTTATTCAATAGGAACATTGTGTACCACTCTTGGATGTTTGGTTTGTCATTGTTTATTAATCATCATCTAGAGAGGTAAAAGGGGACAAAAAGAACGCAGGAGGGGTCCCAAGAGAAGATATAGGTACCTTCTAGACAGTTATTTTCAGCCTTGTGAGTAAAGGAACAGTGCAAAAGAGAAGACAAAGTTTGCCGAGCTAGCTCTCGGCATTTGCCTTTGAAGTCTGTATTTTGGTGATGTATGTATGCGGCAAACATTGGGTCCTTTACATGGTGCCAGATGCAATAGTCATGGCAATAAGGCATTGTTGTTCTTGATTAATTGTGAGATATTGATCTTTCATCACTATAAAAAATCATTCATACAAGGGCGGACCGGGTCATGGGTGAGGCATGGCAGCTGGTTCACCCGAAGCCCGGCACAAGAAGTCTAAGGTGTCTCCTTCTTACATCAAAGTTAGCAAAGGTGACAAAAGGATTGTGACTCCAAAATCCAACTCATTCTAACAATGCTATCAAAGGTGCCCAGATCATTTCACTATATTGGGAGTCTTGTGGATCAAATATGACCGTCAGCATTGATTCAGCATGATTGGCTTGATATTTTATCATGGAACGTGCAGGCTGTTTCTTCGAGTTATAAGAAAGGGACGAACCAACCCGAGTTTTGATATTTTATCACTAATGCTAGCATGTTGGATCCATCAGTATGGTTAGATCTGGTCCAACCCAACCAATGCACAAAATGTTGAAACAATTAGGTCCGGACCTTGATCCCTTGCAATTGGTCTCCCAATGGAACCTGTAACGGGTCCAACCCATTCTGATGATCACTTCTGTGATCCGAATACAAGCCAACAACCCGAAACAGAGATATCCTTCAGAAGGGGATCCATACCCGACCTGCATCAAGTCCGTCCTAGAGACATGGCACATGACTCACTTGTTAGGAGGTTAACTCTCTGACGGTTGGTCAGGAGTTCAATATCTCGGCATGCACATAGGAGAGTAATTTTGTTACCAGCTTCCATATCCAAAAACTAGAAGAGAAACAACCGCACGGAACCTTCACAAAATGTAAAGGAAAACGCAAAAGGAGATTTCATCTATCAAAAATAGCCCACCAGTGTCGTTGAAACTCCCTGGTGTGACTCGGGTTAGCCCATCAAAGCCACTCTTGAGGGTCGCAGCCACAGCATAAGCTTTTCTAAGTTCACTGAGTTTTCTATGGTGTACTTTTTTAGTTTGCAATCGAAAAAGTGAGATCCAATTCTAATGACACTTGAAACCTGCTGGTTGGGGTAGACTTGATGCTTTCGCTTAAGGTGGCGAGAGTTTTCATGAATCTCATTGAGGGTAATTCGGTATTGTCAATATTATGGGTTTGGACAAGGAATGAGAAGTGGGTACAAAGCTACATTAACATTACTCTTACGAAAAACATGAAAAAATAGAAACAAAAAGAGTTGACAATGTGATTGGTTGAACCTCTTACTCGATCAATTCATTTACTATTTATATTTTTTTCTTAGCAATAATTGAATCTGTCATCCATTCTCGTATATATATATATATATGATTCTTAATAAATTTTCACTAATGTTAGGTTTGTATTTTCGATGATCTGTCAGCTATCACATCATCTTGTTCTAAATCTATCGAGAGCTCACCATGTCTCTTTGATTTTAGACATCAACAAGGTTCAATCGAGAGAAAGAGAGATACAAATCTAATTTTATATTTATATTTGATGAAACCAGTTAAATTGAAACGAAAAAGTTTTCGAATGACCGCCTAGATTTTTTTCTGTATGATTTCTATATAATTTTTTTATCAACAATTATAGCTTTTTAGGGGACCGCCTCACTTTATTTGCCTAAAAAAAATTCAAAGAACGGTGCACTAGCGCAAAGTGGGTGCGTAGGCTCGAGTGCATGTTCTGGTTCCCAAATGCTGCTTGGAAGTCGTACTGCTCGTTTTCGTGTCCGTCCTTATGACCCGGGGAGTGTTGCGCGTCGTTTTCCCAAACAAGAGAGGGCGTTGTGGCGAAGAGCGATTTCGAAAAGAATGGCGGGAACCGCTTCGTATCTGAAGGATCTCCCTTCGCGAGGCTTCTTCTCCTCCCAAATCCTCTCTTCTAGCATGGTAATCTATGCGTGCTGTGCGTGTGCCTATGTTTGTAAGTTTGTTTGTCTGTTTTCGATCTTGACGCCGGCGTACGTTCCATTTTCTTGGTTTATTTGTGACGGAATTTGTTGCTGGCACTCGATCTAGGACTGTGTTGATAGTGTCGTCTGAATCGGATCTGTATCATATGGTAACAAGAGGTATTCAATGAAGAAACTTAGAGAAGAAATGGGTACCTATTGTGTATGTTTAGCTTACAAGGACATGAATGATTGAGCAATAACTTGTGTTAGAACTCATGAAGCATTAGGTATTATTTGGAGAACCTTGGATAATTCCTCTTATGTACATGTGCCTTATGACCAGTTGAACAATAACTTCTGTTAGGGCTCATGAAGAGATAACAGCATTTTTTGATGCTGATACTAGATTATGCTGATTGTCAACAATAAGCTGATGCCTTATTATGGTTGTGAATGAAAAAGGAAACACATTTAAGATGAAGTACCCTGATGCATGTATTTATGTATCGTGGATGTATTCTATTGGTAGATGATACAAGTGAAGAAGTCAACAAACATCTTAAACTCTGCTAAAAAGCCCTACAGCAAAGTGTTTCCAGGAAAGAAGATGCTTGTGTCACCAATTGCACGAAAGGCTTTCTGAATGATGTATGTTTCCTTTGATGTTGGTATTTTGTTTGTATGTAAGTTCAAGATGCTTCCAACAATTTTTTATATGCTTAAGATTTCAGGCTTTTATGCGCTGTTTTAAGCTTTGTTGTTTGACGCTTCTTCTCAAGTCACACTTCTCAATGGTGCATGCTTTGTTATCTAGAACACAGAGAATATTTCGTGGTGATTCAATAGAAGTATTCAACAAGAGATAAACAGGAATCCTGCTAGTGGCGTTCCAGGAATTAGGAAATCCGTGCCTTCTAGATAACTGGTTTATGTCATAATGTTATGTGTATTTGGCGGACGCACTATCTATCCAGAGAGTACCGAGAACTGCAGATTCATTGTGGCATACATTTGATCATGAACTCATGATTCCTAAATGTTATGTATATGGACGTTTTGTTGAAGAAAAACAAATTTATATATCTTCAATCATCGGTATGCAATACATAGATGATTTTGGGTTAGGCGCAGATGCTCTTGCCTCCACTTTCTGTTTTCTTTTTTTTTATTAGGGTTTAACAACAAATTACATTACATACTTAAAGACCTTTATAACTTAAAAGACTAAAGTGCCCCTACACTAATTAACAAATGTTAAGATGCCAGATATGAACGATATGAGCAGATCTATATCTCTTCTCAATATTCCCTCTCAAGTTGGGTGAAAGATGATGGTAGCTCCCAACTTGCTAAGGACATTTACAAGACTGGTTGTGTTGGTTGTCTTAGTAAGAAAGTACATCAGTCTTCAGATTTGACATAAATCAATTCAAACACTTTGTTAGTAACTTTCTCTCTTATAAAGTGACAATCAATATCAATGTGTTTTGTTCTTTCATGATAAACAAAATTAGAGGCAATTTATAAGGCAACTTTACTGCCACAGTGAAAGGAAATAGAACCTCCTGTTCCCTAAACAATTCTTTTATAAGAGATTTCAACCAAAGTCCCTCACACATTTCTTGAGCAATGACTTTGTACTTTGTCTCCGTACTTGATCTTGCTACCACAATTTGTTTCTTACTCTTTCAACAACAAACAACAACAATTTGTTTCTTACTCTTTCATGAAACAATATTTCCACCTATAAATGTAAGGTACCTAGATTTAGATTTTCTATGATCAAGAGATCATGCACAAACAACATCTAAAAATACTTTGATCTTAAAGTAATCCTTATTAACATATAAAATTCTATGCCCATGAGTAGTTTTTAGATACCTTAATATATGGTAGACAACCGGTATATGAGCTTTTGAGAAGGCATGTATAAATCTACTCACCATTCCCATGTCGTAAGCAATATTAGGACGAGTAATGGTGAGATAAATCAATTTTCCACTAACTATTGATACTTGCTCACGTCTTTATACCTCTCATCATCACCAAGATGTAGTTTCTTATTAATTTCTATAGTAGTGTCACTTCCTTTGAGTTAGAAATATACCTACATTATCATAATGAGGTTATTAGAAACAAATTGGGAGTAACACCAATATAGAATAAAATGAGGGAAAATCATTTAAGATGGTTTGGACACGTAGAAAGATGACCCAAAGATGCTGCTGTAAGAAGATATGAAAAACTAGATTATAACAACAACTAAGCCTTTTCCCATACTACATGGGTTCGGCTAATATGAAAAACTAGATTGTGAAAATTTTAAAAGAGGAAGAGGACAACCACAAAAGTGTTGAAAAGAAACAATAAAGAATGATCTAGTTTTTATTGAGTTAACAGCTAGCATAACGTATGATAGGGCTATGTGGAAACAAAGAATCCATGTAGCCGACCCCATCTATTATGAGAAAAGGCTTAGTTGTTGTTGTAAAATAGAGCACTTCTATTCCCAAAAAATAATGCAATCGGCCAAGGTCCTTCAAATCAAAGAGTTGATCTAATTTCACTTTAAGTATTGCAATTTCTTCAAGATCATCACATGTAATAAAATGTCATCAACATCAACAATTAAAATATACATTTTCTTACTCCTTTTAATGAAAAGGTATGATCATTCACACTCTTCTTGTTCCCAGGCTTATTATGCCCTCATTGAACTTGTCAAACCACACTCTCAGTGATTATTTGAGACCATAGATAGCCTTTTCTAATTTGCATATCTTATTCGTCAATACCCTTTAAATGTATCCTAGCAAAAGTTCCCTATACACCTCTTTATTTATATTTACCTATAGAAATAGGTTCTTCACATCTACCTACTACATATCCCACTCTTGATATGTAATTAGACTTATAATAACTCTGATTGAGGTTAGTTTTGCAATTGGGTTAAATGTTTCATTATACTACCATATGATTGGCTATAATCTTTAGTTACTAACCTTGCCTTATAGCGTTCTAAGCTCCCATTTGCTTTAAACTTTATAACATACACCCATTTACAACCTATTGGCTTTATGTCAGGGGCAAATTGATGATGTCCCAAGTACTTTCTTTCTAGGGCCTCTTACTCATTTTGCATAGCTTTCCACTATATGACTTATTCTTAAAACCAATAGTGTTACCAATTAAAACCCAATACTGCTCCATTGTGTGTCAACTCTTACACAATGGGAGCATTTTAATCTTTCTTTCTCATCATTGGATAGAGTATCACGATCTCCGCCACAATTATCATAGCCTCTTCTACCTCTTCCTTGTTGATTCTGATTTCTTTTGAAGAATGCTGTCTTTTTCGTATTCAGAATATCTTCTTTCTCAAGTTTCCTTCCATCCTCTTCTTTGAGAAGTAGTGAAGGCAACTCTTTTTTGCTAAGAATATTAACCTTAATGGCCTCATAGTCACAGGATACTCCCGATAACATATCAAAGACTTTTTGTTTTTATGCTTCTCCATCTTGTTTCCTTGCGCATGCAACATATTTAATACGTGTAAAAATTTTAAGTTCATCTCATAGGCATCGCAATTCTGTATAATATCCATTTATCGTTCAATTTTCTTGTTTATATTTTCTAATTTTCTCTAATATCTTGTACTCTTTGGCTATATTTTTGCTCTTTGAATAGGGCCTCTGAAACAACATTTCATATTTCTACGGTGGATTCTAAGTACATAAAGGTTCTTCTTTTTTCCTATGGATGAGGCCATTGATTGTAGCAGCGGTGGATTCTAAGTACATAAAGGTTCTTCATATGTTCCTATGGATGAGGCCATTGATTGTAGCAGCCGTGATATACCATCACATCTTCTTTCCTTCATTTTAAATAAGTGGCATTGCTCTCATGAGGACATTGTATTTTTCTTGTAAGATAGTCCCATCTTACTCTAGCAAGAATAGCTAATTCAATGAATTTTGTCCATTCAAAATAAAAATTTTGCCTTCAAATTTGATATTAGTATTCTAAAAGGCCTCTATTTTCTCTCCTAACTGTCATTCGGAGAATTGATTAGAAGTTTATATTCTTTTACCTTTATCGGTCATCAAATGCATGGCTGTCCAACTATACCTTAAAAGACATCGGTCTGTTGTGCCTACTGCTGCACAACTGAAACTTCACTGTAAAAACACACTTGCCTGCAACTTCTGTGGGCCTTCTACAACACGTCTCATGGACTGGATCTCGTCAAAATTGATGAAGCACAAGATTCGATGCCCTAATGCATTGATAATTGAAGAAAAACATTTTTATATATCTTCAAACATCTATGTACACAATACATAGATGATTTTGGGTTAGGCAAAGATGCTGTCGCCTCCACTTTCTGTTTTCTCTTTTCTGTTAGGGTTTAACGACCATTTACATTACATACTTAAAGACCTTTATAACTTAAAAGACTAAATTATGCCTACACTAATTAACAAATGTTAAGCATGCCATATATGAACGATATGAGCAGATTTGCATCTCTTCTCAATACCTTTTTCTTGCTTTTGCTTTCACTAAGCATTTGATCACTCAACCGTTGGAGGAATGTGGTCTCATATGAAATAGTTTTCTTTTTTGGGTGGGGGGAAGAGGCTGATCAGCCCTGAATATACCAAGAACCACAGATTCACTGTGGCATACATCAGGTCACCGGTGTTGATTCCCAAATGTTATGTGCGGCAATGTTGTCTGACGCGTATCTCTGGGCTCCACGATATGGGCTTATCGTATCATAGCATATCGTACTTTAATATTAAAAAAATAGAAAAATATTTAAAAAATCAAGAAAAGTTAGTAAAAATCCGAAAAAATTAGGAAAAAATTGGCAATTACTTTAAAATCATATAATGCAAAGTTTAGTATAGATTGAGCATTCAACATTGAACAATTGCATCTAAATTTACATATTTTGAAGAAAAAAATGAAATACATTTACATTTTAAAACAGGATTATCAACTAAATAATCTTCATCTTCTCCTTGCTGAAGATCTTCATCATCATCAGTAGCACCTTCTGCTTGAAAATCAAATTCTTCATCTCCTTGATATTGTTGTTGCGCTCGTTCCAAATTAATCCATGCAATGTCTTCTTCAGTTAGGAGGGCATTTTCTTCACTATCTTCTATAATCCAGTTGAGAGGCTTGCACGGACACCGTAGAGCACGTCTTTGGAGCCTTGAACACCAAGGAGGAGAAGAACCATGTTAGGGAGCTCTGAACAAACCAAGAAAACCCGCAAAAATGCGGGTTTCCGTTCGGCCAAGGGGCGTATCACGCGATACGGAGCGATAATTTATAATTTACGATACTGTTAGGTGTATCGTATCGTGGTGGCCCATGATACGATATGTATCACACCGTATCGTACACGGTGCGATACGGATAACACTGATGTGCAGACTTTTCCTTGCTTTTGCTTTCACTAAGCATTGGATCACTCAACCTTTGAGGAATGTGGTCTCATATGAAATAGTTTGCTTGGAGCCATCTTTTCTTTGGGGATGGGGGAGGGTGGGGGGCAATTGTTGTTTTAGCCTTTTAGGCTTTTTTAATATTTCTTACGAACTTCTGTTTTCTCCATATAATCTGCTTTGACAACTTGTTTGCCAGGGCCTTTCTTTTGTAAAAACACCTTTTTGTCGATTTGAAACTTGGTTTATTAGGCAAAGTCATGTTTGTGTCCATCGTTCCTTTCCCTATTAGTTTCAAGATTATGGACAATCGTCATCTGACTGTAACATGGTTGGAAACAGAAAAGGCTTATTGAAGTATAATCTGACTTTTTGTTCTGGCATGTTTTACTTTATATATTTCTAGAAGATGCTTCCAATTCTGTTCATTTGAGAAAAGTTGAAAACTCCAGCAACTTTCATATAATTTAGCTTCAAAGCTGATTTCAGTTTCAGTTTGCTATGTTATGAATTATTCTCTTCTTGATCAGTCCTTAGTTTAGCCAAGTTATATTGCTGACATCATGGAACTTCAATGTAGGGTGGTTTACGCTCATATATATGTGATAGGGACACGGCTCCCCCTGGTCAGTACATTGTATCTTGGATAATATTGTAATCTTTTATGTGCTTCCAGTAAAATATTATCTATCTGTCAATGTTGTTAGTAGCGTGAGAGCAATACCTATGACATAGCATAAGTTATATAGCTTGTAAGCTATTTACAAAAGTATGTAAAACTTGAAAATTAACAAAAGATATGCTTAATTGCTAACGATATGAATAAAGAATGAAGAAATCTATAACATATGAAAATCTTAGATGCAAATGGTTGAAAATGGACATCACAATTCTCGCTAGAAAATTCAAAATTTTAGTTGTATGTCTCTTGGTTTATTATAAAAATGGCTAAAGTAAATGCATAAATAGATGTGATGCATTTGTGAAGAAAAACCAAAAAAGTGTGGCATGCTGATTTGTGCTATAATAGAAAATTATTGAGGTTTAGTCTTCTCATTTCTTACTCAGCGGATCAAGTAATCAGGACAGATCAGACGAATATACTCATAAGATCTCACATTGAAAAAACGGAAGGGTGATCTAAAGGAAGTGAAGGCAAAAGTTGTAACTGAAACTGCAAAGGGTAAAAGGTACTGATCATGTTCTCTTTCCCATTCTTTCTCAGTTTTGTAAGTATCCTATTGTATCTTCTGATACATATCATCCGTTATTATGCATTCAAGCTGATCAAATTATCTTTATGCATCTGTTTGACATGTTCGTCATAGCTGGTGTATGTAGCGATGCATGGTTCCTTAGTGACCTCGAGTTTTATGAGGGAAACTACTCAAAATGATTCCACCAATGGGGGTTACTGATTGGGTCATGAAGAAGAAACCTAAAATATCATAGCTGCTCATGGTTATGTTGGCCGATTAATCTTCAAGTATGCTAGTTTTGACAGCCCCTGTTTCTTAGAGTACACTTCTGATCTACTTGGCCTGTTGTAGGTATATCTTTCACCATTTCAGGTACACACACTGTCACGTTCTACCTAAATGAGTTAATTTCAATATACTGATAGTTGAAAATTAAGGTTGTATTCTTCACAATCCGGCTAATACTAGTAACCGAACTAACCTTGCTATGGAAGTTACATAAACATAATGCTGACAACTTCCCTCTAAGCCTAGCTGTGGTCGAACTTTTTTGTAAATAATAATTTAAAAATGGGCATTTTGATATGTTGTTACTCTATATTCAGTGATATCCCATTTTTTTGGCATGTTTTATTATACCTGGACCAGTATAAACCCTTCTTTTTGACTTTTGTAGTCTCTGAGAGAGTAAAGTGTAATAAAACAACACCTTAAGTGCTTCAATAGTGATGCAACAGTCCAATGCTTGTACCCCACGGAAATCAGCCGTCAAAGGTGACTATAAAATGCTTTAAATAAGGCTCAAATAGCTAAACAAGAATGCTAAAGTAAATACACTCAAAATGAATCTTAATTAATCAGGGAAAATGCTTGTTAAAATATGTACAATATAAGGAGATTTATAGGGAAGGAAGTTCAGCACACCACCTCCCAAACAACTAGATTTCTAGGTGTTAGAGTGTTTCCAACGGCTAGAAATCTAGCTTTTGGAGGCCTGAACCCAATTACAAAAACAAAAAAAGGTGAAAAGAATACATATATTACATTTCTTTTAACACTCTCCCTCAAAACTGACGGTACCATCAGTGAAAGTTTGCTAACTAAAAATTGAAATCGTGGGGGGTACTGTGATTTAATGAAGAATTTGCAAGTTGATACATAGATCAGATAAAGTGGAGGGTTAAGTGTCCTTGTAGGTGTTCTTTTCGAATATAATGACAATCCATCTCAATGTATTTGGTGCGCTCATGGAATGTATTGTTATTAGTTATATACATAACACTTTTGTTATCACAATACATAAAGAGAGTAATCGCAAGTTTTACACCAAAATCTTGAAGAAGTCTTCTTAATCAAGTAAATTTTATACTTGTGTTGGTCATGACTCTATTCAACGGCAATAGAGAAAGACACCTGTTAATTTTTTGTATTTCCACAAGATAATAATCTCCTAGAAAGATACAATAGTGAGTAAGGATTAAGAGGATAAGAATACTCCCTTTTCAATGATACGTCTGACATATCTTACTATTGTGTTGTCTCGTGTTGCACGGTGGTAGGTGGATGTTGGAATTGACTTATCGTATGAAGTTATGAACAATTAATGTCAGGATGAGTGATAGTAAGATATGTCACGGATCCAACAAAATTGGCAGATAGATTGCTTATGTATGCATTTTCCTATAAAAATAAGCATAGAATGGGACACGAAATGGGGGGCATGCTGATCAGTGTTTGGGCAACCAATGGGGATCGAACCAGTCAATTTCTTTGATTGTCAAGCAGGGTTTTGGGCTGATCTCTACCAGATGTGCAGCCCCAAGCATTGAACTCTTGACCCTCAACTTGAAGGTTCTTTGAGTCAATCCGCTGGCCAGGACAGCCGTGGTTTTTTGTGCTCCCATTAGCCGGTAATTTAGTCCAATGGTTCTCGTCTTTTGGGTTGAAACATTGATATGCAAGACTTTCAGCATGAAGATCACGTCCCTGCCTGCGTCATTTTATTGACTGAGATTGCCGTTGAAAGACCGGCTGCCAAGTCTTTCCTCATGGTAAAGATGTCCACGTTGAATCTGTGTGTGTGCACAAGAAATATATATTTCTTACATGCAAATGAACAAGCACCATCCCAGCTAGGGAAACGAAATAAAGAGAGAGAAGGTCACGTCCTTGCCTGCCTCATTTTATTGACCGAGTTTGCCGTTGAAAGACCGGCTGCCAAATGAACACACACACAATCTCTCTCTCTCTCTCTCTCTCTCTCTGTGTGTGTGTGTGTATGTCACACGCAAGAAATACCTATATATAACATGCAAATGAACAAGCACCATCTAAGCTAGGGGAACGAAATAAAGAGAGGGTGGTGTGCCAATTGTGAGAACTCACAGATGGCTAAAGAGGTGAAGCTTTTTGGCTGCTGGGCTAGCCCATTTGTTGTAAGAGTAGAAATTGCACTCGATTTGAAAGGGATCGAGTACGAGTACATAGAAGAGGACTTGAGGAACAAGAGCGAGCTCCTGCTGAAGTACAACGCTGTCCACAAGAAGGTGCCAGTACTCGTTCATGGCGGAAAGCCAATCGCAGAGTCGATGGTGATCATTGAATACATTGATGAAACATGGCCGGAGAATCCCATCCTGCCACAAGATCCATATGATCGAGCCATGGCACGCTTCTGGGCCAAATTTGCTGATGAGAAGGTAAGGTTAAAAAATCATCGGTTTTCTGCACTTGCTTATAAAACTAACCCTATGTCTATATATATATATATATATATATATATATATATATATATATATTTAGTCTGAAACTTTACAAATATATTTTTAAGTTGAAAAGGATAAAACCATCGCTTTTTATATTTCTATTATTAGGTAAAATTAATAATAATTAGTATTTTCAAGATATCAGCAGTCAACACGTACTTATATGTGTGTGTGAGAGAGAGAGAGTTGTAGCAGAGGCCATTTTCATACTAGTGGGTCGACTGAAAAGTTCCTTTTCAAATTAAACGTGAGTTTGATACCGTGACAGTGTGCTTATCTGTAAGAGTGAGCCTAAGAGTAAGGGTGTCAAAATTCGGTTTGGTTCCGTTCTAGTCTCAACTTCCAATCAAACTACAAATCCAATCTACTATTCATGGTTCCTAGTATTTTGAAAACTGAACCATCCGAACCATGGTATTTTAAGAACCAAACCATGATTGTAACCGAACAGCGTCTATCAAGAGACCCGATAGAAATTTACAGATGTCGGCACCCTCTCCTAAAAACATAATTTAATATCATGTGATCAATGACCACTTATCATATATTAAACTAATAAGAATAGGATACTACACTTAATCTTAGCTAAAAGGCCGAGAAAGACATGCCTTCGCCACTGTCCTTTCAATGGCTTTTATAGTGCTCAATACATTTTCCACCGTGTTTCCTCCTTGATACGGGACTAAAGCCATCCATGATAAATGACTGCTGCTTTTTGCATTACTGGACTTCACTTTGGTTCGTTTCGGTTCTCATGGTTCTGTACCAGCACCAGAATCATGGACTGGACCGCCAATCACTTTTTCTGTTAGAACCAAATCAAATCAAACCATTCGACATCTAGAACTGAACCAAACCAGCAGTTTTGTTCGATTCTAGCGGTTTGGTTCGGTTTGAGTGGTTCCTTGAACACCCATACCTAAGAGGCTAAACCCGGGCTGCCAACAAGAAAGAATAGATCATTTCCACCGTGATAAAGGACAGACCCTCTGCTTGCAGGAACAACGCTCGACCAATGCCAGAAATTCCCTGCTACTTGGTACCCTGGGGTGGCCATAAGGGTGACCAACATGCGGTGACTGTAGCATTACTCGCTCGTATCCGGGTTTCTCTATTCCCCTCTTTGGAACAGAGAGTTTAGAAATAACTGTTTGGAAAGGGCACTCAATCTTTTGAGAAGTCCCCGCTACATGGCATGCCCCTACTGGAGGTCGCCATAAGGGTGACTAAGAGGTTGATCCCTGGAGCATTTATTATTCATATTTCAACTTTCTCTGCTGTCCATAACACATAGCAATCAACTAAACCAAGTTTTACACTGTCCAAAGTCTAATGTAATCCTTGTTCTTTTCGGATCTGGGTTTGGGACCGGTAATAACAGACTTTAAAAAGATCTCGTTTTTGTTAAGTTAGCTCAAGATCCCAACCTCATAAAAACAAAAAAACCATCTAATTAACCCTACTAAACTCTTGTGGTAGTATTTCAACTTTCTCTGCTCTTCTCTTCCAAAAAAGAGTTGGAGAACTGTTTTGTTAAGTAGTGGTAGATCCATATTGTCGTTGAGTGGGATGACCCTTTCTAAAATTTTGAATTAGTATTGAAATTTTTAAAGAAAATTAGAAAATTTTAAAATCTGTCTTCCCTCAAAACAAAGTTTTGGATCCACCACTGGTAAGGGCACTCAATTGGTAGCAATCAAGCTACTCGGCGCCAGACTGGGGATTGTCACAAGGGTGACCAACATGTTGGTAAAATCTGTAGACATACATGCATAATAAACCAATATGCAACAAATGTAAACATGCCTCAATCGACAACAACCATAGATCAAAAGTAAACCATAAACAAATCATATGAAAAACAAAAAGAAAAGAAAAAATAAGAATAAGAACTTATCTATGTGAGTCACCCTTACAGACTTGTCTTAGAGAAATCAATGTCCTGCTATAAGTACGTACGGGTATATGCGCCTTTCTCTTATGATAAAACGCACACACAAGTAGAAAGGCACGTACCTTGCTTCGAGTCGACCTCGACCATGCCTTAGTCACGTATGACTGGAGAGAAGACGGCTAGAAGCAATCACACCACAGGTAGAGGGGAGCAGAGAAGGGAGACGGGAGGAGAGAGAGTAATCGTTGTAATTTACTTATTAGAGAGGCTTAATCACATTTATAGAGTGCCTATTGGATCACGAAATATGGATCTGATTCAATCGACGCACCTCTTTATCTGTAATCATTCTCGTGCAAGCACTCGTGACCGTTAGATTAAAAGATTTTTGTATAAAAAGATAGACCGAAGACAATTCTCAAACCCAGGCCCAACTTAATTAATACATGCAACCTACCATGTCCTCCCCAAACTCTTTGAACTAAGGTTCATGAGCTATCAACTATACAAAAGGCCATGTGGGTTTGTCTTATTCTTCAATATGGGACTAAACTTTGTCTCTTCTTCGTCATCACATGAAAAGTTATTGCATGTGATTTTTTACACTTTAAGACTTTTATATACATCAATGATGTATCTATTGAATATTTGTGATATATACGTGAATTAAATGTTATTAATATACATGAGTTTGATAAACTCAACATAATTAACATTAATCCAATAATACCTCATAAAGTCCTTAAGTGTAAAAGTGTTCTCTTAAACCAACCATCATATTATGTTTTTCTTGTTTGAACTGTTAACTGAGTTATCCAATATTACCCAGGTCAACATATGTCTTCAACCTAAATTTTGGGTGTAAATGTGTATTGGTAAAAACATAACAAAAGGTTATGAAAAACACAATCTCAAAGAATGTAATATCACATTACTTAACTATTGTGTTGGCATCTATGTTAGAAACATCATATCTAATAACCAAGAATATGTATACATAACTTGTCTCTATGTAACCCAGAAATATAACATTCACTATTTTAGGTCTCAATTTCTTTCTCTTGTATTCAAGGATGATTACTTTCGCAATACACTCCACACTTTGAGATATTTGAGATTGGTCTTTTGATTATTCCAAAGCTCAAAGAGATTACTTTCCTTATACTTATGCGGAACTCTATTTAGAATATGACAAACCGTATTCAAGTCTTCCCCCTTCATGTAGGTAGGTAATCCAAAACTTTGAAGTAAAACATTAACCTTATCACACAAGTTTCTATTCTTCCATTCAAATATCCTATTAGACTGAAGAAAGTATGGAATAACATCATCATGAACAATACCATGGTTTTAACAATATATTTGAAAAAATGTTTGAGATATACTCTTCTCACCTATCAAACCTCAATCGTTTAAGTACCTTTCATGTTTGAGTTTGTGTTTCATTTCTAAATATTTGAAACTTTTTTAAAGCTTAATCTTTACTTTTAAGTAAGTAAATATAACAATATCTATTGTAATCATCAATAAATGTGATAAAATATATTTTGTTATCCCTTATAGTCATTTTATTGAATTCACAAATATTAGTGTGTACCAAATCCAAAATATTGAATTTCTTTTCAACCGAACAGAAAAGTTTCATAGGTTGTTTCACTTGTACACATATACCACATTTGTATTTTCTATCTATGACAGTCTTAGGGATAATATTTAAATTAATCATTCTTTTCATGAAATTAAAGTTTATATGATCTAAACTAGCATGTCATATATCGTATGATTCAATATTATATAAAAAAGAAGAAGGCTTTATTATCATTAAAATTCATAAAATGATCAACAATTGATACTACATAAATTTTAAACATATCTTTTACGTCGCACAAATAACTCCTTCCAAAGAAACACCGTGTACTAAGTCGTGTTATGATGATTTTATTACATTTGAAATCTAACCTTAATCCCTTCCTAACTAAAGCATGACAATTGAAGATATTCCGGTGAATCGTCTGAATGTGTCTAACTCCCTCAATAGTTATAACATTTTTAGAAAGGAAACTTCAATTCCACACACCCTTCGCCCTTGACTTTAATAGTCGAATGATCCCCTAAGGTCATTGTTCACACACAGATGGGCTGGTAAGACACAAACAAAAACTGATCATTACAAATGTGCACATTAGCGTCAATGTCAATAGTATGATAATGTGACTTATAAATAGATGGAGATAGCGTTTAAGAAATAAATGTCTGTCACTAGCAGGTGCAGTGGTCACCATAATGTTGAGCATAACTCCTTCAACCGTTGCAAGTTTCTTGGCTTTCTTTGAGGGAGACTCCGTCCCCCAATGTCTAACCTCACCACAAAGTCAACATGATTTATTCTTGGGTTTCTTTTAGATCTTAGACTTTGGTTTATGTTTTGCCTATTTTCTCTTAGGATCACTAGGATGTTTACTTTCGACCGTGAGGTTAACCTTAGGGGTGTTGTCAACAAGCATAACATGTTTCAAACTTTTATACTCTTTCTCTATTGTTATGTCTACCATTAGATCATCAAGAGTCATTTTACCCTTCTTATTCTTGAGATCTAGACTGAAACCCTCCCAAGACTTAAAAAAATTCTCAATAATAGACACAACAATAAACTTATGAGAAAGCTTCATCTCGGCTTTCTTCAGACCATAACATAAAAACTGAAACTCGTGAGCATACTCGATCACCGATTTCCTTTATATTATTTGATACTTAAGAAACTTTATCACATAATACTTTCAAGATCGAGGTCTTCAGTATTGTATTTTCGATCCAAAGCAATCCACAAATCTTTCGTTGTCATTGAATGGGACAATTTGATAGTATCGATAATATACAACAGCAACACAAGGTGTCTTTCTCCTTTCACTTGGTAATTTTATTCGAGCTTATAGGGTCAATATCATTAGGTAGTGGACAATTCGACTCAATATACAAATGTAACCCTAATATCATTAACAAAATTTTCATGCATTGTTTCTAGTGTTTAAAGTGGGGATCAACAAACTTTTTTGGCATCAAGGTTAAGTCAATCTTAGGTTAGAGAGTTGTAGTCGTAATCATGTTCACTATGGTAAAAGATAATTTCTCTAAGATTGTTGGTAAAATACGTACAAATACATGCATAATAAACCATTATGCAACAAATGTTTTGGAGGGAAGACGGCTACGAGTAGTCACACCACCGGCTGAGGGGAGCAGAGAAGGGAGACGGGAGGAGAGAGAGTAATCAATGTAATGTACTGATTAGGGAGCCCTAATAATGTATTTATAGAGTACATGTTGGATCACGGATTGTACCGGTACACCTCTTTGTCTTGTAACCGTTCTCACGCAAGAACTCTTGACCAGATCAAAAGATTTTAACATTAGATCAAAAGATTTTCATGCAAAAATATAGACCAAAAGACAATTCTCAAAGCCAAGCATAGCTTGACTCGTACATGAAAGCACGTGTGTGGTCTACCATGTCCTCTCGAAGCTCTTTGAACTAAGTTTCATGAGCTACCAACTATATAAAAAGACATGTGGGTGTATCTCATTCTTCAACATGTGACTAAACTTTGTCTCCTCTTAGTCATCACATGTTATTTTTTACACTTTAGTACTTTTATATATGCATCAATTGAATATTTAGAATATAAATATGAATTAAATGTTATTAATGTACATGAGTTTGATAAACCCGACCATGATTAACATTAATTCAACACAACAGGATAGCATTATGCCAACTTTCTTTATCTGTGATTGGAAAAGAGTTCTACATAAAAGATTTTAATATCAAATGATTTTACTTTGCCTGTTTTTAGTGCGTGGCATCAAGTTTCCGATATTTCTCCACTCAAGGTGAGGAGCAAGAGAAGGCCAAGGCAGAGTTCATTGAGAATCTGAAGATTCTGGAGGGTGCATTGAAAGGCAATAAATTCTTCGGTGGCGATGCCGTCGGTTTCATCGACATAGTAGCCGGCTTCCTGCCGTTCGGGATTAGAAGAATGGAAGAATTCTTTGATGACAAGTTGGTTGATGAAGATAACCTCCCACATCTGAATGCATGGTTCCATGATTTTCTCAGCCACCCTTCTGTAAGTGAGAAGTTGCCTCCTGCGGACAAGTTTTATGAGCTTCTCATCACCCACCGCAACAATTTAGTCGCACCATCAACCTAACCACCCAGCCGGTGCTCAAGATAGGCCTTTACAGCAGGGGCCTAGCCTCATGGAATTATATGAAGTAAAAGAAATAAAGAGCTGATGCATTCTAGCTTGTTGCTTAAACTATAGGATTTGTGTGTGTGTAAGCACACGCATGAGCAAGTGAGAGAGAGAGAGACTACCATGCAGTCATGGGCAGATTCAGAACATATCGTTGTTGAACCGTATGAAATACATTTATACGTCATATCGTTGATTGGAATGATTGGAAGCATGTTCTTTTGCTTCTCAAGTATTACTATCTCAAAACTATTGAAGTTTCTCAATAATTGAAAGAGTTGTTCGAGAACCATAAAAGTTATTTTAAAAATGATTTTTTTATTATGTTAGATAAATCATTTTAAATTAAAAATTAGGACTTTGTGTCCAACAGTTGTCACACTCACCCATGAGTTATTTGCTGGGAACTCATGTATCTTTGCTTCTTCAAAGCATTAGAAAACAAAAATAAAAGTTGCAAATGCAACTATGTTTACCTTCTCAAAACTCTCTCCTCTTTGGAGCAAGACTTCTTTCTTCTCTAAAGAGGAGGCCAACGCCCAGTTACAGTTAATAAGCCGGAAGCTTTATTGTGCCTATGCACTGCCAAGTAGCAGCATACTCACTTCAGCAGGCGCCTGATCTTACCCAATAAACCGAATTGATTATCATAATGCTATCTCAGCCTTTCCCGTCATTGAGTTGGTTTCTCTGTAACAGTGGATGATCTTCACATTCCAGCTAGGACCCAGTCCTCGTGGTGCGTAGCGTTGAGCATATATGTTGTGAGGCACCGAACAAACAAATGCCCAAAAAAGTGAAAGTTTCACACGTAACACTAATCCAACGCCTTCTTAGCTCCAAAAAGGAAAAAAGGGTTGCCAGTCAATTAATTAGAATCGGTCCACCAACTGAATCATGTACTCACTCTATGCCAACTTCAATAGACATTTAGGAACGGACCTTTCCAATCTAATCCATACGAATAACAAGGAAAGACAGGATCCCTTCGAGCAGCACTTCTTCTTTCTTTCGGTAATATGGGGAGGCTGAAGCCAGATGCACGCCCATGGGGCCGGGTATCGAACCCATGACCCTCCACTTGTGAGTCGACAGACCCCCTAGCAGGTGAGCCAGGGGAGGCCGAAGCCAGATGTATGCCCCTGGTATTGAAGTCATGACCTTTAACTTGTTCTTTGAGCCAACAGGGATCGTTATTGATGATCAAAAGGTTAACAAGATGTAGACAAAGATTTGAGAGCAGGCAATGGTTCCACGAGTTTAAAATCCAACAATTTTAAACGGGTCTCAAATCCAAAGAAATATGCTATTTTAGCAAATCTCTCTTCATGTGGTTCCAAGAGCTCTCATCTCGACTCACAAGTTGAAGGTCAAGAGTCCAATACCTGGGGCATGCATCTGGCTTGCGCCATGCGGTTGTAACCAAAAGAAAAAAAAATCAGGTGAAACTAACATGACACGACACCATATCCTAAACATGACACGAGAAGCATTGCTTCATGGTTGTCAAGATTACAAGTTGGATCTAACATGCTACTGTTGGTTTTGGATTGAGTTTAGTCTGTTTTGGTGTGAAAAGTACTCAAGTCAAACATGAATTTGCTTTGAATCCATTCTATTGTCACAAACTTCCTTAAGCTTGCACTCATAGCTAGACATGGCTGATTTGGAACTGAACTGGCGGTTCAAAAAAAAACCGGCCAAAAACTGAACCTGCAAAATCGGACCTGGACCTAGAACCGAAGTATGGGATACCTTGGTTTGGTTTGGGTTCCATCTTCCATTGAACTGGGACCAACGATTTAATGTGTCACTTGTATCTTTTGAAAAATTAGAAACTCTTTATATTTTTCTCGGGTTTTGAAGACTCGAACCAAAACGAGAACTGAAACTGTTCCTGTTCTCGGTTCCAAGGAAACCAGAACCGGTTATGTGACTTATGTTACTCAAAGCATTAGCTTAGGCTTCGGGCTTCCTCTGTAACAAAAGAAAAAGGGCTCCTTGAGCTTTGTTTTAATTTTATATTCTGAAATAAGACAGCACGCCAACTTCAAATGGCCCATGCAGGTCTCGAACCTGCGACCTTCGCGTTATTAGCACGACGCTCTAACCAACTGAGCTAATAGCTCATGCAGGTCTCGAACCTGCGACCTTCGCGTTATTAGCACGACGCTCTAACCAACTGAGCTAACCTCTGGTAAAACCTATTCAGCGATACATGGCATGTATATTTAGTGCCGGGCAAACTATGTATTTCAACCATGTATTCAACTGTGAGCTATAACTTTTACTTTGATATTTCAAAATTTAAGTGGAGCTCCGCTCATCTTGCCTCTATATAGACCCACCACTGAGTATATTTGTTATAAACAAATCATTAATTATAGTATAAGCATACTCGAGGGACCAACATTGTCACACTTTGTATTTTAACTCATTATTTAACCAAGCACACAGGGCTTTATTCTAAATCCAACTCTAATGAGCTTCCGATCGTGCCTTCATTGGTTCTGTGAGTACGATCCATTTACCAACTCATTCACATAGACCGTTAGCTCACCGATAGGACTCTCTTGACAACCACTCGCAGGTAACGAGTTCGACCACTAAAGAGTGCATGTATGTATGTGCAAACAGGCTTTGGCATGGTGATAGATCTACATTTAGCCGAGGTGGGCTGTTCTTTCCATCCAATATTTCGAAAATCAAATTAAAGCTTATAACTCATGGTGAGATCGATAGGTTATTGTACATAGCCCCATCTTGGCTCAACGTAGATCTGCCAGTGCGTGCTCTTAGTCATATTATTTGGTTATATATATGAGCTTGTGCAGTTCAAATGCAAATCTATATGTAGCTTAGATTCATGGGGTTGGGCCATGCTTGAGCTTGGGCTTCCACCAACTTAATACTTGAAGCCCACGAGTCTTTTAAATCCAAACAGTCGCTCGTACATCTGACAGATCTCAATACATAAAAAATCATTCCATACTACATGTACTAATATAGCTTAGTTACATAAAGTACTCTGTAGAAGGTCTTCAATTTAAATCCTATATATAGAGAGAAGTGGTGTTAAATGTATGTTTTTCAATACATAAAATTATATAAACATCTCCACTATTTGATATTTGAAATCAATAGTAGAAATTTGAATTAAAAATACTATTGTACTTTGCATTTACGTTAAATGCAAGGTAATTCAAAGCTTCATAATTGATCTTAAATATTGAACAATGGAAATAAACTGTTTATACAAGATTATGTATCAAAAAAACATTATACATTTAAGACTATAAGATTTTCAAAAAAGATAACACATGAGTCGACAAGATCACTCCTCTCTCTCTTTATATATATAAAAGCAGGTAAACATATAATGATGCAGTTCATGATCAGTTTGATTAGGTCACAACCTTAGCTCGTGCAAGCTGGGAATGAACTCCTTTCCGGCGCTGGTTACGTTCTTTTTTATACAATGGGAGGCCGAAGTAAGGGATACAGGAATTGAACTCGCTACATGCAGTATTTGTGAGTTGAGAGAGCTCTCTGCCAGGTGAGCTGACTCTCCATGAAACAACTACACAACCATGAAGGAATTCCAGTTTTTTCATCTGAACAAGCTTTAGAGGCAGACGTGCCTTCAAAAAATACTTTATAAAGGTAGACGTCTCTGAGTAATTTGCAAAACACTGACAGCTTGACGTCTTAATTAAGAGGCTAGGGGATTTTTCCAGAATATTTTGAAAGGAAAGTAAAACAGGAGCATTCGGGGAATGCGCAACTTTTCCATGGGCAAGGATGATAATTTCTGCGCTATAAAGCATGAAACCCTAGTAGCGTTTCCCTTCCGTTGAGCGGGAGACAGCGTTTCGCGATCTGCGACAAAATGGTCCCTCTCTCTCTCTCTCTCTCTCTCTCTCTCTCTCTGATCCGTTGTCACACTTTCGTCTAATTTGCCGATTACTTGTTTCAGGTGAAGTATTCGAGGGAGCCCGATAACCCAACCAAATGTGAGTTTTCGATCTCTGTTCTGTAAAACTTAAGGTTTGTTATTATGGTTTAGTTTATGGTGGGCTTTTTCTTTTTCGTGATGGATTTCGTGTTATTTTTCAGCGTGCAAAGCGAGGGGTTCAGACCTCCGGGTTCACTTCAAGGTATTGCTTAGTGCTTTCGATATATTAAAGGCATTTCTTTTGTTCTTGTGGTTGTTTACGTTGCTTTGAGTTATTGGACCTGTTTCCCGTTTCCGTTGATTTATAAAACAACATTTTTTGTGTTAGATGTGACTTGAGGGACTCTATTCACATTGGGAACTCTGGTTAGTTTCTTTACACATTTCTTGGGCACTAGTGTAGTTTAAGATTATGTAGGTACGAACCACGCAATACTTATTGGCCTATCTAGGTTGCCCTTTCGGTCCTCTAGACTATGATCAAGAAGTCGTCCACTGCGACGTTTGTGATATACGTGTATACACACACGTGTGTTTGTGTTTTTATTCATGAAGCTTTTGTAGAAATTGATACCGAACCTGAAGAAAAGAAGCATAGTCTTGATGTGTCAGCTAACTGGTCTCTCGTAAGCTTCAGGTGCATAGGGTTCATTTTTTTTGGCTGAACCTTGTAGGAGATATCTCTGACAATAGGTTCAAAAAATGATGCAGCCCATTCTGTTTGGTTGTTTTCTGTTTCTTATTGAGCCATATATATTTCTCTACAATGTTAGATTGCCATAGCCTTTACTGAACCTGAAGTAAAAAGCAGGGGCTTGTTGTCTTAATTAGCCAGCCTCTTGTGATCTCCAGGGACATAGAGTTACATTGTTATTGGGTGAACCATTGGAGGCACTGTATCTGACAATAGGTTCAAAAAATAATGCAACATAGTTTATTAGGTTATTTCTGTTTCCTATGAAACACCATATATTTCTCCTGTGATGTTAGGATGGTGTTTACATGTAACCACTCTTACATTCTATATGTAATGTTGCTTATCAATGTTGAGTTAATATGTTATTCATTTACTCTTGAATGGTTATGGTAGTTGGAAATTGGTACTACTTACGTCTCTATGTTGTGTTATAATCTCAAAATTTGATTTGGTTGATTTTACACCTCTCTCTCATCGCTTTGATTCCCACCAATGCCACATCAATGGTAGCTAATACAAGTGAATGTTGATGCTATGATTGGGCACATTAGTGTTATCCGTATCAGACAATATCACTCAATATTGTACGATACGAATCGTATCGTTGGACTCCATGATATTGAATCGTATAAGATACAATATCGTGATTTGTATTGCAGTATCATACGATACGAGTGATATGCCCAGGGGCATTTTATAAAGGTTCCTAGCCAAATAGAAACTCGTGGTCTATGAGATTTCTTGCTTTTGTTTTGGATCTTCAAGCTCCTCTAAGGTGACTTCTAGTCAGGGTGAGGCATCTCCAACGGTTTTCAAGAGTCTCCACATCGCTACTATCACTTCAATAGTGACAACACCAACATTCTTATGGTTATGGTATAAGTTTTTTTTTATTTCTCCTATTTGGTGTTTTCTTGTGTAATTTGTTTTTTTTTGGACAATATATGAACTTATGAAGTGTGTGAATATTCTATCATTGTATTTGTGAAGCGGGAGACACTCTATTTGAATGTTTTGGTGGTTTATGAAGTGAAGATTGATATTTATAAGGTGCTTTTATTTTCAAGTTTATTAAGATTGAAGTGTTAAATTGAGATGACAAAAAGGGGTGTTAGAGACACCCACCCAATCTTGATCCAATGATCCAACATGATAGTGGGGTACAATGGTTTTGGGAAACAAATTGAAAATTAGATGTATTTTTTGTGAGGTGATTAGTGGTAGAATTTCTCGTTTGAAACATCACCTAACAAAGATTGGGAAAGAGGTTGCTCCTTGCATGGGCAAAGTTAAGAAAGTGTTAAAAACCATTAAATAACAATGTTTACAGATGATGGAGAGTATAGTTGAGAAGAGACAGCAAAAGGATGAGATACATATGTTGAGGAAGAGAATTATGTGGTTGGAAGGTAGTAGCAGTTCTCGACCTCCAACTAGAGGAAAGAGGGTAGGAAGAGGTAGAGGAATATCTTATTTTGGCTTGCAATCATTTTTTCTTCCTAGTACTATACCTGGTGCTCAACCTAGAATTTGTGTTTTTAAGGGGATAATGATTTTGATTTTGAAGGTGAAGGTGGCGATGATCTCGAACAAGGAGGAGAAGATGAATATTATTTAATTTATCCTCATTACAATATGTAAATGTAATATTTTTTCCAATTATGAAAGTTGTAATTTTTCTAAGGATGTATTGCTTAAATGCTTTATACATTGAAAATTGAATGGTGATTGATAAATATGTATTCAACTTATGCTTTCAATTGTCGTGATTTTTCTTAATTTTTTTTATCTTTTATATTTTTTCAATTTTTTAGTATTAACAAAATGATACTAGGCGATACGATACGTATCATATTGTATCGTGGATCAAAATGATACACGAATTGTATCGTGGATCAAAATGATACACGATACGATACGCGTTGAACAACACTGGGGCACATATTGTTTCTTGGAAGTTTCACACTGATAGAAATCTGTGGATTTGATGCTTACAATTCTTCCACAGATGATTTGTGTGATTACATTTTTTTCTTTTTAATGTTTCATTTTTTGGAAAAAATTCATTATTAAATGGGAAAATAGATGGACGTAACGAGCCAATGTTGAAGTTTCCGAGTAATTGTTTCTGGAACAGGTGACAGGGCATCCATTTATTGTACTTATGTTAATATATGCCATTTTTTTGTCGCCTTGTGCATGTCAGCATCCACCTGTCACTAATGCGATTGCTTGCTGATGCTTGGGTTGGCCAATGATGATATTACCTTAAAATACCATCTTTCGGGACAGATGTGGTGTCAAGCCTTGTTGATATCCTTCTGATATGAGGCTATCCATGTTTCTAGAGGTCACTACTGGTAATTTATAAGGGTTCTGTTTCATTTTATTGTTTATGATTTTGGCTTCTAAACTGGCATTTGTTTGAAAGTTTCTTAGTGTTATTGAAAGTCATGACTGTTACATATTTGTCATAAGAAAACTATTTTGAATCGTGCACTCATTCATAGATTATGGAGTTTCATTCCTATTTCCTTGGTTACCCAGATTCAGAATCACCTACCATGGCTTCAGTCATTATTGGTGTATCTCTTCTTAGGAACATCAATATGCTTCAAATTGGCATCTTTGCACCTATTTGATGCCGATGGTTTATTCTTTTGGTTGAACGTTTAGTGATTATGTATATTTAATTATTTATGTGTTCAACTTGAGGTTTACTTATAGAATGTTTGATTGGTTGCAAGTGAAAACTTTCACATATTGAATGCGACTTAGATGTTTTCTTTCTTCATTAATTAACATCAGTTGATCAGAGTCTCTCTTTGTTTTGTTCCCCCAGAATACTCGTGAGACTGCTTTTGCAATAAGGAAGCTGGCCCTGGCCAAGGCTAAGAGGTACCTTGAGGATGTTATTGCCCACAAACAAGCCATTCCATTCAGGCGTTTTTGTGGCGGTGTTGGTCGAACAGCCCAAGTAAAGGTTCACCACTCCAATGGCCAAGGTCGTTGGCCCGTAAAATCTGCCAAGTTCATATTGAACTTGCTGAAAAGTGCTGAGAGCAATGCTGATGTATGTCTCCAGTGGCTATTTCTTTCCATTCTCGCTTATGTGGTTGCCACTCAATATCATTTTCAATTCTCTTCAGGTGAAAGGTTTGGATGTTGACACACTATATATATCTCACATCCAAGTCAACCAGGCCCAAAAACAGAGGAGACGTACTTATCGAGCTCATGGACGGATAAACCGTAAGTTTGCATCTCATTTGTTTCTATTGATAGTGATTACATGTCGATCCATCAACAATGTTATGTCAACAATTCGATGTATGTGCAGCTTACATGTCCTCACCTTGTCATATTGAGTTGATTTTGTCAGAGAAAGAGGCACCTGTTAAGAAAGAGGTAATGTTTCCTTTCTTATCTCAAGCATTCATGTAAGATCCTTACTGATGAACTTTGCCTTTCATCATTATCAACTGTTTATCATCTTATGGCATATAAACACTCGTTTTACTGGACCTTTCTACATAAAATCAAACTTGAGCTCTTTGAACATACATCATCCCTGCCCTGCCCCATGAACATCCCTAAGTTCAGTGCCTATGCTGGTTCTGCCACACCAGCTGCCAACAGTAAACAATCCGGATATGTAATCATTTTCCTGTTTTTGAAGCATATAACCAATGCAATCAAGTGAGTGCTTGCAAAATATTTACGCATTTGTGCAATGTTTATCCGCAGGCTGAAGCACAGGTTGCCCCTAGGAAGACCAAGAAAACTCAAGTTATCCAAAGCAGATTCTCTTCTTGAAGAGATCTAGAGGAGTACCCTTCCTACGGATTATGGGTTTTTGAAATTTTCCCATGAGTTCTTGATTTTGGGGTTATTGCTCTTATTTCTTTTCCATCTTTATGTGTTTTAGTTTTATTTCCTGCCATAGAACATCCTTTTGGTACTGCAGATTGTTAGCGTGGTATATTTCACTTATGGCTGATGTTTTTTTTTGGCTTCCTTGTGCTAACTGAAGAGAATGACTCGGCTGCTCACCTCTTGCATGATCATTGGTGCTTTGACTGTCACAAGTGACATAGTAGCAAGATGATTGCAGCATATGGTGATCAGTCAACATGTTAAAGGTATCCTCTGATTAATTGGCATTAAATCAACTTCCGTGTTCCAGAGTTAAAGATAAGATGGTATACTTAAGTAATCCGTGGTGGACTCTCCATGAGATTTGACCCTGTATTCTTCACATTCAACCCGGAATGTGCAGAACACCACCCCCTACTTAGTGCTGAATTAAATTGGATTCGTTTAATTGCTACATCTGATCAAGCCACCGTTTGAATAACTTGAGTGATGCTGATAACTGTGGCGGCTAGACCAGGCAACAGAAAGCTGCTAGATTAAACTGTCTATGACTGCATTCTTGGTGCTCTTTGGATGGGGAATTTTGAACTATTGAGTTTGGAGACCATACAATCTGAAACAACTTTCTCAACATCTATGAACAAGACTAGATCTGATTAATAATTGGATTCAGGTTGGGGTAAAGCATATATGCAGTTTGGCCATGAGTGGCCAAACTGCAATGTCTCAAGTAAATGATGACAGGTACGGGGCCCTAAAAGTATGATGCTTAATTATTTAGATCCAAGATGCTGATAATATCCTTTGGTTCATGGGCAACTTGTCTTAAAATAATGTCTTTTATGATTCTGTAGATTCGAGTTGAATCAGATCCTTTCAAGCAAAATTACTGTATTGAACTCGCAACCTTCAACTCAAGGGTTCTGTCGAAGTTGCTGTGTTGTCGATAGAAGGCAGTCTGGGGTTTGTAGACGACGAGAGTCTTGCCTGTCCCAGGGACAGAAGAAAATGGCTGTAATAAGATCAATTAGGGGTTTCGCTTCTCATTGTTGCTGCCACAGTTCACACAAACTATCAACCTAGGTCTTGGATGCTACGGTCGTAACCTTGGACTTCTATTCTGCATTGTTACTTTCAAGCCCTTGAAAGCTGGCTTCTCCTAGTTGTCCAATTACTTAACGCTGAATTGTGCCAACCCCAATAACGCTTGATTTTGGTTTTGATTCTTTAAGGTTGAATTTGCAACTCTAGAAGAAATATCGTTCAAAAGCAGCAGTTCCGACAAGTGCAATACAACTGAAATGTATGCACTCACCGGAAAAGAGTTTTGTTTCTCCGGTATCTGTCACTAAGTTCATCATATTCTAGGTGGTTAAACATAGCTTCCATTAATAAATTAAGTTAATTGGTCCTTATGACCATGATTACAGAGGTGCTTAATGGGCTACAGACATTGCTAACTGCTTTCTTGTTGATCAAATGATTCCCTACTCTTGGTGCGCTGCATCGAGCAGAGCTTTCACTTCCAGCTTAGAATAAAGGCCGATGAGATCATTTTTCAGTAAACTAGATTGTAGTGTGGACACATAAAGCTTGATTCAAAATCCATACCTTTTTTCTCTATGTTGAACCATCCCATACGTGCATCATGTTACTCGGTTCCATGCCTTGCGCCAAGAGTCCCTCAATCTTCACATAAGAACTTGAGCGAATTGATCTTTGATTGATTATTTGATTTCCAAGTTAATTCTACTGAAGTGCTAAAATAGTCTTAATACTGCTTAGAACTTGAAGATGACCTGTGTCAGATTGTTGTTCAAGTGAAACCAATACTTTCTTGGGGACCATCAGACTGCGAATTTGGGCCTTTGTCTTGGTGCTCAAAAGCTGAAAGGATTTAGGAATCCAGGGGAGATCTCACAAACTACTATACAAGTATCCGTATCAGCTAGGAAATTCAAACTTAAAATTCTGACATTGGTGTTTCTCCTTAGAATACTGTGATAAATTGAAATAAGGTACACTTGATAACAAAAAAGAGGGGTTTACTTGGCGGACAGGCAGACAATCAATTAGTTCATCCTTAGAACAGATACATTGGCTGACGCACACGCACACATGCCCCACAGTGGCAGAAAGCTGTGGATGTCTATGCCTACAAACACACGCGCCACAGTGGCAGAAAGCTGTGGATGTCTATGCCTACAAACACACGCCCCACAGTGGCAGAAAGCTGTGGATGTCTATGCCTACAAACACACGCCCCATGAGACGCACATGCACAAGCCACATCTCACGATAGCAGAAAGCATAAAATGCACATGCGCAAACATAAGCTTCATGTTTTTGATGGATGTGGACATCTCCAAATTCCCAAATGGATTGCACAATCAGGTGTTTAGAATGGACCATATGCTTTAGCACCATCATCCCATAACATGTGACTCTTAATACAACAACAACTAAGCCTTTTCTCATACTAGATGAGATCAACTACATGAATTCTTTGTTTTCATTGAGCCTTATGTGTCATGCTAGCAGTAAACTCAATATAAACTAGATCATTCTTTATTGTTTTTTTTCAACACTTTTGTGATCGTCTTCTTTCTCTTTTAATATTTTCACAATCTAGTTTTTCGTATCTTATGGAAGTGTCTTTTAATAGTCTTTCTACATGTCCAAACCATCTTAAAAGATTTCTCCTCATTTTATCCTCTATTGATGCTATTCCTAATTTGTTTCTAATAATTGCATTATGTATACGGTCTTTCTTTGTTTATCACTCATTCATCTCAACATCTTCATTTATGCTATAGACATCTCAACTTTAATGATAATAGAATACCTCATACTCCTCTCCATTTTAACAAACATGTGGGGCTCCATGAATACACTATTTCAACACTTAAAGTACATGGCCTTGTGCTAAAACTTTGAGCTCTTTACTTATATCCCGCAGACACTATTACATCTGAACGCATACTGTGTTCATGTAATAGAAGGTTCCTTTACTAGATATGCAGAACGAACCTTCAACTACGTGTGCTTGTACACAATAGCAGCATCAGACAGGTCAATCTATAGAATCAGACACGGCAATCTATTAATTTCACGTACAGTTGCAGGAATATGGTGGCTACAAACAAAAAGACTTGTTTCTATCCTGTAAGAGAACATTCGTAATCCCACTTAAGAAAAGATCATGATGCAACTCAAGGTTGGACAGCTTCCAACAACTTCTCGTAGACCGCTCTTGCAGACAAGTCTTCTACCTGATCCAAGAAGCAAGCAATAAAATCAGAAGAACCCTATGAAACGAGATACATCCATGGCCAACAGCATAGTTATAGCATAACTAACCAACTTACCACAAGCAACTTGGATTTATTATTCCATCCTCTCTGCAGGGTCATCTGACTCAATCTCAAACCCAGTACCTGCATCAAGAGTATGCCATTCATATGCATAAAAAGAAAATACAGAAAAAATGAAGTATATAAAGAACCCTACTTTCCCCATAAATTCCAATAATTCATTATTAGCTTCTCCATGAGCAGCTGGTGCAGCCACTGTCACTCGAACATCATCTGCATTGACTCCTGAAACCAGAAGGGCACAAACAGAGAACTGTTATCAACTTTTAGTGAATAGGAGATATCTTTAAGGGGGGGAAATTACCAACCAGGACTGCTGAATTTAAACAACTTCCATTGAAATCTCAATGCGAATAGAAAGAACCTAACATTGGATGATAAACATATGCATCAAAATTTCAAGCCTTAAAGGCACGCAATTTCTGAATTGTATCATCAGTGTTTAACTAAATTACAGCATTACGGCCTGTTTAGTCTAGCAGTCTGCAGACAACCAACACTAGTGGTTTAAAATTAAATATGGTCCTCAAAGTCAGTACACGCCTAATTAGTTGCTGTGCTTTAGATATCTATGAAGCTTAAAAGATAAACTTGAGCACAAAGGCTCATTTCTTCATGCATAATTATACGCAAGGCATAAAAGGCACAATGCAACAGCAAAATTAGCTGTGATTACAGATGACCAAATAGCTTTATGCAATATCTATCAACCATGACTCCTGCTATTTCCTAGTGATACATTTTCATGTAAGAAAGAAACAAGTATACAAAACCACTATACATAGTAAAATTGAAATATTGTACTTGTGATTGCTGAACGTTGTGCTCGGTCCTCTACTTCTATGGCCACTTGAACAAGGCCACCTTCTAGTTGGGAAATACAAGGTGGAACGGGTGCATCCTGCATCATCAACCAAACATCAGCTAACCAACACAGAGAACTGACATACTCAGTGATCCATTGAGAAACATGAACCAGTCTAAACGAAAAATTGTTGGATAAGTTAGAGCAACACATTTGCAGCCAACAAGAAGGAAACAAAAATGGGAAGGAAAGAAAAATATGAAGATGAACTCAAAAAGCGACAAAACACCTGAGGATTAGTTTCTGCTGCAACAGAGCTTAGTGCACCATCGACAACATATATGAAAGGGGCCTGCTCAACGTCTTCCACAGAACGGTAACATACAAAAAGCTCACACCCCATACAAGACATGCGGAACTGCTTTTCCAGTTTTCCTTCACCACTACACAATAAAGATCCATAGGCTGTACATGTCAGCACCAATACAAACAATTTATCTACAACATGAAAGCTCGTTTCCAAATGCCTCCACAAGAGCTTATAACCTTAACATATACCCAATACTTTATATATACATATATATATGTATATCTTGGAGGAACAGAAAGGCATACTCTGAATCCTTCGCAAAATAATTGATACTGAATATTACTAACAATTTAGGCATACAATAACAAGAAGTTATAAATTATGGTTAAGACACAAGTTACCGTTATAACCTTTCTAATATCCATAACATTACCGTTATAACCTTTCTAATATCCATAAGTTATGGCTTCCTCAAATGCAAATTAACATACAAAGACTGTAGTTCTGTTTCCTATGCCAATTGACTATGGAAGAGATCTTTCTTACCTATGTAATAGATTTTGAGCGCACTCACGGGGCATGATATTGCACTAGGAAAGACCACATCTTAAGTAAGCCAGTCCTGGAGCCCAATTTGAATAGTTCAAGCTCAGATCTGCTTTAGAACTTAAAATGGCAGGACATTGATGGTGGGTATGGTTTATGGTGGGTCATAGAGTTTGACAAGTTCATGATGGCTAACAAAAATATCATTGCTTATATTTTCCAACAATGTCATTGCATTGCAAGTATGAAATATGAAAAATTCTTACAATACATGTTCTAAAAACAATTGGCTTGATACTAGGGAACCGATGTAGTCATCGAAGTTTTTATGAACAACTAAGAAAAGATACTGACTAGGGATTCAATTCATTAATGCCACTATTTTGCCACCTGCTTATTCTACAACAATGATGTTGTTCAGCTGATGGTGGTTCTTTTTCTTCCTTCCTTGATGTTCAGTGTTTGGTCTATGAACCAAGTAAAAATCATTATGGCAGCTTAATATGCACCCCACTCTCCAACAAAATAATAAACGGGAGTTTCTAAAATTCACTAATACATGTTAATGTGCGGTGTTGGTTGTGTGGTTATACAAGGAAAGTTCATTGCTATGCTAATAAAAGATAAAAAGTAGGAGACAACATACGAAGAGACTACCAAATTGGACTTCTGAAGATGTGAATATTAGGAGTATCAATACAGAAAAATAGGCCATGAAAGGCAAAAAAAGGTGTCCTAAAAGAATCACAGAACACGGCCTTGCTTTTCACATTTTCGGGTTAAATGCAGGTACGACCTAAGACAGCTTAGAGTAGCAACTAACAATCTTGCAGTCTAGTGTGAGAAAAGGACCAAAAGGCAGCTTTCGGTTTTGGTTTCAGTGACAGGCCAATGCTGCAAAGAGGCCAACCAAAACCAAGCTTTTCCTCACACTAGCTGGAATTACCTACATGGATTCTTAGTTGGCAGCTTGACATTGTGTCATTTTAGCAATATCATGTTTTATTCTTTCCTCCCAATTCAAAGGATGCCTTTAATGCAATGATCGACTTCCATGTACAGTGGCAAAATTTTGAGAGCAAGGTCAAGCGTAAAAGCAACAATCTCATGACTACTATGCATTCAAATGCAAATTTTCAGTTGATTCAAATAAAGCGTAAAAGCAACAATCGCATGACTACTGTGCATTCAAGTGCAAATTTTCAATTGATTCAAATAAATAACACAGGCGAAACTAATTTACCGTTTTAACAGAACTTTCCCAGACTCACTGGTATTAAGCCTGGCAAGATGCTTTTGCTTATCCAAAACGTATGCCTTGTCAGTCTTTCTCCTAGGCATTTTCTGCAGCTGCGTGTCTTCAAAACACAAAATTCAGTAAGACCATACCTCAATCTCAGGAAAAGCATTAATCCATCAGCGGCTGACCGAGGACGATACCTCAGAAACGCTAATCGGCATAAGCAAAGGAAATCTTTTCTTTGTTCATGGAACGGAAAAAGGGTTTCAATTTCGTTTCGTAGAAACTACCTGTCCTACAAAAATTGACCGGAAAGAAGTGCCGCCCTTCGTTTCCAGGGAAAGCAGAACGTCACCCGCAACGGAATATCGATTGAGAAAACACCAAGGTATGGGATTTTCGCAAGAATCAGAGAGAGAGAGAGAGAGAGAGAGAGAGAGAGAGAGAGAGAGAGAGAGAGAGAGAGAGAGAGACCTGTGATTAGGACATGGGAGCCACAGTACTTGCAGTAGTAAACGAAGAGATCAGCCTCGGGGCAATTCGGATTTGCGTCCTCGCTCGAGTATGTGTGCGTCGTCCTCTTCGGCATCTCTCTCTCTCTCTCTCACCCTTGTTCTCCGGGAAAGAGAAGCATGGCCGGGTGAATGAAGGGGTTGGATCTTGATTCGGGTCCGGTTAATTGGATTGGATGAGCAAACAGAGTCCCGATTAAATTCGGATTAAACTCCGGTCTTCTCAAACTAGGTTCAGCTCAGCTAAACGAGATTCGGCTCTGATCGTTTGGACTAATGAATGAAGCCAGGGAAGGAACGGCAAGGTTTGCCACGACACGGCTTGTGAGAATCTCTCTATTTTTTCTGACTCACCACCCTAACATGGACACGGACCATCAATCAAATTGAGCGCAAAATATCCAATCTATTGCTCTTTGCCTTGGTCGAACGGCACGGATAAGGTGACACGAGACGTTCAGTGCGCATGATCATGAACTTACGCGTTGTGTTCGCATCTATAATCGTGTCGTGTCTTACAAAACAAACAATAGGAACGAACTGGGCTCGCCTCATGGCTGGTTTCTTTTGGCTCAGCCGGCTCGTTTTTACAGCTGCCTCGTGTGAACGAAGTTTCAATGGATGTTATAAAAAGTGCGAAAAGCGGAAACAAGAGGTCGATTTCTGTCTTTGACGGTGAAAATCTTGGTTTCTCCCCTCCGCTAAGCGGAATCCCGTCGGATCCTGGTGATCAAAGGCGATTCTCTCTGGGAAAATGTAAGTTCCTTTATTTTCCTCTTCTGGCTTCCAAAGCTGAAGAAAATCGCGATTTATTCTACTGGTATCGTGCTTTTATGCTTAACGCGAGATGTTCCGCTGTTTTAAATCCTTACGTGACTAAATTTTCGATTCTGTTCATCGGAGGTCTTCCGCCTGAATTCACACGATCGACGTCGATTTTTGGAACATAGGTGGTGTAGTGTCCGTTCTTTTGTTGTTGTGCATAATTTCAAAGTTATTTTACCAAAAAAATACAATTTATACCCATCCCTAACTCTGTTGGTTTTTAGATCATTATGGGGTTGTTGATGTGAATCCTGCCCCTAACTGTGTTGGTTTTGAGATCATTATGGGGTTGTTGATGTGAATCCTGCCCCTAATTTTCGTCCCTTGCAGTTTATTCCGGTTGTTCATATTCTGCTGCCCCTGGCAACTCTTTCTAGAGTTCTGGTAGTCGTGATCTTCAACTCCACTGGCCTTTCAATTCGTCTCCTAATCATTGGTATGGATGCCGAAAGTAGTCTGTGGACGAAGTTTTATCTAGCTTACTGTTTTACGATAGCAGATCTCATTTTGATTGTTTGATCAGATAGTGATTTCTGTTTCCTTATTGAAGGGCTTATGGATTGCGAATGCCATATGTATTACGAGAGTGCAAAATTACAGGCTAATAATGTCGCCCGTCCTTGATGTTAGAGTAGTGTTTTTATGTTCTCTTAGAATTTTCTAGGGTTCTTATGATCACAATCTTCCGTATCTATCGTTTTCCATAATTTCATAGATCATCATTATTGGAGTGATCTTGTGTAATTGTAGTTTGTGCGAGTTCTAATGTTGCATCCAGCTTTCAGTGGCTAGTTTTTATTGTAAAACTTTTACATTGGCACCCTTCATTGCAGCATTGTATTGATGTCGTTTATTGAAACCATTTTAGATGGATTGGCAAGGGCAGAAGCTTTCTGAATACCTGATGCAGGTCATGTTAGGCATATTTGCCACTGTTGCATTTGTCACTGGTTATGCGATGAGTTCATTTCAGACCATGCTCATCATCTACGCTGCTGGTGTTTTCTTGACCATGCTGGTTACTGTTCCCAATTGGCCCTTCTTCAATCGCAATCCATTGAACTGGTTGGACCCTTCAGTTGCTGAATTGAACCAGAAGCCCACTGTTCAACCTCAGAATTCCAAAAAGAAGCTCATCAAGGGTCACTAAAGTAGCAAAAGTCAAAGGAAATATTGAGCTTTTGGAAGGATCATTTTATGTGCTCTACATAGAGTAGCATTTTGATTATGAATCTTTGTTTTACTTGAAGCATAGTTCTAGAATCAGAAATGTAATGACAGATGATTCACTTATTTACTATGTTTTGGCGTTTGCCCAATTTCTTTTGGTAGATTTTTAACTGCTTTTGATGTTATCAAGTTTTTGCTCTTCAGTTATTCTCCCAGTGCTATATAATCCTGACTTTCTGCCCTCCTCACTTTAGCTTTATAAGTGTGTTAATATTGCTATGAACTATGAAGCTTATGGATGTGTGACATGTGACTGGCTTTCTGACACAGTTAGGCTGGGTATTTGGAGTATGGTCTTGGGTGGCCAGAAATTGAGAAGTAAAAAGGGTTTGCTCTGTCACCCAGCCCCATTGAGTACTGATAACTTGGTCAGCTTCAAGATCCATGAAAGCTGACAGCCTATCACAAGGCAGCAGCACTAGATGTAATCCACAGAATCCTTACTAATGGTTGGACTAACATGCACTTCTGTACTTAGTAATTTGATTGCCCATTGCCGGAAATTTGTTGTGTAACTTGTGTTGGCCTGTATATGTTACTCAGGAATCTTGATGTGTGGTCAAGTTATAACGAGATCACTAATTGACTGATAAATTTGAAAGGAAAGAAGTAGATCCGAGTCCCCATCATTCTCCCTTACCCAAAAGAAAGCAAAAGCTTGATTAGTATTCTTTCTGAACTGCAAAAGATCACTGCCTATCTTCCTTATAATATTTACTGGCAGAGATATGGTTATGTTTGTTCTTTTCCAACCCATATTGATCCAGCAGCTTATGGACTTTTGAGGCTTTGTGCTCATGCATGTTAATTAATCTCATGGCCTTCAGCAAACCCCATCTTCTTTATTGGAGTTGCTGCCTTTCAGTTTTGTCTGATTGCCGCATCAAGCAAAATTCACACTTAACATGAAATCTAGGATCTTTATGGAATTCCTTGAGGTGCTTTGCTCTGGCCTCTCAAGAGTCTGTGGCATTATCCAAACATCCTGTTCGTTGTTGGAGTTTTAGATTGTTTCTTTGTTAATTACACGTTACCAACGTTCAGTTAGAAGTTACCACAGACTGATTGGAACTGCTCCCTGCTGTTTGTAGGTTTCGTCCTACATTATCAGTTTTGAGCAATTGGTTTTCATTTTTTGTTGGAAGGTAACATCCTACCTTCTTGTGCATATTGTATATATCTGATTTTTTGTCTGGTAGGGGTCTTGCCTAACCCCATCTTGGTAATCCAAAAAAAAACTGATCTTGCCTATTAGTTCAATGGACCAATGTCATAAAATTTGTACCCTATTATACGACACAATATGTATTTATCATATATTGGAACCTGAAATATAACATTGTACCGGGACACATTGTACAATATGGTCCAATAAGAGTACCATCTTGTATGACACCCCTCCCCAACCGTATCATACTATACGGTGATAGCTTCTAAAACTATAAATTTTCAAAAACTCTAAAATTGTAATTTCAATTCAACAGCTGAGGCCAAGGGGTGGGTTGGACGTTGGCCAGCTTCTCCAGCCTCTTTTATTTTTGCCCTTTCCTCTACTCAATACCAATCCCTTTCTCTCCCAGAGTCCCAAATCTCTTCTATGCTCATCCATGACCCTCGATCCCCATTCTCAAACTAAAGCCCATAGCCGATGCATGCATGTGATTCAAATTGTTGTTTGTTTTCAAGTTGGTTTCTGTAAGGAGAGGTTTCACGGCAAAAGACGATCCAAGTTGATATCGAAAGCAGATGGCCTTTCCAAAGCTCTAGCAAAAGGTGGATGACAGTGCTTATAAGATTGATTTGTCCTACAACAACAACAACAACAACAACAACTAAGCCTTTTCCCATACTAGACGGGGTCGGCTACATGGAGTCTTTGTTTCCACGGATCCCTATCGTGTGCCATGGTAGCAGTTAACTCACAATAAGCTAGATCATTCTTTATTTTTTCTTTCCAGCACTTTTGTGGTCGTTCTCTAGCTCTTTTAATACTTTCCAAATTTAGTTTTTCATACTTCTTACTGGTTCTTCTTTTGATCTTCTTTCTATATGTCCAAACCATCTTAAACGATATTCTCTCATTTTATCCTCTATTGGTGCCACTCCTAATTTGTTTCTAATAACCTCATTATGTATACAGTCTTTTCTTATATGACCACTCATCCATCTCAACATCTTCATTTCTGTCACAGACATCTTTTGTACATGTTAATGATTAACTGCCCAACACTCAGAACCATAAAACATGGCAGGCCTAATTGCTACTCTATAATATTTACCTTTTAACTTTAATGGTATCTTATCACAAAAAATACCTGATACCCCTCTCCATTTTAACCAACCAGCATTAATTCTATGCATAACATCTCCATCAATTCTTCCATCACTCTGAAAAGTTGACCCTAGTTATTTAAAACTTTACTTTGGGGGATGCAATGTGTGCCAATTTTAATTTCTATGTCCTCTGAGGTAACCAAATTATCAAACTTACATTCCATATATTTTGTCTTTGATCTACTAAGTCGGAGGCCTTTGCTTTCTAATGTTTCTCTCCATAGTTTCAATTTTCTATTAACTTTTTCCTTAGACTCCTCCACTAATACAATGTCATATAAGGTACTTCATCTTGAATATGTTTTGTTAACTCATCAATCACCATTATAAATAAGTATGGACTTAAAGTTCATCCTTGATGTAACCCAATATTAACTTCAAAGAAGTTTGTCATTCCTTCACAAGCCCTCACACATGTTTTTGCACCATCATACATGTCTCTTATAAGGTTAATGTATGTCAATGGGATACCTCTTTTTTCCAAAGTTTTCCAAAGAACCTCCCTCGATACTCTATCATAAGCTTTTTCTAGATCAATAAATATAATGTAAAGGTCTTTCTTTTTTGCTCTAAAATGTTTCATAAGACGTCTCAAAAGGTGAATCGCTTCAACATTAGATCTGCCCGGCATGAATCCAAATTGGTTCTATGTTGTACTTGATACTTGTCTTAACCTACGTTCGATAATTCTTTCCCATAATTTCATAGTATGGCTCATTAACTTGATACCTCGATAATTCGCACAATTTTGAATCTCCCTTGTTCTTATATATGGGTATAAGTGTACTTGCTCTCCATTCCTCGGGCATCTTTTGGCTTTTCCATATTTCATTCTTGTGAGCCAAGTGATTCCTATTTCTCCTAGTATTTTCCAAACTTCTATAGGAATATTATCTGGTCCTACCGATTTACCACCCTTCATATGTTTAAGAGCCTCTTTGACTTCATTCTTTTGAATACGTCGGTAGAAATTATGGTTTATATACTTTTCTCATTTGGCTAACTCTCCTAAGCTAATACTAACATCTTTATTTTCATTAAAAAGGTTATAAAAATAGTTTTTCCATCTGTTTCTTATATCATCATTTGCCACTAGAATTTTTTCATCCTCGTCCTTCATGCATCTAACATAATTAAGATCTTTAGTTTTCTTATCTCTAGCCCTAGCTATCCTAAAAATATCTCTTTCACCCTCTTTTGAGTTGAGTTTTTTATATAAATCCTCCCAAATTTTAGCTTTTGCTTCACTCACGGCTTTTTTTGCTTCCTTCTTTGCTTTCTTATAAGTCTCTAAAGTTTCACTAGTTTTTTTAGCATAATGTAATTTGTAACATGCCCTCTTTGCCTTGATTTTATTTTACACTACTTCACTCCACCAAACTTCTTTTTGTGCCGGTACACCTCCCTTAGATACTCCTAACACATCTTTCGCCACTTTCCTAATATGTATAGCCATATTATTCCACATATCACAGGGTGTACTAACACAATTCCAAACATCTCCTTGAAGGACTTTCTGTTTAAATATATCTTCTTTCTCGCTTTTGAGGTTCCACCATTTAGTCCGAATAACTCGATGCACTCTTTTCTTCTTTGCCCATTTTTTTGTTTGTAAATCCATAATATATTTAAACAAAAAGTCCTTCAAGGAGATGTTTGGAATTATGTTGGCACACCCTGTAATATGTGGAACAATATGGCTATACATATTAGGAAAGTGGCGAAAGATGTGTTAGGAGTATCTAAGGGAGGTGTACCGACACAAAAAGAAGCTTGGTGGTGGAGTGAAGTAGTACAAAATAAAATCAAGGCAAAGAGGGCATGTTATAAATTACATTATGCTAAGAAAACTAGTGAAACTTTAGAAGCTTATAAGAAAGCAAAGAAGGAAGCGAAAAAGGCCGTTAGTGAAGCAAAAGCTAAGATTTGGGATGACTTATATAAAAAACTCAACTCAAAAGAGGGTGAAAGAGATATTTTTAGGATAGCTAGGGCTAGAGATAAGAAAACTAAAGATCTTAATTATGTTAGATGCATAAAAGACGAGGAGGAAAAAATTCTAGTGGCAAATGATGATATAAGAAATAGATGGAAAAACTATTTTTATAATCTTTTTAATGAAAATAAAGATGTTAATATTAGTTTAGGAGATTTAGCCAAGTCAGAAAAGTATATAAACCACAATTTCTACCGACGTATTCAAAAGAATGAAGTCAAAGAGACTCTTAAACATATGAAGAGTGGTAAATCAGTAGGACTAGATAATATTCCTATAGAAGTTTGGAAAATACTAGGAGAAATAGGAATCACAAGGCTATTTAATGAAATATGGAAAAACCAAAAGATGCCCGAGGAATGGAGAACAAGTACACTTATACCCATATATAAGAACAAGGGAGACATTCAAAATTGTGCAAATTATCGAGGTATCAAGTTAATGAGTCATACTATGAAATTATGGGAAAGAGTTATCGAACGTAGGTTAAGACAAGTATCAAGTACAACACAAAACCAATTTGGATTTATGCGAGGCAGATCTACTATTGAAGCGATTCACCTTTTGAGACGTCTTATGGAACATTTTAGAGCAAAAAAGAAAGACCTTCACATGATATTTATTGATCTAGAAAAAGCTTATGATAGGGTACCGAGGGAGGTTCTTTGGAGAACTTTGGAAAAAAGAGGTATCCCATTGACATATATTAACCTTATAAGAGACATGTATGATGGTGCAAAAACATGTGTGAGGACTCATGAAGGAACGACAGACTTCTTTGAAGTTAATATTGGGTTACATCAAGGATCAACTTTAAGTCCATACTTATTTATAATGGTGATTGATGAGTTAACAAAACATATTCAAGATGAAGTACCTTATATGACATTGTATTAGTGGAGGAGTCTAAGGAAAAAGTTAATAGAAAATTAGAACTATGGAGAGAAACATTAGAAAGCAAAGGCCTTCGACTTAGTAGAACAAAGACAGAATGTAAGTTTGATCATTTGGTTACTTCAGAGGACATAGAAATTAAAACTGGCACACATTGCATTCCCCAAAAGGAAAGTTTTAAATACCTAGGGTCAATTTTTCAAAGTGATGGAAGAATTGATGGAGATGTTACACATAGAATTAATGCTGGTTGGTTAAAATGGAGAGGAGCATCAGGTATTCTTTGTGATAAGAAGATACCATTAAAATTAAAAGGTAAATATTATAGAGCAGCAATTAGGCCTGCCATGTTTTATAGTTCTGAGTGTTGGGCAGTTAATCATCAACATGTACAAAAGATGTCTGTGACAGAAATGAAGATGTTGAGATGGATGAGTGGTCATACAAGAAAAGACCGTATACATAATGAGGTTATTAGAAACAAATTAGGAGTGGCACCAATAGAGGATAAAATGAGAGAACATCGTTTAAGATGGTTTGGACATATAGAACGAAGATCAGAAGAAGAACCTGGAAGAAGGGTAGAAAAACTAAATTTGGAAAGTATTAAAAGAGGTAGAGGACGACCACAAAAGTGTTGGAAAGAAACAATAAAGAATGATCTAGCTTATTGGGAGTTAACTGCTAACATGACACACGATAGGGATCTGTGGAAACAAAGAATCCATGTAGCCGACCCCGTCTAGTATGGGAAAAGGCTTAGTTGTTGTTGTTGTTTGTTGTAAATCCATAACTAAAAGTCGATGTTGGGTGGTTAAACTTTCTCCTAGAATTACCTCGCAATCTTTACAACACGCTCTATCTTTTTTTCTACAAATAAAGTAATCAATTTGTGTTTATGATAAGCCACTCTTATAAGTAATTAAATGTTCATCTCATTTTTTAAAGATTGTATTGACTATAAAGAGATCAAATGCCATAGCAAAATTTAAAATCTCCCTACCTTCCTCATTTATATCCCCAAAACTAAAGTTTCCATGAATACCTTGATATCCTAATGCCTCTTTACCGACATGTCCATTTAAGTCTCCTCCTAAACAAATCATCTCCCTTTGTGGAATCTTTTGAATCACCTTATCTAACTCTTCCCAAAAAGCTGTCTTTTATACTATCTTCTAGTCCTACTTGGGGTGCGTAAGCACAAACTATATTCAAAACCTCTGCTCCTAACACTAATTTCAACGTCATGATTCAGTCACCATATCGTTGTATGTCTACTACACTATCCTTTAAATCTTTATTTATGATAATACCAACTCAGTTTCGAGCCTTTTTTTACCTGAGTACCATAATTTAAAACCTGTATCCTCTATCTCCTTTGCTTTTTCTCCAACCCATTTTGTCTCTTGTAAAAATAGAATATGAATCTTTCTTCGAATCATAGTATCAACCACCTCCATTAGCTTATTGGATAATGTTCCGATATTCCAACAACCAATACGAATCTTATTATCTAGGACTATCCTTACCCCCCGCATCCGTCCATAATCAAAATGCGGAGACTCTTTCTGCAAATTATTCACTACATTCGGGCGGCAATGTAGCGGGACTAACTTCTTTACCCACACCCGTCCATGATATGGGAACCCTCTCTGCAATTGATTCACTACATTCGGGCGAAAATGTAATTGATTTGTCCTAGTAGTTATAAATTTATAATGTCTTCACCACTTCCAATGTGAGAGATTTGTCACCTTACATAAGACAGGGAATTGCTGGATTTAAAGACAAATCCTATTCAACCCAGGGAAGATGATGTACTCATTGAACCAGACATTGGATTCATTGTCTCTTGGTGGGGTGCATGTCACATGGTATTTTCAATTTACATTTTTTTATGAATTTTCAAATAAGTATGGAACTCTGCTCATGTAAGGGATCACCCTTGCATGGCCAATCCCAAGCCCGTACAAAGGAGGAGGAGGGTTACATTAGGCTTCCGACAACCGGCATAAAACTTTGTTATACTTATTTATCATGGATTCTACAAATTATGATAGGGCTATGTGGAAACAAAGAATCCATGTAGCCAACCCCATCTAGTATGGGAAAAGACTCAGTTGTTGTTGCATGTCTGGTTGTATCTTCTTGTGATCAATTTTCAAATAGTGATGCATATACGATCAATCAGCTTACTGCTCTTCATTACGAATGTTGTCACCTGTGTGGTTCTATCTTCTTGTTAATGCACTTGATTGATGGTTGGTCCTTGTTCCTTCAGCTGCATTCATTAGCCTCATTCATTTTTGTATATATGAGACTGTTAAGACCATCAAACCATGTGATAGAGCCATCAGATGGCAAATTTCAAATCCTAACACAAGTCATGGATGGAAGTACTTTATGTTTTAACACCTGCAGATTTTAGCTGGACGTTATGCTGTTAGTTGAGTATTTATTGTTAGCATGGTTCAGATTATAGGATTTACTGCAGCACTGGCATAAGAACTATCCGAGCTTTGCGTCATTTTTTATGTTCTGGTCTGTTATTGAAGTTCTATATAGTTGTATGCCTCACCACCTTGGCATTTTTTGAATAACAAAAGTTTGGTTTGACAATTTGAGCTGTAGAGCTTCGATGAAATCAATGACTGAACCAAAACATATTTAGTAGTTGCAATCTTGTAAATGAACTGTGAGACGGGAAAATTGTTACCCCTCATGGGTTTCACGAATACAAACTCTAGTCTGTCATTGAAGAATCCAGGTTGTGTGCTAGATATAGGTGCCTCTCAAGGTTGTTATATCAGCGATCATATGATCCAATCATGTACGATATAACAACAAAAATTTAAGGTGTGGCAGTTTCTTGTTAAATTGATCTTTTTTCCTTTTATAGAGGCCTCCTTGATCAGTGCACAGACAGACTTACTGGTTGTTATTGAAGTTGTTAACATCTAATAATTTATCATTACAACAGTATTAGAATCCCATCAAATTTAATTAAATGGTTAGGGTTCACTACGAGAATCAACAAAAATCACTAGATATATCATAGTGTCGCCCTTTCTACATTGAGGAACACTAGCTGGTGCTGTGGAAATGGTGATGCAACTATATGCTCAAGTAATCAAGAGAAGGGATCCAGAAAGGAGATTCTTGATGCCCAAAAGGGAGTTCACAGCTCTGGAGAGGTGGTGGTAGTGATTCTGAGGCCAATGCTGCAAGAGCCTCTGCACTTTTGATCCTACAACCTGTATTGTCGAGTCACTGGTTAAAGCCAAATAAAAAACTATGTTACTGTATTTCTTTATGTAAGCATGGATTTCTGTAAGTTTTTAGTTCATTGCCTTGCTCTCTTTGTTGCAGGCTCTTATGCTCTCAAAACGGGGCATTTTGTTTCTGATTGGTGAATGTTATCAATGGCTTCTTGACTACTTGATATTGATGGTTTTGTATAGTAGTTGATTCTTAGCACACTATGATTTTTATTTATGCTAATGTTGTTGCTTCTTTTCCTTTTTGAGTAATATCATCCTTTCTTGCTATGATTGATTTAGTACACTTCTTTCTCCGTTGGACATGGTTATCATTTTTAAATATCTGATGTTGGACCTAATGGTATATGTTAACCAAATATGACAAACAGAGCACGCTATCTTGTATTAGTTCCTCTAAGAAAGGGGATTGTTAGGTTCCTTGCATTGACAAGGACTTGAGTGAAGATGCAAGTCGAATACATTACAAGTCCAATCTGCAGGTGATTTCATTATAGTTGGACATTTTCACCCTTCTTCCTCCCCATTTAGTAAAGGCCAAATATGAAATCTGAAACCAGCTGTGGGGATAGTTAAGTATAGCACATAATGGTGTCAGATGTTTCGGTGGTCATAGATTTCATGGCCGTTTCTCATCTCCTTTCCGTTTAGCTGGAAAAGTTCTTGATTGATCATAAATTAAGTTGCTGAGAGATATTTGGTATGATAATTCCCTTTTGGCGAGCTTAACAAACCATAGCTCCTAGGTTTCTGAGTGTTTGAACGCAGATGGTGCTTTTCTATTGGCAATCTGGGTTAGGCAGAACCCTACCAATTGTTCATACCCTGGTCAGTGAACTGTTTGACCTATGACCAGCGTTAGTTTTACGTATTTGACATGTCAACTGAAATGAACCTTCCTGGAGATAATGGCCCTTAGAGAAGCGTCTATGACTTCCTATTTCCTTTTAATCTATGGCTAGCATTTGCCACACCATATGATATGATATGGTTTCATACATTGAGTTAAATCATTAATCTATGTTGTTTTTGCCCATTTTCAGTGGAGACCACATTGTATAAATATGGCATGTATTGCATTTGATTGTGTTATTGCATGGTTTTAATGATGGAGTGAGGTTTCCGTGGGAATTTATTTCTTGTATTGTAAAGGAAGCATGCGATATTTCTTTATTATACAACAACTACTACTAAGCCATTTTCATACTATATCTATATGGAGTCGGTTACATGATTTTTTTTTGTAGAGTCCAATCAGTTAATTTAATGTAAACTAGATCATTCTTTATTGTTTTCTTCCAACACGTGGTCTTCTTCTTTTAACATTTCATAATATAGATTTTTATACTTTCTTATCAAAACTTCTTTTGATATCTTTCTTGTCTTCAAACTATCTTAAATGATTTTTCTTATTTTTGTAATATATTTCTTCAAATCTTCGTCATTCTTAATATATAAAGAGTGAGCATATACAACATGTCCCTAATTTTAATTGGTTTTGGATTTGGCCAGCTTGTTGAGTGAGTCATTTAATAAATCCAGAATTATTGTCCAAATCACGATAACTTGGGCTCTTCTTATGCTTAATTTTTTTAACCAAGAGGAGATATATCTGCTCACTCGGGGTATGGTTTTTCTACGCAACAATAGCAACCAAAACCAGACTTTTTGCAGGCAAGGTGAGGTAAGTTACATGAAGTTTCTTCTTGAAATGGATGAAAACAAATTATTGCTTAATCAGCAATGCGTAAAGTATCTTGTATTTTAATGAGATTCAACTAGCATTATTGTGTCGGACAAGTGGGATTTGTTTAGGGCCATTTGATTGCGTAGGAGTGAATAGATAGTGAAGTAGGTAAAGCAAATAGTACGCCCTGAATTTCTTTTCCTTTTTTTTGTGTTGCCAGAGGAAGCCAAAGCCTAACACACATGCACCTTATGAGAGTCGAACTCCCCACCAGCATCAATGGCACTAGAGCACCCTGTCGTTGAGCTAACTCTCTGGATACCATGGAATTGGTATACAAGGTTTCATTGCTGAAAAAGGTTTGGATGAACCGGTGACAGACCTAGCAAACCTTTTGGGGTGAGGTTTGGGTGGGCGAAATTCAGATGACACGGAGTAGATAATTTTTCAAAAATTCCAGACCCTCTGTATAGATTTTTTTGGCTTCCGTCGAACTTCAGGTGAGGCAGGCTGCGTCACCTCACCCATGAGTAGATCCACCACATATGAATGATGTTTATAACAGGATCTGCCCTTTCTAATGCAGCCCCTACTGCAATTGGACGGGTTGGATCCTGTGTAAGATCACTATGACATGAAACAAGAGCAGGGTAGGCCCGATGTCGATAATCTTTCTTAAAATCATAATTTGTTTTATGAAGTTGCAAGTTATTTGATCAAATCCAACCAACCAGAATAGGGCCTGGCAGCGAGGGTTTTAGTTTTAGAGGTTTATATTCGCTTATGTCAATGCCTCGATCGTGACTTCTCCCTAAAACAATAAAAAAAAGTCCAAATAGCGGATTGGTTCAGGATGATTAACTTATAGAAATTGGCATCTCCAAAGTATGTTCTTCTAGAAATATGATCTCGGCCCCTTTTTTTCTTTCATTGTGCACAAAGTTCCCCTGTGTACACATGGCCTGGTTTCAGGTAAATCAGGACTTGCAGTTCGAACCACCAGAACCATGGACCATAATCAAACTAAGTTTTCTACCCATTTTTTTTTCTTGTGGTTCATAACCACCAGATATGGATACCCTTTGAACCAAAGAGGTAAAAAGAAAAACTAAACGGAATTCAAGAAAATTCAAAAAACTTATGCCAGTGGAACGGAAACCGGCCGTTTGAACTGTCACTTTCGGTCCCATGGAGGATTCCCTGTTCAGTTAGGGTGTGTTTGATTCGCGGTTCCTAACACATGGTACTGGAACTTGTGGCCCAAGCACATATGAAACTGGGACAACTGTTCCAATGAACTATAATTCCATATTTAATTCGTGCATGGAACTGACATTGCAGTCCCATGTTCCTTTAGTTTCGCGTTTGATTTGCAACAATGGAACCAAAAGTTCTATTTATTCTTTTTCACGCTCAATTTACTTAAGACCTACCTTTTCATATGCTTCAATATGCATGTATAAAGGTCTCATAGTCTGCCTAGATAGATTTCATTATCAAGGTTATAACTAGTAAGATTCTTTATGTTCGCGGTTCTCACACCAGATATGATGGTCTATATGCATGACCTAATATCTCTCTCTTTATATAGATCTTTTAAATAAAAAAGAAAATAATATCGAGTACATTTATTATACCTGCAAAAAATATTAGAGTATTTTTTTACTTATGAAATTTGAATTTCAATTGTCAATCAAACAATTAAGATCCTTGAGAATGTTTAAGTATGGATTGATGTACATGGATTCATGTACATCAATCCATACTTAAACATATCTGCACATTTCTGTGCGGAGCCAAATGTGCTGGTGGGCCATACTTCCCCATGTGGGGCCTTTCTTCTGTTCATGCTTGCTGAATTTGTCCCAAATAATGTCGAATGCATGCATCCTAGGCAATCTGTACCCTAGAGGACTTATTCTTTTCTTTCTCCTATTTCATAACTTTTGGAAACAATGTTTTTATTTTCAATTGCTACAATATTTGAAGCATATGAGAAGGGCTTAAATAAATTGAACCTGAAAAAAGACAACTTAAATAAATTGAGCCTGAAAAAAGAAAAAGTAAAACTTTTGGTTCTATTGTTGCAAATCAAACACAGAACTGGAGAAACATGGGACTGCAATGTTAGTTTCATGTGTGAATCAAACATGAAACTATAGTTCATTGGAACAGTTATCCCAGTTTCATATGGGCTTGGGCCACAAGTTCCAGTACCATGTGCTAGGAACCACTAATCAAACACACCCTTAGGAGCCTGGTTGGCCGGTTCCAGTTCTCATGGTTACTCCTTTTCTTGATTGGACGGGGTAGTGTGCACAGGGCGGCTCCATATTCACCGCACCGTGCTGTATGTTTTCCTGACACAACTATGCTCGCTAAAAGAGAAACACCTTACGGAATTCTTCTCAACATATTTTAGGCCTTCCATGATCTCTCTTCTACGTCCCAACTTCTTGTTTTTATTACTGGAGAGCTTTACCTGGGATGTCCAAATCATCTTACACATCTCTCTCAACACCATCTTTTTAAATATATTGACAAATGACGAGCATACATGGTTGATTTCGGTTTTCCTAGAATCATGAACCGAAATCCAATTGTGACCAGGCCAATTCTGGTTTCGATTCAAATTTTAAACCGTTTGGAACTCGAAAATCATTAAAAGATTTTAAATTTAAAAAAAATAAAAGTATGAAACCAGTGGTCTGAAACCACAGGTTCTGGTTCTGGTTCTATTGAAGATGGAACCATAAACGAACTGGGTAGTTCCCAATATCGGGCTCAGATTGATTGGTTCCTCTTCCAGTCAGTTCCTGGCTCAGTTTTACCCCGATTAAAACCGTGAGACCGGTTCCATTTCAACACCATCAATTCATTATTATCTTCTTCTTTTTTTAAATGACAAATTTTATTTATAACCTCTTGGTAGGGTTTGTCAACTAATTCACTTAATAAAATGGCAATTTGTACGAGTTGTTATGTCACACAGGGGGCCTTGTGTAGTCAATCAAGTATCATCCCTTCATATGGAAAACCACGGGGTCCTCAACTGGTGGTGCTATGATATGATCGTTTGATGCAATGACAGTTGATATTCAATGACCCTGAGGAACATTTTCTTAAAGAAAATTTTGCTTGTATATTTGGTGTTTTCTTCGTGCTATTGATTAAACAGAAAACACTTTTAAATTTGTCAATACAAAGTTATAAATATCATATTGTACTGTGTTTCATTTTCATCTGTTTATAAGTGTTTATCATGTATATCACGATAATATTTAAAATTAAATTTCAATAAGAAATACAAACAAAGTATCATGCCATATTGTATCATATAGGTTTTATATCTACATACGGTTCTATGCTCGAGTCACCCCACCCGAGTTGGCTATTGTATCGTCTAGTTCCTCCATGGCTTAGTGATTTTGGGTGTTAAAGGAACATCGTTCTTGGAAATAAAATCAAATCAACCAATTAAATTACAAAATGTGAATGTTTACATGCATTTTGGTATCCAAATAGCAAAGTTTATTCATTATATCATTGAATTGTAATTGTTAAAACTCCAATCTACAATAAGGTTTCCAGCACATAATTGATCTGAAAACTGGATCGAGAAGGACGGCCATTGCATTAAGCAGATCACAACCAAGATAAAAATATTGTCGGATCTTTAAATGCTAATACAACACAAGATCGTGCTCTATGATGACTAAGAATTCGTATAGCCAACCCCACTTAGTGTGGGAAAAAGCTTGGTTTGGTTTCGTGACACAGTTTATCGACTCCAAAGTATATAAATTGTTTGATATATTGAGTAATAAATTCTGGGTGTTAGCCGTTCGAAATTCTTGTTTAGGCAGTTCGTATCATGCATAATGTGTTGATCTTAGATTTTAATTATTTCATGTTTCAACAGTAGCATATTGCTAAATAGAACTAATACTGCAATGAGCCGCGCCTTATGGAGTCTCTGTCTCTCTAGTATACCCGACTTAGTTTGAACAAAGTTCATTAAGGCAAAGATTATGGTACTACCATTTCTAAAATTGTGCTACTTGACTATAGCAGTTAAGCAAAATACAATAAATGTATGCATATAAGACATCATTGAGCTTAATATATTTCTGTGTGACGAAGCAGAACCCGAGATTCTTACTTTAAAAAAGGTGTGTCAAATATTTTGATTCATTTCGATGATTTAGATTCAATGAATAAGCCAACGTGAGCTCAGCAAGATTTCCAGACTGCTTGCGGAACAAGTCTTTTTATTCAACATTTTATGATGATGACAATGACATTGTTGTTCGAATCGGATGATACTTGAATATATGGACTTAATTTATTAAAATGAATCATAATAGATATTATGTAATTGATATGAACCAAAACCAAGACTTCTCCTTTAACCAAGTTGGGTCTGTTATTTGGATTATTAGTCTCCAACAGCAATATAATAGCATATAAACCAAAATTTCAAGGTTGAAAGAGTGCTTCATGACAATGTTCAAATATGAATTATCAGAAGGTTCTTATATAAGCAGTCTGTCATGATAAGTACGTACTTGAAAACGATTTTTAATAACACAAGCGACTCCTAAACAAGCGCACAACTTGGAGATCCTGCATAAAAGAAAGGCCACCCAACCAACTTGGGGTGACATTTTCCACCATGTAGGCTACACAAACTTATACTAGGCCAAAAAGGAAGAGACAGAGATACCCAATTTTGTACCTCTTATTCTTATCCTGGCCAAACTCTGCCTCTGTGTGTGAATGTGTGCATGCGTGGAGTTTGTCCATTTTATTCTGGCTAATTTCAGAGCATGTGCACAGAATTCATATGTGTGTACATGCATGCAGTTATGTGTGCGTATGAAAGAGAGAGAGAGAGACTGCTTTTTCTTTTTCTTCTTCTTCTTCGAGCCTTTTCTCCACAATTGGTGGGGTGTGATTACATGGATTTTTAGAAATGTCACTTGGCTTAATTGTTAAGAAGGCTATGAAATTGATTATATGAATCTGATTTACTCAATTAGTTTTTCAAATCGGAACAAAGATGCGGATTGAAATGTAAATGACGATGATATAAGCCAAAAACTGATCTCGAAGAAAAGATCGTAATAGTTTCAACAAAATTAAGCTTAGAAATCTTGAGAAACGTAGCGCAAAACCAGAACGATTAAACGAAGAAACAATCATACAAAGTTAAGTGGCAGAATTTGTGTGCTTAGGAGAGAGCTATTTCTCACCTTCTGCTCCACAGCCCTCACAGAAAAGGTTCCACTAAATTCACTGCAAAACAAAATTCTATTGTATATTCAATCACCAATTACAAGATGGGAGCCACTTTATATATCTAGGCATTGTTGAATCGTATGAGATACCTTGATCGGAAGCATATCTTCTTTTTTTCAATCTCCAAAGCAATCACCTCTACTCTTATAAAGGGAGTTTGAGAACTGAAAGAGTTGTCTGATTGTGTATTGAAACCTAAAGTATGGACATCCTTTTATATTTTATATTACACACTAAACAAAAAAAAAAGAATTAAAAAACTTTATTAAGTTAAATAAGTAATCTTATATTATAAATTAGGACATTGAGTCCAACATACATCACTTATAAACTACAAAACATTCCAGTGGTTCCATAACTTGATTGGGTATGATAAAAATTCGAAAACTGCTTATTGATCGATGGAAATTTATGCTTGAGTGAATCAATTCAAATAGTGTATTAGGCTCTGTATCAAAGACCAAGAAGAAATACTGTGACAATTGTGATACTGCAGAAATTTTTTCTTTAACAAGTTGTCGTCAAAAGTGACAACGCAATTCAAAGAGAACTTACGGGTCAGACCTTTGAGAGCTTGCACCACCGCACCCCTCTCGAGTTTTCAGCGTCAACACAACCAAACTTGCGATCTCGTTCACATTGAGCACAATGGTGACTAAAAATGCATGTAGCCAACTCCAATCAGTGTGCCAGACGGCTTGGCTTGGTTTACGAACTGGCGGACTAAACTTGTAACCCCATTCTTTGAATTTCAATTCCTTCTGCTTTACTATTTGTTTCCTTGATTATTGCCGACACTATTTTTAAGATTTAGAATTTTTTTATGGTGCATAAGCCTTCATATGAAGGCCATTCATTAAAAAGAATATAATAAATAAAGAAATAATGCCTGCCATTAACTTAATTCACATGCACAAAGTGAGGTCATCCAACCAATTTTAAGGCTACGAAGGTAAGAGATCCATTATATTTGGACCCAGATTTTCGGGCTCACCTGGCCTTCCATTTGATCATTTCTAGATGTAAGGTTTACAAGGAAATGTCAATAATAACCTCTATATATAAAAAAGAAGAAGAAGAAGCCAACGTGCCTGTTTGGGAGCCAAAAATGTCACTGTTTTGTCAAAACGCATTAATTGGTTGTGCTTGTACCCAAAGGGGGTGTTTGATTACGGGACTTGGGAATATGGAACTGGAACTAATTTAAGTTTCTATGTACTCAAATACGATCCTCTGTTCATAGTAAAAAGCGGGTTCATATGATTGAGCTTTTTACCCAATTACAAGGCCCATGGGGGTGGGCTATTGAAACTAGAAATGGAGTTCCAGTTCTGCAGTTCCAACCTCGTAATCAAACACTCCAAAAAGAAAGTCAATGGCCGATGTTTTTTATATGGAAATGGATAGGTGAAAGGTAAATAAGAGATTTAATTGATCTAAATGTAAATAAGAGATTTTATTTTTTGTAGGAAGGGGAAGCCAAATTCAAAAGCATGCCCAGGGTATCGAACTCATGATCTTCAACTTGTAAGTGGACCCGCTAGCCAGACAAGCTATTACATATTTATACTTATAAGTTAATTGATCATGCATGCACTTCCCGAACTCGAGTTGTGGTTCTTTATAGCATTGAACCCAAATTGTTGTCATAGAAAAGAGAGACGAGACTGAGATTTGAATATGGCTCTTTTTTTTTAGAAAATCAACAGATGAAATGCAATATCTGGGTTACAAAGTTCATCTCTTTATTTTCTCATCTTCAGTATTAATTAGGTAGTTCGTAAACTCTAGTATTAAATGTTAATACGTTATGAGATAGAACTTAATGGCAACTAAAAATCAGGCATGGCCACAATGCTCCAGCAGTTTCAATCGAAAACAAACTGGTTATGGAATCAGTTGAAATCAGAATCGGTGAAATCGAAGCCAAAACCAAAGACCGCTCGATTTGATTATGGTTCATCTTAAATGAAAATTGGTTCCAATGGTTTCAAAATGCCAGTTACACGTGGTCTTTTATTTTTTTATTTCAAATTTTTAATAATTTTAGCTGGTTCCAAATAATTTAGGACTCAAACCGAAATCAAAATCAGAATTGGCGGTTCAAAATAGAAACTGAAGCTGGCCCGATCTAGGTTCCAGGTTTCAGCGAAAGTTCCGGAAACATGGTTTCCAAACTTAAATCAACAACTTTGGGTGCCAAGTCACTCATCTAATGGAAGAGGGCGTCATTTCTTCAGGCAAAATCAGAGAACTGTCCTTGTTTAAGGATCAACGGATATTTTGGTAAATCAGTAGGTGACGTTAACGGCCGTCTGACGTGGAGAAGGGCTGTCACTTTTATCCACTGAAAACTAGCATGCCTTTAAATTCACCCTCCTCCCCCACCACTACAAACCACCGTCTCTCTCTCTCTCTCTCTGTGTGTGTGTGTGTGTGTGATTAGCCATTTCTTCGAATCGCCATTGTCTACATTGACGTACATGAATTGATGCATTCATAAAGAGAAGTAGTATCGTACCCTTTTCCAGGTTCCCTTGAAGGTAATACTGATCATTTTTCTCTCTTCTATTTGTTTTTAACTGGATTTGGTAGTCGGAGTTGTGTCTCTGGCGTCATCTGTTCGGTGTCATTCACCTCATGTTAAGTCTAACTAATCTTCTATATCATATCGGACCCTTAGAGGACATCAATATGCGTATGATTGTATGATAGTCTTCTTTTTCATCACTTAATACAAAACTTTTGAAAAAGAAAAACTCTTTCTTTTCTTGGTACAATGGGGAGGCCCTCAAATGCCTCATACACGCCCCGGTTATCGAACTCATGAGTCCATGACCTTCAACTCGTGAGTCGACCCCCTAGCCAGGAGAGCTATTGCTCCTTGTGCAAAAGGAAAGATCATCTTTTAAATGAAAAAAACTGATAATATGGATATATATATATATATATATATATATATATATATTCATACATACATATATATATATATATATATATAGAGAGAGAGAGAGAGAGAACGTGGTAAATGCACACACCTGTTTATATTTATGCCCAAACATCGTTAAAGATCTCAACCGATCATGATTTAAATTAAAAAAATAAAATTAACCGTTGATCTTTAAGAATGAAATTAAGGAGATTTGAGCATGGTTGTGTGTGTGTGTGTGTGTGTATATATATTGGTTTTCCTTTGCGATCTCTGGGTATTTTCTTGCTGCAGCTTCAAGATTCTGGTTCTTTAATGGTGTTAAAAGTGGGATCGTGTATATCTTTTCCACTTAGACGTGCTTGGATGGGACTGAATTAGAGAGAACGGGAATCAAAGTTGAAATTGACCTCAAATTTCATCTTCGGGTCGCATTTTTAACAATGATAATTTGAATCACAATTAGTCCATTTTTCGGTATAAATTTCTGAACTTCAGTTAAGGAATTCAAGTTCCCACACAGATAGGGAAGCATAAAAATAACAACTGATGATTGACGCTAAAACTTAGAAGATGTGGAAACATCAAAGGATAAACATGAAAATGGGAGTGGATCCTCGATAATGCTTAGCCGTTCTCATTCTCAAGTAACCTAGAGGAGTTAATCAAAAAGTACCTCTAGTGCTTATTTTGTTAATATGTATCGAGCTTAAGCTTTTTATGTGCTTTGAAAATAACAATAAGAATCCTTGTAAGAGAATCAACTTGATGTGCGATAAGGTTTGGTAGTATCAAGGCCAATCCCAAGCCCCGATAAAAGGGTTGCGTTAGGCTTCCGACAGCCAGTGTAAAACTTTGTCGAACTTATTTATCGTTGATTTTACAAATTATGATAGCGCTATGTGGAAAAAAAGAATTCATGTAGCCGACCCATCTAGTTTTTCCTTAGTTTTGTAGTATCATGGTCTATTAGCTTTTTTTCTTATTCGTGATATCTAAAGATGTTTTCTGTTATCCTTTTTCATGTTTTATATATTTTAATACAATGCTCTTGGAATGTTGAAGCTTATGGCATGTGACATCCTTTCTATGAGGGTGTTATTTGGAGTATAGCCTTTCTGTACTTCAAATTCAAGCGTTTTAAAGATTGGTATAACCGCTCAATTGATCTTACATCTTACTGTTATGTAAAATAGATGTATATGAAAAGAGAAATCTTTGGTTTTATTTTTATCATGTTATAATTTCTTACTAACAAATGAAAGATATTCTGAACACTGGAAAATGAGGAAGAGGAAGCCCTCGAAAATAAGATAGAGCACCGCATTCTTGATTTTTCAAATGAAAATACTAACATGACTGAAGAATGAGCACAATGGCGTGTAAGAGATCCATGTGCCCAACCCACTTAGTGTGGGAGAAGGCTCGATTCTTGGTTACGGTTATTGTATGCTATGAATTCCTTACCATGATTGATCATCTTTTGCTATTATAATTTCTTGTTTGAAAATTTCTTATGTTGGTAGCACCTCTTTCTTATTTGATTTACTTCTTGTGCTCTACTGAACTGCTTTCCTTCTCTGATTGTAATTTGCTGGCAGTTTTCCTTAATTGCAGTGTGTGCATATGTTAGCCCATTGGGAACGGGGGTTCATTTTATCAGTCTCAAGTGCTTGATTGGTAAATTCGCTAGAGTTCCTCTTTGGCATTTTTCATAAAAGAATTTGGACCCTTGCTTAGCTGGTTTACGGTTAACAGACTACTCTCTTTCTGTTATGGAATTAAATGTGCTAGTGTGCTGCTTGATTATAATGTTAATCTTCCTTTTGCTCTTTATTTTAGACAAGGGTGAAATGTTTGGAAGCAGACATGGTTCACTCTTTCTTATTCTAGATCAACCTAATTGCTTCTCAAGGAGAAGAAAGCTCTCTAAAGGCAGCACATTTGGAATGACATTTAAAACAGATGCAAAGGAGCCGAAAATTACGCCAGCAACTTCTCCAAATATCAGCCACTTCATCAAGTTCTTGACAAATTGGACATAACACATTCAAATTGGTGATGGATATGATGGAACTTTTGTGATACTATTTCGTGAAGAGAACTGTGTTCGTCCCTTGCATGGAGAAACAATTCAAGGATATACTGAAAGTTCATTTAGGCGAATCACAGCCGGTTCCCTTTCAATTGGCTTGTCGAGATGACAGAAGTTATTCATCCTCCTGTACTTAAAGACCATCCAAGAATGGGTGGGAAGAAAAGGTTGGAATCACCAATGCACATAGGAGGGGGGAAACAGAGTAAACCAAATTCAATTGAAACATCCATACCTTTCGCTCAAGTTCCTGAGTTTCATGTGCCTATTTTACCTGGCTTACCCGACGATGTTGCAGAGTACTGCCTTGCCCTTGTTCCACGCCGTTACTTCCCAGTGGTCAGCAGCGTATGCAAGAAATGGAGATCTGTTATTCAGGGAAAAGAATTCGGCATGGTCAGAGAACATGCCAAGAAATCAGAGGAATGGATTTATTTTCTGTGCAATGACAAAGAAGGAAAAGGGAGTCATTGGGAAGTATTGAGTTCATTAGGGAGTTCGCTTCTTCCCCTTCCTCCCATGCCTGGCCCTGTGAAGGCTGCATTTGGTGTGGTAACACTTGATTCGAAGCTTTTGATCTTGGGTGGCTACAATGTCGATACAGGACCTACGAATGTCTGTGCGGACGTGTATCAGTATGACTCTAGGCTCAACAGGTATATTTATGTCCTGATCTCATTTCTATTTAGCTTAAAACTCTCCTCTTTCAGGTCTCATAAGTTACAGTTTCCAACTTGATCAAGCGACCATTTCAATCTCTTGCTACAAATGGCAGTGCACTTACAAAAATTAATGCTGCTAGCCTACTACAAAGCATATCATGCTCTTGCAGATTTAAATTAACAAAAACATATTGCTGTTAATGCAAAACATCCGTTATTAATTATTGCTTTTTTTTATGGGCAAGCTGGGGTATCCCTACCAGTTATGCACACACCTGATGTTGTTCTTGGGGCCTTCAACTTTAAGGTTTTTTAGTCAATCCCCTGGCAAAGAAATCTTTATCTCCTTGTGCCATTATCGATCATTGATCATAATAGTAACCAATTTTTTTCATAACATGCATACAAGTAGATGCTTTCATGGATTGAAATTGTGTAGCATGAAACAAGATATTGTACTTTGCATGTCTTCAGATTTTCGTGTCTTTCATCTCTTGCTACAGATGGACTACACTTGCAAAAATGAATGTGGCTCGACGTGATTTTGGATGTGCACAAGTTGATGATGTAGTTTATGTAGTTGGTGGATATGGGGAAGATGGTGAAAACCTCTCTAGTGCAGAAGTTTACGATCCACACAAAAACAAGTGGACTTTAATAGAAAGCATGCGCCGCCCGAGATGGGGCTGTTTTGCTTATGGTATTGAAGGCAAACTCTATGTTATGGGTGGGAGATCCAGTTTTACAATTGGTAACTCAAGGTTTGTGGATGTGTACAATCCAAAGTGTGACTCATGGTGTGAGATGAAGAATGGGTGCGTCATGGTGACAACACATGCAGTGCTCGGGCAGCAACTGTTTTGCATGGAGTGGAAGAACCAGAGGAAATTGTCCATCTTCAATCCAATTGACAACTCATGGACAATGGTTCCAGTGCCAGTGACCGGAAGTTCTTGCACTGGTTTCCGGTTCGGGATACTTGACGGCAAGCTATTGCTTTTTCCCATAGAGGAGGATCCTGGGTACCAGACACTTCTGTATGATCCAGATGCTGCTCCTGGTTCAGAGTGGAGGACATCTTCCCTCAGGCCAACTGTTTCATGTTTATGCAGTGTGACTATCAAAGCCTGAATGTGAAAGGAGATAGTTTCACACCCCAACTAGATCTGACCACTCGACACGAGACCCATACCACATTACAGTTAGTTTATGTGTTCTCTTTTTCTCACAATGTTAGCTGCAGTTAAGTATATATATATATATATATATATATATATATATATATATATATATATATATATATATATATATATATCCTTTGATTAGTGCTAAGTTGTGATTTTCTTTGTAAGGCTATTTGATTTTATGTAGTTCTAAATTTCTAATGCTAAAAAAGAAGAACTAGATCTGACCACTCGACACGAAACCCATCTATACCGATCTACTGGCTATATTAAATCTCCCCCGTACATTTCACTTCATGGGGCTTGTGTGTGCTCACTCTCATGGATTAGGGAGGAGTTTCCAAGTTATGTATGGTGTGGATTGAGTATCACCAACTGTGTTTTATATACAAACATGGGCAGGTCTCTTCGCCCCTTGTGTCCATTCAGATGTTGCTAAAGAGACATTGAGCTTTAGGCTTGTTTAAGACAAGTTTGAAGGTATGTCAGCAGCTACATGTTTCTTTCTACATAGGAACCAAAGTAAGTCGATGGTGGCATGTAGATGCAGACAGTTGAATGCACACACGCACACATGCTTAACGAGATGTATAAGCACGTATTGAAGAAAAAGGATCATGTGTATGATGTTAGTGAGGTTGCGATCTTACAGGGACATCATAGAATATTGTGATCCAGATGATCCCAGCATACAAGATGGGACTAATTTCTTACATATGAATATCATAAACTATATTATCAATTGATTATATCAAGTAGCAAGGTCAACCAATCATCATGGTGAATCATACGTCTAATAATAAATGATATGTATACAACAACTAATATTTTTCCCATACTAGATGAGGTCGGCTACATTGATTCTTTATTTTCACCGAAATCTTATCATGTGTCATGTTGGCTGGTAATTCAACATGAGCTAGATCATTCTTTATTGTTTCTTTTCAATACTTTAGTTGTTTTCTTCTTTTTTAATATTTTCACAATATAGTTTTTCACATCTTCTTCCTTTGGTCGTCTTTTTACATTTTTAAATCATCTTAAATGATTTTCTTTTCTTTTATCTTTTATTTGTTTCTATTAACCTCATTATGTAAATGGTTTTTCCTTATATGGTCACTCATTCATCTGAATATCTTCATTTTCTATTCAACATTCAGAACCATAAAATATAGAAGGTTTAATTGTTGCTCTGTAATATTTATCTTTCAACTTTAATGGTATCTTCTTATCACATAAAATACCTAATATCCCTCTCCATTTTAACCAACATACATTAATTATATGCGTAATATCTCCATCAATTTTTTCATCACTCTAAAAAACTAACCCTAGGCATTTAAAACTTTTCTTGTGAGAGATGTTGCCAATCTTAATTTTTATATCCTTTAAAATAACCAAACGATTAAACTACAATTTTGTCTTTGTTCTACTAAGTCAAAAGCCTTTACTTTCAACACCCCAAAAAAATCCAACGATTTTACAAAACAAGCACTTGGTTTGAAAATCAATCCAAAAGGCCAAATTTGAGATTTTCGAAAACTCAGGAGCTCCCAAAAAGCTTTAAATTTTGTTTTAAAACCCCCGTCAGAAATAGGAATACGGGCCAAGCCCCATTTTTGCCAAAATGCTAAGATGAACAGGTAAACTCTGATCGAAAGTAGTCCCAAAAAGCAGGTTCGAAGCCTAGGAGACATCTCAGCCTGATAGAGAGCATGATCAGAAGGCGAAAGGAGAGCCCAGGCCCGAAGCAGACTGCAAGCCTGGCGCACCCAGAAGCCAAGTCAAGCATATATATCCAAGCAGTAGAAATTCAAGCCAGAAATGGCGAAATTGAGCAAAAACGAAGTCCAAAAAGGCGAGATGGGGTCCGGATGACAAAACAGGAGAAAACCCAGCATAAGATGGAGCGCTGATGAAGAAAGGGCCCACACAAATCATCCGTCTCGAAATGCCAAGAAGGACTGTTCAGAAAAAATTTGGATTGGATCTGAACCATAAATATCCAAATCCATATCTAAATAGTGTTTGGATTTGGATCGATCCAAATAGTGTTTGGATTTAAATTGGATCTGGTCATAAATATCTAGATCCAAATCCAAATAGTACTTAGATTTGGATTTGGATCCACATCTCAAACCCATATCCAAACCCAAGACCCACCTCATTTGCCTATAAATAGGAGTGAGGGGGTCCCCAAAAAGCTCACGTAAAAGTGCTTGGAAGAGAGAGAGTGAGTGATAAACCTAGTCATGTTGGCTTAAGGGTGAGTGGGTTTAAGCCTTGTTGGCTAAGTGGGTTGCAACCAAGGTGGGCTCGATCAAGGAAGGCTGCAACCGTGGCTTGGAAGTGGGCTCAACCAAGAAAGACCGGCTCCAAGAGGTAGGTCCCCTAATCCTACCCTAATCCTCCTAATTCTAGCATAATCCTAGCCTAACCACCTAACCCACATCACTAAACCTCACCCTAACTGGACTAAACCTAGACTAAACCTAGCCTAACCCACTCAAACTACATCTAAGCTAAACACCAAAACCCCTAGCACACCCCCGGTGCCTTGCCTGCGCGCCCCGTGTCCTATTCGCACGTCCTACGCACCGCCTTGCGCCTCGTGCCCTATCCGCGCGCCCTATGCACCGCCCAACACGCCCCTGCGGCACCCCCCCTAGCGCCAGGTGTCCCCGACGCCCTGCTGCAATGCCTCGCCTGCTATGTCAGTCACCCGACACCGACCTGCTGCCCCATTCCAATCGATCCACTTAGGACCAGCCACCCTTAACCCGTGACCTACCCTAGGACCTGCCTTGCTGCATCACTTTAGGGCCACTTAACCTAACCACACCCTTAGGTAGTGACACCTCCTAGGCCGACTAGAGTCAATCCATGCCCAAGCCTCACCTTGTTGCCGTAAGCCTATTGGCCGGACCCAAGCTCCCAACATAAGAGCATTCACTAAAGCCCCAAACTCTCTCTCAAACCCGCCTAGGTAGACCCCTCTTGGGTGCCCAAGGTGGACGCAAGCCCAAGGTGAACACAAGCCCTTGTAGATTGGAGAAGGAAAGCCCGAATCACATGTAAGTGTTTAAAATTCGGTATTTACATTACTTCTCTTAAATTCAATTCAATTCGAATACAGGGTTGTATTAATGGAGCGTGGTCTTCTCCCGGGATGTAATATTGATGCTTGACATACGAGACACATACGTGCATTTGAGCCTTAGCTCTTATCTCATACACGAGACACACACGTGCACTTGAGCCTTAGCTCTTATCTCGTACACCAAGCACCCACGTACACAATTGAGCCTTCGCTCTTACTCCAAAGACTCTAGTAAGAGCCGTGTGAGTTGTCTTTCAATTTATACACAACACACACGCGTGCATTGAGCTTCAACTCTTATCATATATCTATATCTCCCGTTCAGCTGGGTTATTACTTTAAAGTTGTGTGAGTTGTCATTTAAGATTCCACACTTGCACCCAAAGACACCCGAGCTCTTGCTCAAACACATTCACGCATATTTTGGCCTTGGCAGCCACTAAGATATAGGCATATTTATATACTTTCAGCTGCATGAGTTTTCCCGGTTCAGTTGTGTATGTCTTTACATTTCGGGTTGTTAAAATTCAGTCGTGTGAGTTATCTTTCAATTTATACACAACACACACGCACACGTTGAGCCTCGCCGCTCACATATATATATATATATATATATATATATATATATATATATATCCCTTTCAGCTGGGTTATTAAATTTCAGTCGTGTGAGTTGTCTTTCAAATTATGCACAACACACACGCACACATTGAGCCTTTCCGCTCTTAAGATATAGATATATCTCTCTTCCACAATTTACATTCAAGTCGTGTGAGTTGCATTCAATTTGGGTATTTCCCTTCAGCTATGTCTTTACATTTCAGGTTTTACATTCAAGTTGTATGAGTTGCATATCATATCTGCCAAAACTCGAGATATTGCGCATACTTGCATTCCAAAGAAGCCCCGAATACCCCGTGCAAACACGCCAATCTTAGGCCACTTGATGCACACACATCCCGCCTAAGTAGATAAAAATTCAAAGACTTGGATACGTGCAACCCCACGTAAATCAAATATGCAAAATAGGCATACAATCGCTCAAATACTCTTGTATTCTTTTCAAAAGACCATGCTTGTTCAAAATCGAGGTTTTCTAAGCATTTAAACCGACCCTTAAGCACCGGTTCAAGAAGATTTACAATGAAAAGATCTCACTTATCCACAGTCGCCCCATAAGTTAGATATTTCAAAAATACTTCGCTAGTTTCAGTAAACTAGTTGGCACGCCCTAAAGCGACGTAGATACGAAAATGTTCACTTCAGGCCTAAGAACCCAGGAGTGAAAATTTTTGCGTGTCTACACTTTCTAATGTTTCTCTCCATAATTTCAATTTCCTATTAACTTTTTTCTTACAATCATCCACTAACACAATATCATCTACAAATATCATACACCAAAGTATTTCATCTTTAATATCTTTTGTTAACTCATCAAGGACCAATATAAATAAATATGAACTTAGAGTTGATCCTTGATGTAACTCAATACTAACTTCAAAATAGTTTGTCTTTCTTTCATGAGTCCTCACACATATTTTATGAGTCCTCACACAAATTTTTGTACCATTAATAAATGATATGTGTACACATATAATTTAGAAAAGACAAAGGTATGTTAGGATATTTATGATTTGGATTCTATAACATAATCCTTGATCCTTCAACCTCATCCCATCTTAGATAAGACATACCTTGAATCCTATCGGTCCAACTACACTTGATGAGGGTGACCTAGAACGGTTACAAATGTAGTTGGACGGCTCAAATCATCATATGCTCAGGAAACTCTCAATATAAAGCTGGGAAATACTAAATGAGTGGATATGCAGAAATCTACTCACTCACTTATTAATGCGCAGTACTGTAAAAGATGGGGTTCTAGATGTTCCTCTACTTGAAGTAAGAGAGAGAGAGAGAGAGAGAGAGAGAGAGAGAGAGAGAGAAATCCCTGTTTTTCTCTCCTTTTTCCCTTACTCTTTGCAATAGGAGGCTAGATACCATTTTACTGACTTCGGGCCTTCTGTCATTCTGATACTGTACTCAGTTAATCTGCAGTCTGCAGTTCTGGATAGTTCATCAAGAGAATCTTTTACTGCTCGGGACCCGCAGAAATGGTACAGCCCCCAAATATTAAATCTTGTAGTCATGGCTTGGCTTTTAATCTTATTCAAATTGGGTCAGCTATATGGATCCTTCGCCACTGAGCTCAATCTTTTGTCTTACCAGCATTTAACTCCCAAAAATAAGATCCTGTACTATCTTTGAGGTCCTCCTCCCCCTCCTTTTTTAGTATTCACCATCTAATTCTCGTACCTTTTCGATACCATTCTCTTTGACAGCCTCTGAAAATATTCAAACCACCTTAAAAGTGCCCCTCTCATTTTATCTCACCATACAAACTTTTTCTCCAATTAATCTTTAATGTAATTTTTCTTTATGACCATACATCCACCTTATCAATATCTACTTCTTTTATGACCACATATGTCAATTTTTTCCCTTTTTCTTACAATGAGGAGTTAGAAGCCAATATATGCACACCAGATATTGAACTCATGATCTTCAATTTGTCAATCAAACTCTTAGCAAGGTACGCTATTGCTCTTTCTGCTGCATATGTACTGCCCAAAAACTTGTCATCTTTGAACGAACGCTGGTCTTTTCACAAACCTTTCATTTGTGACTTCATGCTCAATATTACCAAGTTCATCAAAAAAAGTTGCTGTAGAAAAGAAATCATAATAAAAAGGAAAAATTATTACAACCCTGAAATATATTAATTACCTCGACATAAATATAACTCTGTGTATCAGACAAATTATTGTTACTCTTCTTTTGTCTGTCACACATCAGTTAGCACTAAAACTTACAGAAATAAATGAAGCTACGGCCAGTTCTTGTGGCATAGAATTGGCCAGAAAATATTTGTTTGTATGCAATGGAGAATGAACGAAAAAAGACTAAAGCAGTTTTTGGAGACTTGCCTAGAAACCATAGTCAGAGCTCCCCACCTTGCTCTGAACTTTGGAAGTAATAGCTAGTCAGTACGTCTGCAAGTCGAGCCGACCTAGGCTGTTCCATGGCTCAGCATATCAGACTGTTGCTTGTGTGTGGCTTGTCTTATTTGCTCATCTAAGATTGGCAGGCTCATTCAAGCTACAAATAAATGAGCCGAAAAGACTAAAGAGCCGGCACATTAAACCTAAAAAGAACTTAAATTAGTATGGATTTCCCATAAAAAAGAAAGTGATGCTCATTTTGAATAAACTTTAGTTTTCTAATGCTAAACATAACTCTTGACCAATTGAGGACATTTATACTCATATAACGAGTTGCAAAACTCCACCAATGTAAGGGATCACCCTTGCATGTCGGTCTAAAGCCCGGATAAAGGAGAAGGTTGTGTTAAGCTTTCAATAGCCAACGTAAAACTTTATCGAACTTATCTACCATAGATTTCATAAATTATGAGCATTGCATTGAGACATTCTCTTTTAGCAATACAATGTAGATTTGAATGCAGTGAAAGTAAGAAAGTACTTGCAAAACTTGAATGCAGTGAAAAATAAGTAAGGGCTTCTACATTTTCACCTGAATGTAGTCAATCAACTGCAGAAAGGGACGGATGTGGGTAAAGAAGCTACGGGTCTCCGTATTGAATATGGTTATAGCAAATCAATTGCATACGGTTGCAGTGAACAAATTACAATGAAGGTCTCCGTATTTTCAATATGGGTGGATGTAGGGAGGGTAAGAAAGTTGGTCCTAGATAATAAGATTTATATTGGTACTTAGAATATCATAACATTAACTAGTAAGTTAATGGAGGTGGTAGATGCTATGATTGAAAGAAAAATTCACATTCTATATTTAGAAGAGATAAAGTGGGTTGGAGAAATAGCAAATAGACAAAGTGAGTACTCTAAAATATTTTAAGCAAAGGTCTTTTAAGAAAGCAAAGAAAGAAGTAAAAAAGGTCGTTAATGAAGTAAAAGTCAAAATTTGAGTGGATTTACATAAAAAGTTTAACTCAAAAGAAGATCAAAAAGATATTTTTAGGATAGTTAAGGCTAGAGATAAGAAAACTAAGGATTTGACTTTTGTTAGATGAATCAAAGATGAGAATGAGAAAATTCTAGTGGCAAATGATGATATAACAATGGATGAAAAAATTATTTCTATAACCTTTTTAATAAAAATACACATGGTAATATTGGCTTAGAAGAGTTAGTCAAATAAAAAAAGTATATAAACCATAATTTTTATCTAAATATTCAAAAGAATGAAGTTAAAGAGACTCTTAAATATATGAAGATTGATAAACTTATAGGACCATAAATTATTCTTATAGAAGTATATATAGAAAATCCTATGAGAGATGAGGCTCACTTGGCTCAGAAGACTATTTAATGAAATATAGAGAATCCAAAAGATGTCTCAAGAATGGAAAGTGTGTACACTTATACTCATATGTAAGAACAAGAGAAACATTCATAATTATGTGAGTTATCAAGATGTCAAGTTAATGAGTTATACTATGAAATTATGGAAAAGAATTATTGAGCATAGGTTAAGACAAACATCAAGTACAATAGAGAACCAGTTTGGATTTATGCCTTGCAGATCTACTATTTAATCAATTCACCTATTGAGACGTCTTATGAAATATTTTATAGCAAAAAAGAACTACCTTCATATGATATTTATTAATCTAGAAAATACTTAGATAGGGTGTCCAGAGATGTTTGTTGGAGAACCTTGAAAAGAGAGGTATTCCATTGACATATATAAGTCTTATAAGAGACACATAGGATGGTGCAAAAACTTAGGACTAATGAAGGAACAAAAAACTCCTTTAAAGTTAATATTGGGTTATATCAGGGGATCAATTTTAAGTCCTTACTTATTTATATTGGTTATTGATGAGTTAATAAAATATATTCAAGATGAAGTACCTTGGTATATGTTATTTGCACATGAAATTGTATTAGTGGATGAGTCTAAGCAAAAAGTTAATAGGAAATTGAAATTATGGAGAGAATTGTTAAAAAGTAAAGGCTTCTGAATTAGTAGAATAAAGTCATAATATATGGAATGTAAGTTTGATCATTTTGTTACTTCAAAGGATATAAAAATTAAGATTGACACACATTGCATCCCTCACAAGAAAAGTTTTAAATACCTAGGGTCAATTTTTAAGAGTGATGAAAAAATTAATGGAGATGTTATGCATAGAATTAACCACGGATTCTATGCATAACATCAACCTTACTGAAAACGATATCTCAAGTGAATTCCTGTGGTTTCCAATTTAAACAAGAGACCGAGGCCATCTCTCGTAAATCTTTCATTAACAAAACATGCAATCTGGATTTGACAGAATTACACAGATGGGAGGATGAGTGATTTCGAATCAAGCATGGGATGCGAAGCATAGCACACTGAACATGTAGCTTCACATCTCAATCATAAGAGAGTATGAAATGGAGGAAGCTAAATGGCTTTCATGAAGATGGTTGCAAGATAGATGCCCCAAAGGACTCTTATGAACAGATAACAAAGAGATCATGTTAGTTCAACTCAAGCCAATCCCAGCAAAAGATAAATAGTACCCAATGTGACGTGGTTCTCTTGGTGAAGATACAGGGGACTGGTGTTCTTACGCCAGCCAACTTTCAACAATAGGTTGTTGGGGCAAAGATCCCAACCAAAAGGATACACTATGATACATATCATGTAACGTATTGCAATTTACTTTCAATTTACTACAGCAGAGTTACAATATGATGCAATAATACAACCCGCATATTAAGATGCATACGGTGCACGACCACAGAGGCCGACTCTCCAAATGCTCAAAAGATTCCACTATGAAATTCGCGACCACCAAAGCTTTGACTCGCACTCATGGACATTTTTGTATTCTCTTCTCAACTGCACAAGCATGCGAACACACGCAGTAGACAGAGAAACATAGACGAAAGAGTGCCATTAGAGAAACTTCCTTTATCTTTATACTTGAAAACAAGACAAACTTAAGGAGTAAAGTATTATGAAAAAAGGCGAGAGAAAGAACAAAGAACACAAGCAAACCCAAACTCAGGAAGAGGCAGGCATATAATAAAGCGTACAGCTAGAGAAGCTATCTAAACTACGGCGATTAGTACAACCTGCAACAACTCTAACATAAGCTTTACATATCACTACATCATCTTCAAAAGTCTTCATCCAACTTGAAAACGTGGGTTCTCCCATCGCCAGCACCGGTGACGGAGCTCATGACCGACGCCTTCTGGTAGTCTCCGACCCTCTTCTCGAAGAAATTCGTCTTCCCCTGCAGCGAAATGAGCTCCATCCAATCAAACGGGTTCGCGGACCCGAAAATCTTCCCGCACCCAAGCGCTACCAGAAGCCGGTCGGCGACGAACTCAATGTACTGCGCCATGAGCTCTGCATTCATTCCCACAAGAGACACGGGGAGGGCATCGCAGATGAACTCTCGCTCAATCTCAACAGCTTCACGCACAATCCCCTGCACACGGTCCTCATCCAGCCGATTATTCAAGTGAGAGTAGAGCAAGCAGGCGAAATCAGTGTGAAGCCCCTCGTCACGAGAAATCAGCTCGTTGGAGAAGGTGAGGCCCGGCATGAGCCCGCGCTTCTTGAGCCAGAAAATGGAACAGAAGCTTCCGGAGAAGAAAATCCCCTCAACTGCAGAGAAGGCAACGAGGCGCTCCGCGAAGGACTCCGATCCCTCGATCCACCGGAGAGTCCATTCGGCCTTCTTCTTAACACAGGGCACAGTTTCAATGGCGTGGAAGAGGCGGTACTTCTCGGCGGAGTCCTTGATATAGGTTTCGAGCAGCAGGGAGTACATTTCAGAGTGGATGTTCTCGATCGCGATCTGGAAGCCATAGAAGGCGCGGGCCTCGGCGGATTGGACCTCCTTCATGAAGCGGATGGCGAGGTTTTCGAGCACAATGCCGTCGGAGGCAGCGAAGAAGGCGAGGACGTGGGTGATGAAGTGGCGCTCGTCGTCGGTAAGGGTTTCTTCCCAGTGGCGTATGTCCTGGGAGAGGTCGACCTCCTCCGCCGTCCAGAAGGATGCCTCTGCCTTCTTGTAAAACTCCCAAATCTGCGGGTACTTGATCGGAAACATGCAGAATCGTTCCGGGTTCGGCTGCAGAAGCGGTTCTTCCATCCTCACTGGCATTCTTTCAGAGACAGAGAATGAGGGGAACTCTTCTCCTTGGAGATGGTGGCTGTGATTTTAGAGTCAACAAAGAGGGACTCTCCTCTAACGGCGATTCGCAGAGAGAGAGAGAGAGAGAGAGACGGTTTTCTCAGGGAAGAGAGGGAACGAATTACAGAGACGAAGGGGAAGGAGAGAGCGACGTTTAAAGGAAGGGGAGATGAACGGCGCGAGGATTTCGAATCTTTTAAATTGCTTATTGTTTTAGGGGCGCGACTTTTGAATGGTGGACTAAAGTACCTTCACAGAATCAAAGAATCACGTAAAGGAGTTAAACGTGGATTATGGTATGGTCTATGAAGGGGTAGTTCCGTGGTTCGTTTGATATTTCGGGCCTTTTAGTAAGAAGACGATCTACAGTCCTGACCTCAATGAAATAGCCCTTATGGTTCTTGTACACTTCATTCAAGCTCTGATTTATTGGCTCAACCACAGGGATCATTACTAGACAAATCCACTTCCTTTTGAGTTTAATAACAAGGAACATTCTCTAAGCCAAACCACCACTGCCATCTGAGCCCCGGTCCGGGGCGGCCTTGCACCAACACCCTTTCTCGTGACCTGCCAGGCAGCCTACCACTTTCTTCTTAGGTTGAATAAGGATCTAATTCGATCATCTTTTAGTTGTTTTACCAAATAAGATTAATTAGATGTATGGGACTAATATAGCAACCATCTCGCTTTCTGTACTCGCATAAATTACATGGCTTAGTCCAAAGAGTCGCTCTTTCCTGGCATGAGGGTTGACTAAAAAGAACCTTCAAGTTAACGGTCACGTGTTCGATACTCCGCGGTGGTGCGTATCTGGCATAGTGTGAACCTAACCCAAGCTTACAACCCAAAGAGAACTTATTGGAACCAATAGCATACGGGATAAGAACAATGTTTCAGAGCTTGTGACAATGACTCAACAAGACAATAGCATCATTGTGCTTTGTAGATGAATTTATCAAGGTACAATAAGAAGCAAAAATATAGAATAAGAATTGCAACCATGTGCCTCACGCAAGCTGTGTTGGAATAAAGAACAATGGAATTCATGTCCACATGCAAGTGGACATAAGAAAAGGTGCATAAAACAAGACACAATTATTTCACTTAAGGTTTCCATCCAAATACCATGGATATAAAGTAATAAAAATGTATTTAAACACCAATAATTTATAAATTAATTTTGATGGTCGAATCTATTATACCATGATCCAATTCACTTCTTTAATCAAACTAAACCAAAACCAAGCCTTATCCAATATTAAGTGAGGTCAAGCAATATGAATTCTTAGTCACTCTAATATGCATAATTATCCAAGTGCTCAGTCCCCCATTTCACATGTTTTCACCGCTTTATCCACCGGTTGCTACCCACCACCAACTTCACTACTCTACTTTCTCTCTATCAGTCAAAACCACCCACACCACAGTCAAAATTACTTAAAAATCACAAAACCACATACATGTATATATGGCATTTTTAGGTGATTTCGGTAGAGACAATGGCTTCTACTACTACTCCACTTTACCAAGCCACTTCCACCAGCCAAAACTACCACCACTACCTTCAAAACCACCTAAAAATCTATAAAACCACCAATATATAAGATGATTAAAGGGGAGACTGATATACCTCTCGGAATCAAACTCCCCACCAGCACAATGGCTTGAGAGCACCCCGACAATGGGCTGATGCTTTGGGTGCCACTAGTTTACTCTATCTCGTGATATATTAGCGTTTAAATTGAGAGAGAGAGAGAGAGAGTGTGTGTTGTGTCGCTTCCTCTTACCATTCTATGCCTCTTTTTAAAGTGTTCACAATCTAACTTTTCATATATTTTAAATGTTCAAACCATTTTAAGTGTGATCAAAGAAGTTAAGTCCGGTCCCTACGACGTGGATGGGTTGTTAAAGGTGTAGGGGCCACATGTTGTAAATCACAACATAAATTGTCAGCCATCCACAATGTAGATATACGGCGAGGATTGTATAAACCCATGGTTGGCTATATACAGCATCACCTGATCTGGTTCCATGTGACCAGATCCGTGGGCACTGTTTGTCCATTCAGTCTTATCTGGAGTTACAAAGCCAGCCACTTTATACCTGAATATCCAGTTCACATTTGATTGCTCACAGAGGACTGTAGAATTATCATGTTAGATAATCTAAGGTGTTGACCACCATGTGTGCGTGTGTGTGCATGCATCTGCAAGTGGCCATTGAATACCATGTGTGCATGTGCACGGGCATGTGTATTTGGTGAGGGACGGGGTAATACTGTTTACGTAAACTTCAGTATAATACACCTTTAGTATCGTACCTGGTTTTGAAATCCCCAAAGACCATGTTATCTATACTTTTTGGTGTATAAATCATATTTTAGTTGTAAATGTATTTGATTTGGGCTTGGATCCATGGTCTCTTTGGTTCTATGTTTACTTTTCAATACGATTCCTGTTTGGCATTTGGATCTTATTCATCGTTGTTTTTTTGGGTTTCGCTTGGATCTTCTTTTACTTGTGCCAATTGGATTTCGTTGATCTAAACCCATCAGGGATCTTCTTTGGAGCGATTCAGCATGATTTGAAGTGTATTGCATTCTGATCCACAAGTGAATCTCCACTGAGTGATTTAGACCCTATTATGCGCCAAGGCAAAGCATGCTCACACTTTACTGGGAACACGATGGACCCAATGTAGACATGAATGAATGTCTCATCCTTACACTTGTACTGAACCCCAAGGCGAAACCTTTCTTCGCTTAGATGACTCGATAAATGAACATGGGTCCGGATTCGGTCATCCTTTAAGACCAAGAATGCTAATTTCAATTGAGATCTTACACAATTATAATTCATGTATAGTTCTGTTTATACGAGTATAATTCACGTATACGAGGACGTGTTGGAACCAGGCAAAAGACAATTTGATATATTGTGTGTATGAAGTATTTATGTCCTATGAAAATAAAGAATCCGTGTAGCTGACCCCATCTAGTATGGGAAGAGGCTTAATTGTTGTTATTTAGTATTTATGTGAAAATGTATGCGTGTATATAATTCAAAGAAACTACGCTTGTTGGGATTTATATATATCTAACAAGTAGCCAGTTTGACCCCTTGCATGACGGGCAGTTTATTTAAGTCATTATTTTGTTTATTGTTTATGTCAAAAACATTACTAAACCATGTAACCAAGGATTGACCTTAGAGATGGAACTTCTTGTATGTCAACTTGAGATGATACTCCCTATCCACCAGTATGGTCATTGACCACTTCATCGGTGGTGCCGTAGAGTCGTAGACGTGCCGGATCTAGATCTAGAACCAGTCCTTCATTACTAAAACCAACACATCATCAATTCAAATTCTTTAACTTCTTTTATTAATTGCATATTCATAAAAAATGAAATTTTGAAGAGAAAGAAAGGATTTTTAGTGAGATTTCACCTGTCGTTTAAAACTTGTGCACAGAGCAATAGCTCAACTTGTTAGGGGGTGGATTCATGAGTTGAAGTTCATGGGTTCAATACGCAGGGCGTGCATATGGCTTCAGCCTCCACATTGTATCCCCTCAAAAAAATTGTCACGTTCTTGTATTTTTCGTTATGAAGGGTCAACACACTTGTTTTACCCGATCCAGAAAGACCCAAGATCCAAATCCACGACCAAAAAGGAGTCGATGGACTTGCTCTTATCCGGCAAATTGACATCAGATTCTTGTCATGCACATCCATATCCATATCCATATCCAATTAAAAAAGTACTTTCCTGGTTTGTTAGCTTCTCCGAATATAATATTGAACGGGTCCTTCTTGTGTTATATTTTATCTATAAGAACCTGGTGAACTCTGTCAACGTTGGCTCTTCAGATAACCTTCCAAACTCATGCAATTTCCACTTTGCATCGCATTTGTGGGATTTGTTTGTGACAATAAATGGTGTTGACTTGTCGTGATTTTACGGATGAGGAAGTAATTGAAGATTACACTCCGTGCCGGCATGACACGTGCACCAATCGACATCTAATCCTTTGATCCCACCGAGCCCCATGTGATGGTTGACTCCTATCCATCGTATTAATTGGTTTTTTGATAGTTGACGAGTAAAATAAAATAAAAACAATTGCTATTCTCGTGATCTAACTCAATATAAGAATTGGTTTTCTCTTCTTCTTTTCTCTTGCGATCTCGATGGACTCTTTCCACCATCTTTTAGTAGAGGGCTTGCGAAATTCTGAGTGTGAACACTTTGCCCCCTCCAACCTTCAGCCGAAGAATGAGCTGAGCTCTCAGAGAGAGAGAGAGAGAGATTTTCATGAGAAGAGATGAAACTTTGATGTTAATTATTTGTGATCCCATGCAGAAAACAAACGGAAATAAAACTTTGGCAGCTATGAGATTAATTAGTTATGTAAAGCATTCTTTCATTTGGTTAAAGCTATGCATAGACATGGCCAATTTCAAACCAGACTGATGGTCCCAATTGGGATCAAAACGGGCTTAGAACTGAGATCACACAGTTTGATTTTGGTTTTACCTTTCATGAAACCATAACTGGCATTTTTAAACCACTTTTGATATTTTTAAAGAATAATAATAATATTTACTTGTATGGAGCGATTCCGAACTCAACTCATAACTAGTCTCCGGCCTGTCATGTCATGATATATATATATATACATGTTTGTTTATTTAATTATATTTATAATTATTTTGCATTTGAGCATGTGCATGTACATGTGTGCGTGAGAGAGAGAGAGCTTTGATGGTGATTTGGATAGATCAAGATGGTGGTTGGTCAAATGAAGGGTTAGAGGGGAGAAACTCCAGTTTGGGAGACTTGATTAAGATGCGGACCAGGTGAAGGTAAAATTCGCACCAAAGAAGTAGAAGGCCTTGATGTGGCCGCCCCACCTACGAGACAGGGGTAGGTATGAGAATGTTTATTGCTGTTTTACAATCACACCGTAAGACACTTCTACTCGAATGCTGACTCCGACTACGAGTGAGGCCGCTTTCAAACACGGACAGCTACTTGACATGCAATTTTTTTTTCTTTTTTTTTCTCTGTTGGTAACGTTAAAGTATTGGAGAATTACTTTTTTTTATATATATATATATCTTATTTTATTTATAATTACTATTTTTTTTATTATTACAACCTCACTGTTGTTGGGAGTATGCACTTAGTGAAGGGGAACATAGTTGAAATTACTCCGATTTAGAGTCATTGGAAACTCAAGTAGGTTTAGATGGTTATGAAAAGAGCAAGGCGTCGAGCAGAAGAGTATAAAGAAATACTAGTGGATATAAAAAACAAAATATTTTTTCTGTTGAATGAACAATCAGTACAGTGTCACTAACACTAATACGTGATTAGGGTTAGAGTTCAAACTTCACTTGAAAAGTAAATGAGAACTATGTAGACCTTCATTTATATTTACCCAAAATGACACACAAGAGACTTAATTCAAAGCTAAATACAAAGTTCGATTATGGTTCCCCGTTACACTAAAAAAAGATCACTAACAAAAGGGATGAATTCTGGTACCATCTTATGAAAACGGGTCCCATCCAAGCACCACTTGGATGCCAACGTCCCCAGAATCACCCGTAAAATGAAGATGAAAAATATTGTCAATCCCAAAAGGAGGAAAACTTTTAAATATTCCGATCTCTTATCCCAATCATGTGTTCTCCAGTTCACGTGTCGCGTTCATACACATAAAACAGACGTGCATGTCGCATACATTGATTTGACCCACGGCTTTGTTGTAAATTTCTAGTAAAGCAATCTTACATACACTCTTAGGAGTTAGGTGTATAACAAAATACGACGAATGCAAAAGTATTTGACGAGAAGCGTGCGCACCATACGCGCAGCGTTATGAACACCAACTAGAAAATGAACCTTCGCGGATTGGTTTGATTCAGCTCTGTTCATGTTCTATTATTAGACAATATACTCGTTTGTACAATCACTCAAACAACATAAATAAAGTCATTTGTCAACATCGACACAAGAATCGATGAACGAATTAGATACATCATAGAATAAGTGCCTTGATGCTTATCATAAATAATCAAACAGTTGTTTAACAGCTAACTTGCATATATGTATAAATAATATTTATATCAAATGACGTATCAATATATATACGATCATTTATACTCTAACAGTTGAAAATTTCAAACAGATTATACATATCTCTATATATAATTAATGTAATGCGTGTATATGCTAGAGAGTGCACTGGAGCCGGGCGAGTTTCCAGACTATGCTATTTGGTTCAAAACCATAAAAATAGGATGCCCATTAAGAAATTAGATGTTCATATTTTTATATCAAATAACATATCAATTTATTAATAAAAGGAGTAAAAATATAAATGTATAATGATTTATAATTACTTGGGTAGGCATAATGTAAAAATGATAAAATCTCTTAATTAACAAAAGATATGGAACTAAAAAGTGAGTTAATAAGAATTGTGTATTGTTTCAACAACTGTTTCATTTTCAATTCACTTAATTTAGCTCATGTTCAGTTCATTCAGCTAGACTCAGATCAGCTATCAGCTGAACACGAACGAGACATTGAATAAATATTAATTAATTAATTTGAAGTTACGGGTTTAGCTTTATCGAGTGTTTAGTTCAGCTCACGCTCGATTCATGCCACTCAACTCAAGCCGAACACGAACAAAGATTTTAAGTTGACTGAGTGGTTACAACCAGCTTGGGCTCGGTCGTCTCGTTTACCAGCCATAATCACTCAACGTAGAGACTAATAAATTTAATTATTTAATAAGTAATAATTAAATATTCAGGTAAACGAGGCGCCAAAAAGTAAAAGCATTTTATTTTAAATGGACAAGTAATGAGTGAACCAACCAATCTTCTCACTACGCAAATAGTCGGTCTTCCTTTTTATTTGGTGAGAGAAAAGGTCGGCTCCCAGAATTTCCTCTTCGAATATCTTCCTCTCATTTTTACTTTTTCCTCTCTCCCTGCAGTGAGAGCGAGAGCGAGAGAGAGAGAGAGAGACAAGGGGGGAAAGAGAGACCGATCTTCGGAATCCGGACATGGTTTCAACGAGGCGGAGCGGATCTGTGGCCAACTCAGGCGGAAACGCCGGGAAACGGCCGTCTTCACCATCGGAGGCAGGTGGTGCCTCCTCGTCTTCTACAGAAAATCCTCTTCCTCTTCCTCCACCATCCAAGCGCTCTAAGGTAAGAGAAAGATTCGTTGCTCGTTCGCGTTGGATCTGAGAGATCGATTTTCTTATTTCTGTTTGGATTTCTTGATGAGGAAACCCTGGCTTGTTTGGAATCCAGCAGATTGAATCCGTTGCCGGACAAGCGAGCTCGATCGCCACAAGGGATCGGGAATCGGCGGCGCAGCCGGGGGATCGACACGAGCGTGCTTCTGTGGAAACGCCGTCGGCTTCCGGGGAAAGAGAGAGGGGTCGATCAGAGCTGGCCGCGAGGAAGGACGGCGTCTTGCAGAAAGCTGGTCCCGTTCTAGCTCCCTGCTCGGATGGTAAGCGATTCTTATTTTCTTGCTGATTCTTTATGGAATACCACGTGATCCTGGGTTCGGATCCACCAGGATCGGGAGCGTTGCCGACGGTGCTCGATAAGATGAATAGCTCGGTCAAAACGTTGTGCTTGTATCAGAAGAGGAACTCTGGCGCTTCGCATGTATGGGGAAAGCTCATCTCGCAATATCCGGAGGTGATTCAAGGGAAACCTTGCGAATCTTGGTCCATCTTTTGCGTTTCTTGATTTCTTCTGGCCTAATCTTTCAGCTGTTGTAGACTCTGAAAGACTGTAAATCCTTTTACTGAAGATGCTTTTCTATTGGAAAATTTCTCTTGAAACATGAGCTTAAATCCCGGTGTCTTGCTTATTTCGATATCTGCTGCTGAAACATTAGGCATTTTCGGGAAGGTTAAAAAAAATTCTGCATTAATCAAGAATGGATATTTCGAATATTGAACAATTAACTGAATGATGTAACATTTATATAAAAATTTGTCAAGTTAAAGATTTAATTGTCGTTTACTTAAAGTGTATTTCCCTTAGCTGGAGGAGTGGTCGAATGAATTGTTGTCATCAAATTCTTTTGCTTGGGTGCGGGTGTCAACTATGAAAACGACTGTTGTTTCAGAATCCTCATGTACCCCTCTCTGGTGCGGTTTTCACAATTGGTGGAACGAGAAGCTGCAACATGTCCTTGCACGATCCGTCTGTCAGTGGCATTCTGTGTAAAATCAAACTTTTGCGGGTAACGTACCATAAAACTTTTTGTGCATTGAGTGATTTGAGCATTGGTGCAATCATTCATTCCCTGTTCGATTTTATGGATGAATATCCTGCATTTGCTCTCACTTTCTGATTGTTTCTATGGCTAGACTGAGGGCAGCAATGTAGTTATAATTGAGGGTTGTGAGAGCAGAGGTGCTGTTCAAGTAAATAGCAAAGCTGTCAGGAAGAATTGCAACTTTATCATACGCCCGGGAGATGAGTTGATTTTTAATAAATCAGGCCGCCATGCATATGTATCTTTCTGACATTATCAGTTCATCCTTTCTATTCTTAAGCTGTTGCTGCGTATCTGCTTGCCTCCATTTTCTCAATCCAGTCAGTGAAGTAGCTTACCGTTTCCACTTGATTTTATACCATCAACAGATTTTCCAGCAAATCTCAAACGATAATGCATCGGCAAATTTAGTCCCTTCTGTTGGCCTGATGGAAGGCCAAAAGAGAGGCGTGCAACATGAAGGAAGCACTCAGGTTCCTCCAGACGTTGCTGGTGCATCATCAATATTGGCATCTCTGTCCAGTATCGCACAAGATCTGTCAGATTCATCTCTTCTTAAAAACGGTGCTGAAAGTAATCAGGATTCCAAACGGTCTCCTGATATTGGAAGAAAGCCAAGTTCTAATGAGAATCTTGACCCTACAAGTCCATCTTCTAGTGCGAAAGGTGGACTAATTATGGACCCAGACAATTCTTCAACCAATGATCTGGAAAATGTGAGTCAAGAAGCTGAGGTGACGACAGACAATTTGAAACTTACTGGTATTAACGACTCTTTAAGACCTATCCTTCGGATGCTGACCGGTGTAGCTAGTAACCTGCATCAAAGTGGAAGCATATTTGAACATGCAGCTGAAGGAAGAGGAGGATTAGCAAGAGAACCTCAAACAACATTGACTTCTGGTGCTGCTAACAAATTCCAAGCACTGAGGGAGGAACTGCAGTCTGGAGTGCTTGATGGTAGACAAATTAAAGTCTCATTTGACCACTTCCCATACTATTTGAGGTACATATGTGTTTCATTCTCTTTGATACACCATCTTAGAATATTGCTCTTTCCACCACTATTCCACCTGCCTTTAGTGCAGTTGGCTACTCAATTCATTCGTTTTCCTTTCTTGGCACTTGTTATGTTTTGAAGAGCTGTCCTTTGGTCTAATTTGATTAATATAACTAAAATGACCTTAAAAGCCAGTTTTTCATAAGGATCATTGCAACCTCCCTATCTGTCTGAGTGCAAGAATTATTCCCCTATGTGTTTCACATTCTTCTAGATAATGATACCTTACTTCATCAAGTTTCTCCCTTTTGGGTCTGTCATAGATCAGTGATCTTTATTGCTGATGTTATTTTGTTTAATAATGCATTTGACTCTTCTTTCTTCAAGCACGAGTCAGGAAACTTTCATGTGCATTTTCTCGCTGTTCACATAGGTATGAAAGCCCTTTGAATTTTCAACTGAAATGTGATGATGTTTTTAAAACATCACAAAATTTAACGCGGACAGTGTTGGCTCATCTGGCGGCACTCTGTGACTCCTGCATTGCAGGTGGTGAGTTTGATTCCCAGGGTCTGCATGTGCTTGTGATGTGTGTTAGGCTTCAGCCTCCTGTTGTAACCCTGGGAAAACAAACCAAGTATCTTGAGGGTCATCTTGTTTTAACAGTTTCCTTGCAAAATACGGTCAGAATTTTATATGTGACTCTAATTCTGAATAAAATGCTTTGGCCATTATGGAAGCCCACAAGACATTGTATTGCTAGCCATAATGCTGTGTGTGTCCTTCACCATGTGAATTGCTCCAAAGTCTTCATGTTCTACCTTTTTGCAACTTGTAGTGGAATGGCAATCATTCTCATAACTGATTACAAAGGTATTGCTCTTGTGTTAGTGAGGCAACAAAAAGTGTCTTGATCACTTCGGTATTTGTACACTTGAAGCGGAAGGAATTTGCAAAATATGCATCAGAACTTCCTACAATAAGCCCCAGGATTTTGCTGTCAGGGCCTGCAGGTTAGTCACGACCACCAGTCTCAATATTCATGTTTCCAGTACACAAATTTAACTGTTTCGACTTTTCTGAAGTATACTTGTCGTTATGTTGATTAGATCTTTGCTTTTGCTTGTCATTTTGCATTCAGGGTCTGAGATTTATCAAGAAATGTTGTCTAAGGGCCTTGCCCATCACTTTGGATCGAAACTGCTCATATTTGATACTAATTCAATGCTTGGTGTAAGTTTTTATTCTAATTTTCACATATTTATCAAATTGGCTTGTTGCTTGTAGTATACAAGCTTTTAACTAAAAGTTGTTTACACTTAACCATAGGGTTTATCTTCGAAGGATGTAGATCTGTTGAAAGGTTTCAGAGGTGATAAATCCTATACATCTGTCAAGCAACATTCTGGAAATGCTGATGCAACCAAAAGTGCAGTAGCACCTACTGCCGAGCCTGATGCATGTGGCTCAGCAAATGCAGCTTCTGGTATTGGCGTTCAATCTCAGCTGAAGCGGGAACCATCAGCAGCTCCTGTGCTGCCCAGAAATTGTTTGTTTAAATTAGGTACCCATTTGCAACTTACAGAACCAGCCTTGAAAACATCAGGGTTTTGGAGTTTTAATCCTTTCTGGTTTTTGTTGGATACGAAATAAATAAGCCGTTTATGCAAAAATGAACAGGTGATAGAGTAAGGTTTGTTGGTTTACTATCAACCCCTGGGTACCAACAATCTCCCCTCCCTGCTCCATCAAGGTACGTTTGCTACTTTAGAGAACTCAATGGTGTACTTTACCTGAACTAAACAACTGACTTGTGTAAATCCGTCCTCCATGTGCCATGAAATTTAATGTCCTGCACATAATTAAGATAAAAATAGAATTATGATCCTGTATTGCAATCTATGACTTATATTTGTTGAGAAGCTAATTTTTCATATTAGCATGCTCATAAATTCACAGATAACCGGTGTAATGCAAGGATGGTTCAGGTGCTGGTTAAAAAGAATATTTATTAAACACTGCCTAAATTATTAGCTTTTCAGTAAAGATGCGTAAGCTTTCGCGTACTATGATTTGTATCCAACTTTAGTATGTCAGAAGCTTGGTCTAAAGATGAGTTGATGACCGACCATCTATGATTAAAAAAAGTGACTAAATGAACCTGCGTTGCTGATTTCCTGACAAAGGTTGCTCCCCCTGAAAAAATGACATGTCCAATATCTTGCAGCATTTTGAAATGCCTCAAGTATATTATGCAGCTAAACATGATACTGACAATGTTAGGTGTTTTCTTTTTGTGTATATTATATCTCCTATCAGCATCCGAATGCCTGAAGCCCTTCAAATTTTTTTTGTGGGTGTGCAGGGGTCCGTCTTATGGCCATCGAGGTAAAGTGTTGCTTCCATTTGAAGGGAACTCTTCCTCCAAAATTGGTGTGCGGTTTGATAAACCCATACAGGAGGGTGTTGACCTTGGGGGACTTTGTGAAGAAGATCATGGATTCTTTTGCAATGGTGATCTTTAAGGACATCATTACTACTTTTCTGCTGATCTAAGTTGATAAATAATGTCTACCTTTCAACATTTAGTTCTAATATTTGATTCATATGATCTGTAGTGAATGATCTTCGTCTGGAGAACCCCGCCGGTGAAGATACTGATAGATTAGCCATTGAGATACTATTTGAGGTTACTTTGCATACTGTGATGTTAATGAGCTGAAAAGGCTTTGGTTTCTGCATCCTGTTGGTCATGCAGAAGCTCACAATTTGTAATTTTTCCCGCTTTTCAGGTTGTGTCTGATGAGAGCAAGAATGGGCCGATTATTTTGTTTGTAAAGGATGTTGAACAGTCTATTGCAGGGAATTCAGAATTTTACACAGCTTTCAAAAGCAGGCTGGAGACGCTTCCTGATAACGTTGTTGTGATTGGTTGTCATACACAGGTTGACAACCGCAAAGAGAGGGTAATGTGTTTCATTGCCACAACATTTCCTACTTTAATTGTTCCATACTGCTGATTCTGTTCGTTCTTATGCAATTCGATGTTCATAATGCAGTCACATCCTGGAGGCCTCCTTTTCACTAAATTTGGGAGCAATCAAACTGCTTTGCTTGACTTTGCTTTCCCGGTAATGATGTTGTGGAGGAAAAAACCTGTTCTGTTATTTATTCCACGGTTTCAAACTTCAGTTTCACTATGTCTTTTTTGTGAATGACTGAGACGTTGACTAGTTCATGGTTTTTGTTTCTTCATTTGTATCCTTGGATATTTGATAGCCTCTTTTGTCATAAATGTCATAGTTGTCATTTTAACGACTTAAAATTTTCACACATGCCTGTTAAGCTGCTTTTGCCAAGCGGTTCCTTGACTTTCTTACCCATTATGAAATGTGACTGGTTACTGAGAAGCATAGTATAGCTCATGGACATTTCTTAGACAAACAACGGCTAAGCCTTTCCCATACTGGATGGGGTTGGCTACATGGATTCTTTGTTTCGTGGACATTTCTTAGAGTTGGTAGTAATTATTTTTAAAGTGTTCTGGCAGTTGCATTTCTTTTTTCCTGTGGAGCTGCCTGCAGGCAGTCAAGATCTCCCGCCTTGGTTGGATCCAAGGACAAAAGTCCAACTAAAACATCACTAAGCATCCAGCGTTAAATAGTTTTGTGTGACATAAAGTTCATGGATCCAGAGTTCCATGGTGCAGATTTTATCTAATTGTTCCTGTGATGCGCTTCTGAGGAAATTTTACTCGTAAAAAAAACCTTGTAATGAATATAAGTTTAATAAAAGAAGTCTAGATGAGATTAGGAAGAAAACCTTACATTGCCTTAACGTTATGGAGAAAAATCAAATATTGGTGGTAAGAACTGGGCTTTCGAATATATCATTGACTCTAAGGTTGTGTTAAATGTGAGCCTTAGTGTGTCAGGAAGAATACCGTACTTTCTTACCGAAACATCTCTAATATGAACCGCAATGTTAACGTAAGTTCATCTATTAGCTGTGTTTTATGCCTCCACGTTATTATCTGCAAATGCTTCCTATTAATGTTAACAACTGTCAATCACACATCCTAGGAGGTAAATAAGCAAACATGGGGCTGAATTTCACTATTTGGGCATTAGTCACGTGAAGTCATTCTTTGAGGTCAAAACCATTCCATTGACAACTTATTTTATGATAGATTAACTGTGCATAACATGTCTATGAAGTTAGAATAGTCAGAAACCTTCTACACCTACGAGTATTGGCTACAGGGCACCATGCCTAAGAGCCAATATCTTTTCCTGTGTGCATACAAATTCGTGGAGGTCAGTGGGTGTATGAATGCAGACCCTTTCATCAGTCTACCTAGAATGGTATTACCGGTCAAGCTTTTGTGTAATATTTATGGTTTTTAAGTTGGTAGCTTGCAAAACTTCATGTTAATGTTTTAAATAGCTTATTAGACACTATATGGCATAGGATATCATTACGATGTTATCGTATGGTACAGTGTAATATTTTCTTTCCGAGTTTAGATGAAGAAAAAACCAAAAAGAAAATCAAAAGCTTGTAGAAAACTCAGGTAAACACAAAACAAAACAAATTTTGTTAGCTGAAGAAGCTCAACGTTCAAGCATCAGATGGTAAATAGTTTAATGCATGATAAAAAATATCATGTTAAACAATCTTCATCATAGTTATAGAGTTTGCAAGATCAGATTAACATGTTGCCATCCATGATTCCATATACAAGAAAAGAGATCAACAACCGGATTAAGCCAATCTCTACCTCTCAAGGCAACAATATTGTTGCCATCATCTTGTTTCGTTGTTATGCATCATCATCCCTTCCCCTTTGCAATTTTTGTTTTCCTTCTGAGATTTTAAGGTTTAAAACATTTCATACCTTGTAGATTCTGGTACTCTTGGACTTGACTTTACATCCATTTTTGTTCCTGCAAGATGATGATCTATACATGATTCATTCATGGAAGATACCGCTAAAAGTTGCTTACATCAATATCTTATCCCCCCCCCCGATGAGCCGGCTTGTGAGTGATTCCAAGCTGGATCTCTGTTAGACGCCGATGTACATTTGTTGTATTGTCAGAAAGTATGTAAAGTACTGATTTTTCCCCAAATACCGAATTCTTGTGATGATTTTGTGGCAAAGCACCAAAAGATATGTTTGGGTGGGTGAAGAAGGTTGTATTTCAGAAAAATGTTCTGTGTTAAAACAACGAAAAGGGGTTTTGGTTTTGGAAGATGGACATGGTTAAAACAAAATCCTCAATTGTTGAGGGTGATCGTTTGAAAAACACCAAGAGACTTATTTAAAAGGATTTGGATGTGAAAGTGGGCTTGGAGATGAACGTACTAATGTGTCTAGGCGGTTGTTATGGTGATGACAAATAAAAAGGAGCTGACTCATCATATGGGATACATCCATATATGGTGGAATGCATACCGATAAATATATGAATGTATTGCTTCGTGTATCAATATATGATTCGTATTCTATTGTACGATATTGTACAATATTTAACACATTGACTCATGTTTCACAATATAAATTGCTTGTTTAACTTTTTGTCTCTTGATTTATCAGAGAAGTTCTTTGTGGTCCAAAAGCTTGATGGTTCGTTTCCTTTTACAGGATAGTTTCAGCAGGCTGCATGACAGAGGCAAAGAAGTACCCAAGTTAATGAAGTTACTGTCAAAGCTTTTCCCAAACAAGATTACCATACAATTGCCGCAGGTGCTTTAGTTTTTGCATTATTGACAGCCTTCATATCCATGCACATAGTTAAATCTTAAACTTGTCCGAGTATTGCAGGATGAAGCCCTTCTTCTAGATTGGAAACAGCAGCTTGATCGAGATGTTGAAACTCTCAAAGAAAAGGCAAATCTTGTCCACATCCGCTCTGTAAGTAGAAATCATAATTAGATTGATTAATATTTCTTTTAGTTCATATCATATTTGCAATTTTATCAAATGAGTCTGGGATCATTATCGTTGACTTTCTATTCTTGTCATGGGTTTATTAATGTTTTTAGCTTGATTTCGTACTTGGCAAATGGTGGTGCGCCCTATAGAAGATCCACAATAACTTCCTGGGACATTTCTCATCCTCTTGCAGTTTTGTTGGTTTTTGCATTTGTAATCTTGTGTGGTCCTTCTGCAATTTTTTTCCGGGTACCAATTTACATGTGAGCATGCATAGACACCTGCCTGGACATAATTGTGCAATAACTATGCAATAGAAGGAAAGGAAGATCCTGGTAGTTTTCCAATATTTGAGTTATTCCTTCTTATTGAGGAAAGCCCATGGACTCTGTTATACCAAAAGTGAAAATCATGAGTTCATGACAACATTAGTTGAGCTGTTATCTTCCCAGTTTAGGCGAAAATAGTAAAACTTGGTCAAGTGGATTATGGATTAGTGAATCTTGTTTTTTGTGTTTTTTGTCTGTGCCATTGATTTCATTCATCTTTACAGGTTCTAGCACGAAATAATTTGGAGTGCAATGAGCTCGAATCCATATGCATCAAGGATCAGGCACTTACTAGTGAAAGTATATCCTTGGCCTCGAGGCTCCAAGTTTATTTGAGTACTTTCTAGATGAAGTTCATGTTGACTCTCGATGAGAAATATTGTCTTTGGATGCGTTCATTCTAACTGATAACATCCTCCTTTGTCTTGCAGATGCAGAAAAGATTGTTGGATGGGCACTAAGTTTCCATCTGATGAAGAATCCAGACATTGATGCAAAAGCTAGAAAACTGACTGTATCAAGTGAGAGGTACGTTATCTGAGCTCTTTTCTTCTCATGTTTCATGAATTTTATGAATGAGTTTTGAATATAAACATCAAGGAACTCGTATCGTGGCAGTATTTTATCTGGGCTCGAAATCCTGCAGAACATTCAGAGTGAAACTAAAAGCTCGAAGAAGTCACTTAAGGTTACTTTTACACTTTTTATCTGTAGATATGAGTGTGGTATGCGTCCATGCATGTGTGTGTGTCATGTTCATTCAACTGACAGTTACAGTTACTGATCGGCATGATTTCTGCTGCGCTTGCGAATGCTGTTCTTTTATTGACTGTTGAATCGCTTACAGGATATTGTGACAGAGAATGAGTTTGAGAAAAGACTTTTAGCAGATGTCATACCTCCAAATGATATTGGAGTATCATTTGATGACATTGGTGCCTTGGAGAATGTAAAGGATACTTTGAAAGAACTGGTTATGCTTCCTTTACAAAGGCCTGAACTTTTCCGCAGAGGGCAATTGACAAAGGTTTGCATGTTGGCCTTCTTCTGTCATTCGCGAACAACTTGTGACAGTTTCTGATGATTCTATGATGCCATTTCTTATACTAGCTTTTGATCATTTGAGTTTCTGGATTGCTTCTTTCCCCTGATATATGCCGATTTAAAGTAGTTAGCTATTATTTTTCATGAATATTCTATTTCTAACCATCTCACATCCTAATCTTGTCTTTGGTCTCTTACTTTTGTTTAAAATTATAGAATCATATACTCAGACAACCTGGCCACCAAATGCTTCTTTTGAAACAACTTCTTCTCTAGGGAATCTTGATGACTGATTGTTTCTGTTAGGGATGGCACCATTACGGGTTTGAATTTGGATGACCAAAATGGAACCTGTTTTTTCTGATCTGGTAATAATCAGATTTGAGTTCAGTATTGAAAACTTTCATATCATCTGCTAATTGGATCAGTCAGACAATCTGAATTAGATCATATACGCATAAAATTCAACCAGAATAGTTATTTCAGTCTGGTTCAGTATTAATTTTCATTCAACCGAACACCTTTATGTTGGATTAGTAGTGCTGGGTCTGACACCTTATTCAATCCCTTGAGATCCCCATATCTGGAAGAGGTGTTGTGGTTGATATGCATACCGTGTTCCATGGGAACATTTCATTCCTGACATATACAGCTTATGATGAAGTTTGCTGGGTGATGGCCCCTTTTGTGGCATTACCATGCTCTACTGCCTTTTCTTTTCTTTTTTTGGTGGTTATGGTACTGTATTCATATTTGGTTGCATCTTGAATGATGCAATTGCTTCAAGAAACCAAATATGAGCTCTAATTTGGGATTAGAGTTCATATTTCTCTCTTTATGGGGATGGGAGTGCGCTGTTTGGGGGTGGGTGGATGTGACAGCTGGATTGGATATCGTTACAGGGTTAGCATACAAGCTTCTCATCTGTTACTTGGAAACGGTGGGCAGTTTTGTCCTTTGCTGGGTTTTCTTGTCTGGTGATGATCCGACTAGCTTTTCCTTTTGTTGGACAATTATGCATCCATTAGGTCTCCATTAAGGTGATTGTTGTGACAAGCTGTCTAAGTATGATCAGTCCCTACCAATCTAATAGGACTGAAAATTCATATTTTATGCATCATTTAATTTCTACAAAAGGAAAAACTGTCCAGGGATTTTACACTACAGAGACATAAATCAGTATTGAAATATTGAGAAAGGAAAAAGTTGTCGAGCGACGTGAAAAAAGAAAAAGAATGATGAGATTATTTCTCCCAGTGGAGTCAAATAATTGTAAATACAACTGAAACTGACACATGGAGCAGTTATACTTATGTATCTTTAAAGGAGACTCCTTATTTATATTGGACTCTTCCTTTCCTCAAGGGGTCTCTCAGATTATACCTGAACACCATTCATATCTCTAATGTGCAAATTATTGAAGTGGGTAAGAGTCAGATGTTTGAGTGAGGTCATTTGTCTAGATGAACCAGGATTTCCCATCAATCTTGTTGGTTATCTTGCCTCTTGTCAGTTCAATCTTTCTTGAATGTGACCATATTTGGCTATCTTGCTGTTGCTTGGTAGAGAGAAATATTTGCAGAGTGCTTATGAGCATTCAAAACTAGTATTACTACTATGACACTCTTATAATTTCAAGGCCTTTCTAGATCTTTGTAGACAATGTAGTTTTCATAACGCAGGTGTTTAGTTTTGGGAGTCAAGAAAGTGAGATTGCTCTGGATCATGCATTTCAACTCTCCTCCATTCTTATAATGGGAAACTTTACGAAACTGATTATTGTGAAGGTAACCACAGGGACCCTTGGTCAGTATTTGAAAAGTGAAAGTGTAAGCGGGAAGGAGACATGCACAATGGAGAAAGAAAACTTGATTTTCCTCGTTGATTAGGGTAAAAGACCCTGATGGTTACTATTTAATGGATGATAATGCCATAGGATTTCAAATGACATATAGGTTCTAAGGTCCACATACCAATCCATTTAACGAAAATAGATTATAGTGCAGTTGCCAACCCACTGATGAATAGCGAATAGGGAACATGTGGTATCTTTTCCCTGGCCATGTCAACATGTGTTGGGGGACCGAATCCCTCCTTGCTCACAACAGTGGTAGCCAAACATGTTGTTAGGACACCTGCAGAGATGATGGTTTCAATATTTTCAACTGCCATGTTGGCTTATCCAAAAAAACTGCCATGTTGCCAGCCACTTCAGGGACCTTCACGGATGAACTAATTGACGAGGACACTAAAGGGCTGATTGCTATGTTATCAATAGCGGTTAGCGGGTTGTTAGCAGTCGACCCTGATATAGCGGTAGCGGGGATATAGCGGATTTAGCGGTATATTTTTATTTATGATGAAAAAATTATATTATATATATATATATATATATATATATATAATGGGTTCTTGTGACAAAAGTGTTGGAAAGAAACAATAAAAAATGATCTAGCTTATTGTTAGTTAACTTCTAACATGGCCAATGATAGGGCTATGTGGAAACAAAGAATCCATGTAGCCGACCCCATCTAGTATGGGAAAAGGCTTAGTTGTTGTGAAGCCCTCAACATGAACACCGAGTTTCTCATGGAGGAAATGAATTTCTTGAAGCACTTGAAAACTGTTTCTTCTCTCTGAGTTGCTAAAGGTGCAGCCTTCTATAAAATTTAAGGCGCAATTTGAGGATTGATATTCTTGACCCAAATTATCAATATGAACATAACCAAAGTATTTGATCCCACATCAAGTATCTCTATTTGCGAACATAAAACAAAAGCACATGCACATGCACTATGATAAAGATCATCCGATAACTTTCATAACAATGTTTACATTAATCAGAACATAATCTACTAGATTATAGAACCATTTCAATTAGCACAAGTGCACATGGAGAGACAGCCACAAGGCAGGAATAATATTCAAATAGAACTTTCTGGACATCAAGAATACCTGGAGTGCAAGAGAAGTTTCTATTGGAGCATAAGGATGAGCTTTGGAAAGTTGTCTCACCAAGAGAAAGGGCATCCAACATGCAACCGCAAGTTGGGATACTTACAGCTGCAAAGAGAACAGAACTCATTTTCCCTATAATAAAAAGGCCACATGTCAGAAAAGTCACCAACAAATAAACAGAAATAACAGAGATATGACATAGGTTATCCTAAATGAATAATATACTTAAATCCATACAACATCATGGCAGAGTAAAAGAATAGAGCAGACTATTCACCAAATCGTTAGTAGTCATCAAAAAAAGCTCTGCCCCAATCCATCTCCAGTCCAAAAGCCTCCACGACCACCAAACCAATGTCAGGTTGAGAAGTAAGTGCAAGAGAAAGCAGTATATCATGAAAATAATTATTTCTTGTTGAACACAAGTTCCTAGGATGAATAGTAAACAGCAACACCCTCTCAGTGACTGTCAGGACAATACCAAAGGGAAGCCTGAAGCTATGCTTCCAGCACAAGTGCAGATTTAGCAGCCCAAGGGCTCAGGAAATTGGGATGGATAGACAAATCACTTTGGAATGATCTCTCACAATCTCCTGGCTAAAAGCAAGCATTAAACACTTGAGTACCAACCCAGCAAACAAACCAGGGTACCTTCTTCCTGCTGCCCCTCTGGCATCAAAAGCATTGAACAAAATTTACTTCAGAGAACTGCCAGAAACCCTGAACGAAAGACAGAATTAGAACCTCGAGGACTAGAAGATAACTACTTAATGAAAGTTTTATCCAGAAAACTAAAAACTGAGAATCATCTTTCAATTGTGCCAGCAACTATTTACGTAAAACAATGTTATGAAGTACTGTAGTTCATGTTTCGTTTTTGAGAACAGTGATGCATATCAGGCATAGTGCTAGAGACAACATACTGTGCTTTCCAAGAAGGAAATATACGGTTAACTACACATGCCTATATAAGCTAAGACCCAAAGAAAAACTCAATTTGCTAACCTTTTAGTGTCTCCCTACTCTTGTGACACTATAAGTGGCAAATGACACCAATGCTCGTGAGAAACTAAATGTTGGTGTAGCTTATGCAGGAGCTGAGCCGAGCCGAGCTTGTATTTTTGGATTCTCGTTCAAGCTTAACGAACACAACCTGGGAAAACGGGGTTAGTAACATGAAAAAGACAAGAAATTTCTGAAAACACCCGACATGAAAACGCACACGACCATAAGTCCATGTTTGTGTCTACCCAAAGTACCTAGAGGTGGTGGCGGCAAGAGGCGGGAGTGAGAGTTGGCGAGAGGTGGGAGAGGCCCAGAGGGAGAGGCGGGACAGGGGCATACCTGGAAGTGGTGGCGGCGAGAGGCGGGAGAGGCCCAGAGGGAGAGGAGAGAGAGGCAGGACAGGTTCCTCATTCATCCCTTTATATCCTTTGGGTCGGGTCAATCCAGATTGACCCGACCGATCTGATCCGAATTGTTTGTTCGCTTACAGTGATATAGCAGACCGCTCAGTTTGCAGCGCTTTATTTGTCTTGGCGGGTCACCCACTATAGCGCTTTTAACTCCGCTAAAATGCTATTGCGCGCTATAGCGTCCGCTATAGCGCGCTATTGATAACATAGGCTGATTGTAACATCTAGTTGATTTTTTTGTCTGCCCCTTCTGTTAGTCTTATCAGCAGTGATCGTGAATTTGGAAGTTCAATTGTGTTTGTGTTAGAATGGTGGCAGGAGGGAGTAGTTCACTTTGAATTTACGTTTCCCAATATATGCTTTGTGGTAGTTACGGGTGGTATGGTGTCATGTTCTTCGTTTTTCTCCTATGTCCTTTGTATCTCTCAAAGTCTATTCTTTCTGAACCAAAGTTGATAGCTCTTGAAAATGGCGAACTATAAAGACAGGGAGTTAGTGCAGATGTCTTTTGGTGTTAATAGAATCTTTCCCTTATAAAAGATGCAACCCTTTGAACTTTGAAGGGACATTAACACTTGTTGAAGCTTACGCGGTTAATTATGGCGTAAGTTGGCTTTCTGCAAATGTCATAAAATCTTATTCAATACTTTTATGCTGTTTTGAATCATTGTATCAATATTGCCTCTTGTTGGAAAAGTTCATGTAAGGTCATGTTTCTGTCGAGTGGGGAGGAAGACTGACGATGTTTTGCAGCTCCTTGTTGCTTTTGTTTGTCAGAATGTTGTGGAGTTCACTTCATCCTGCTTCATTATGCGAGTGAAACACTCAGTTTCGTTATACCCTCTTTCTTGCGAAAGCTTTCATGCATTATTTCAGCAAGGAAGTATTTCAATATCATGAGGTTTTAGTCTAGCTATTAGTATTTGTAGAGCTATGGTTTGGTGCTGATGTTTCAAAACCATTCTTACATCAATGGGAATTTCTTTTACAGCCTTGCAAGGGCATACTTTTGTTTGGCCCCCCAGGTACGGGGAAGACAATGCTTGCAAAAGCAGTTGCCACAGAATCTGGTGCAAATTTTATTAACATTTCAATGTCAAGCATAACATCCAAGGTAATTTGGACTGTTCACCATGTAAATATGGGCCGCTTTTCTGTACCCTGTAAAAGTGAATAACTATTTCTGCTTGCTGACAGTGGTTTGGAGAGGGAGAAAAATATGTCAAAGCTCTTTTCTCTCTGGCCAGCAAAATTGCTCCTAGCGTTATATTTGTTGATGAGGTAAGCTTATGCATTCACTACAAAGTGCAATCTTCTAAAGTATACACTTCTTTTCCCAATTATAATATGGGAAAGTGATCTCTGGTCTTGAGAGACATCCCATTTGGAAAACCCAGGGTTGCTGCCCTTGTGTTTTTTCTGTTTCCTTTTCTTTCTTTTTTCTTAACATGACGATGGTACATGTATCTGATGCATAAGAACTGCTATCATTTTTATTGATTCGGAGAACTCTTTGAAAATTAATAATATCTGAGGTTTGTCTATTTTCTTCACCTGAAAGGTGGATAGTCTTCTGGGTCGTCGAGAAAATCCTGGGGAGCATGAAGCTATGAGGAAGATGAAAAATGAATTTATGGTCAACTGGGACGGATTACGCACCAAAGACAGAGAACGTGCTCTGGTTTTGGCAGCAACTAATCGGCCTTTTGACCTTGATGAGGCTGTTATCAGAAGGCTTCCTAGAAGGTGCTTGCTTTCTAACTTGAGAAAACCACCAAAACTCGATCTCCATTCTCTATCACCTTTAAAGAACTTGTTTTTCCCATTCTGTTGCACAAAATGGCATTTATCAACTATGAGTGCTTCTGAGTTTTTCTCATGACCTCCAGCATTGGTCGCCTTGGAATTGAACTCTGATGTTATTTCAACTTTGAGATATTTTTAGATTAATGGTCAACTTACCAGATCCACCAAATAGAGCCAAGATCCTAAAAGTAATATTGATGAAAGAAGAGTTGGCTCCGGATGTTGATTTCGAAACACTTACGAACATGACTGAAGGCTATTCGGGAAGTGATCTAAAGGTGCCTTTTTGTACATGATGTTTCAATAATATATCAACAGAACAATTCTGATGTAACAACCAGATAATTTCCGGTATAGTTTATCCACAATTAAATGCTGGATTCATCTATGTGAATAGGTCAATAGGTGACATCTAGCCATTGGATGTATAAAACCAAACACCTCCATCATTATGAGTCATGTCGCAACTCAGTTGAGCCTTGTAATCGATTTGCTTGCAAATATGATCAATATTCCTTTATACATGGCTTGAACGCTCTCAGCAGGTTGGGAATAGGAATAGTGCCTTTTCTTATATCATTGGTGCGTTACCACAAATCACCATTCATTGACTCGATGAAGTGGAGCTTAATAGTTTTTACTTAACTATCTTGGAATGGCCATATTAATGTGCATGGCATCCTCAGTTCCAACATAGTCAAGCATACATTTTGAGTTTTTTAGTCACCTGCACAATTATAATAGGTGGATTTCTCTAGTTGTGCATTGATGAGATGACCTTGACAAAAACACGTAGCCATGAAATGATAACAATGATTTACTAAAACAATGCAGTAAGAGCCGCATATGAAATTTTTCTTTTGTTTAAGCCAATTAACTAAGAACTTTAATTGATTAGTCTAATAGTCGGCTTGGCCGATGCTTTATCTCAAACTGTAATTGATTTAAATTTTCGATACTCAATAAAAATTTAATTAAGTTATTCACCTAAGATTGAAAAAAATAATCATTTTCATTGGCATTTTTCAAATGACAAAACTTTCCCTAACATTTCTTTCTCAGAGTTTATTGCAATTAATTTTAATATCTCATTTTATTATCCTTTCTAAGCCTTCAAGAATAAAAAACTAGCCGTAATCAAAAATTCGTACTAATGTTATTGTCGCGAATTATCTCTCAAGCGTATGTTGTCTTCAAATTTATTTATGCGTTTGATCTAAACAATAAGAATTTTTCACTTGCTATAACTGCATTTGATTTCCATTTACAAAAAGCTAATTTTAATCATTCAGTAATCCTAACCTTCAAAAATTTAAATTCTCACGCATCTATGAAAACCCTAAGTCCTCTTCAAATAGAACTATTTTGTAGCAATTTAATGATTATTTAAGCGGAAAACAATATTGACTTTCGGTACATTTTCAATTAAGCATTTAAGTTCAAATCAAAAGAACTTAATTAATGGATTAATATCTCAACATTCTAAGGAGTGAAATCTACATCAAATCTTGAGAATTTATTCTTTTTAATATCCACCAGGCAGGATTCCAAATTAACAATATTGTACCTAATCAAGCGTTTGTAGAATTCTTTCTACACTTTCAAGCACCAGCTAGAATGACAAGAAAATATCACATTTCATAGAGGCAATGTTATCCCGTTAATTCACCGACAAGGTTCATAGTGTATTTCCTAAGTGAACATTCACACTAAATGGATTCTTGTTTCCTACTTTCAACTGTCAGATATATTTAGAGAAGAAATGCTTAAAGTAATTAGTGTTCGCTTGAGACCTCCTTGCTATTAAGGAGATAGATTATTTGACTTCACCTCTTAGAGATCTGTCTTCTTGAAATGGAAAATCAAACTTGATCCTTTCCTTAAATTCGAGTACAAAATTGAATAATAAAAATACAATATCAACATTGACGAGAACTTCAATCTCTATTAGGCACCTAGTTTAAAATAATTTGGATTATCTCAAAATCAAATCTTTCAAAGAATGTATCAATGTGAGAGGATACTTTATTAGACTTAACAAAAAGCTATAGCCATGGACTTCGGAAATTCTCCAAAGCCATTAGATGGAGATCCTAAATGTACCGATAAAGATTTAAAAACCGCCTATAAAATAAGCAGATAAACAAATACTAAGATGAAAAGTCAGATCCAATGCACAAAGAGGTGATACACCCCTTATATAATATTGGCCTAGTGCCATGTCTTTGACCGTCAAGATGGTTCTGAATAGGTTTAAGTCAGCTTTTAATAATCGGTTCTTAAATTCAAGAAGATGAGAATTCGATTGGATTAAGAGAAATTCCATATAGCCTAAAAATCGCAAGTTCTCTGAACTTCAAGAATCAAATGATCTCCAAGAGAGATTACCTTATTGAGCAACCGAAAATTTGGCAGACTTTCATTTAACTGGTAAACGTATGAATTAACCCTACCAACACAAATGAGATCACTTAGATGGAATCATCGCGCCAGTTTAAGAGAGAAGATTTCTTCTGATTACTTCTTGGCCAAAATGCAACCACTTCATTGACTAGGGATCTAGGGGTCAAAGCTGCTCCAGCAAGATGTTCACGAAAGTTGATACATAAAAGAATCAAAATGGAATTTCAGATTGACGTATGATAATGTAGATAACATAGTATAGAATTATGGTAGGAGGAATCATAAGAAATTAATGAGACAAAATGCCATGTGATTGGCGATCAATACAAGCTATGATTTAGATCGAGTCCAGTTGTAAGATCAATGAATGTGCTGAAGTTCGTATATGCACAAAGCGTATAATAGATTGTCTTTCAATCCAATATGCGTGCCGATTATTTTGTGCGGGTTCTAATTTCATGAACAATCGAAAACTGCGACTTTTGTCCCGATTTCACATAAGGTGAAAGGATCCTTTGGGTTCAACGCAGTAACGACTCAACCACGGTTTTTCTGGCAGCACCTAATTACTTAGATGTATGGAAATAAAGCATGGACTAATTCAACGGGCGCTTAGGCAATCCGAATGTGGCTATGCCCCAAACATGCATGGTTGCCCGCTAAAAGCAATTCAAGAAAGAATCCAAGGGTTTACAATATTATTAAAATTGGTTGTGCAGTGTCTCATTAAAGAAATTTTTCAACCTTAAACTTTGAGTGTGGCAACTAATTTTATATGAGTTCTTGCATTTTATCTTCTAAAGATTGTCCTAAAAGAATTTATGCATCTCTGATACTTAATTTAGGTTCAAGTTTATGATTTAGTACCAAGATTATCAACACGTATGACCTGCAGGTGAAGCGCTTATCAATAGCAATCCACAATCTTTCCTTTCGCAAGTCTCCCATTTCGACCTCAGATTAGAAATCAAAGCGTTGTAGAGCAGATCTAAGAAGAGATAGACACAGGAAGCCGAAGAGAGTTCTGAAAATGCAATGAGCGAAGCTCAAAACTCACTCTTCTCGGCTTTGATGAGAGAACTACGTATGCAACGAAGCTTGATGCTGGGCAATTAACAACTAGGGGGAGATTGACATTCACCTTGCCATACTTAATATGAATTCAACTTTTGCGTTGCAACGATATGGTCTTTTATGATGAATAATGGATTCCAACAACAAATGTATATCTAACATCGTTGGGATCAGGTATTCGAGGCTCGAGGAAGTGCCTGACCACATACTTTACGATCTATTTAGTGATTCTGCTAATATTACTCAAGAAGGTCACTGCGATAAGTCGTGAAAATTTTTGGAAATTCATAGACCGACAGCTATCGATAAATTGTCGAAGGACGCTGGATTACATTGAAGATCTTTAAATTATTAATGATTGTGATTGATACACTGGGCAAGTTTCATAACTCTCGGTAACGGGACATATCAACAGCTGTGATTGAATTTGGAAAGTCGCGTTGAGCAACCCATCCGGTGACTATTGCTTGTTGTTGACATCATATCGAGTTAAGCGTTCTTTCCTAAATCGTCTTGTTGTCAAAAACAAACATTAAAAAGTTAAATTGAAGATTTAAATTATTATCTAAGTCCGAGTTCCTGGGAGTTTAAAAGTTAACTGAGTTATTGCTCTTTTACTTATCTATTGATTATTAAGCTGGATCGTACCATCACGTCGTTATTTAAAATCGCATTAAAATTAAAGTCTATTATATATTGTTATCTAAGTAAGTCATTTATCCATGGAGGTGTTGTGGAATAGAGCCACTTGTAGACTTTTATCCAAAGAAAGAGACAGATGATTCATGAAGTATACAACTTATTATTGATGATGCTTGTTGCACCGCACGACACATAAAGACGCACTTGGCACGTCGCACACACAAACGCGTTTACACCCATGCTGTGCTAAATTGTTCCTGTGCCGCGCGCGCGCGTTGCGCAGCAGACCTGTAATCCGCGCTTAAAACCTGGAACACAGTGTGTACCGCTGGACAGGACTTCTCGGCAGTGGAAGCTGTCGTTCATGTAAGATGAACGAAACTCTAACGTGCGTGGTTCACTCAGACAAAGAGCTCAGGCAAACTCTTGGGTTTGCCGCTAACTTGAGCCGCCAAAAATCTGGGTTCATGAGGAGCACTGTGATGCCATCGCTTTTAACTCCCAAACACCTCTTCTTGACAACAGATTCCATATTATGGACCTTCTTAGATTAGAGCAGAAGCTGTGTGGCTTAAGGCGTCTTTGTGAATATCATTATGGCCGTATTCGAATCGTACACCTACAGCTTCCACCTTGGCAACCGATATATACGAGGTTGGAAAGTCGCTTCTCTAATCGAGTGTTCGTCCGTGTTATCACAAAGCATTTACTGGCAATCAGTCGAGTTAACCGGCGCAACCAGTTTCAAACGCTCGTTCTTTCAAATCGCCAAAGATTCCACGTATGGTTCTTTTGAGCAATAGCCTTGAGCCATTTGCCTTCGCAGTGACCGCAATGCTAGATGGTTCAACCATCCGTGGTGAGGCTATTTTGATGCGCCATTAGGTTGCAAATAATAGTTCAGCAGGCTTTTTCTGAATAACGAGTCATTGCTTTTCTGTCACCGCGACAGCAGTTTACTCGAATAAGCGCTACACAATTTGAATAACGACAACTTAAAGTGTGTGCTGTGTAACCTGTATTGCCGCGCGCGCGCGCGCGCGCGCGCGCGCGCGCGCGCGCGCGCGCGCGCGCGCGCGCGCGCGGCGCGCGCAATGCGTCACAAAAAAAAAATTTTTGTGTGGCGTTGTTTGTTAAGACAACATGGCGCAGCGTTTTTGTGTTTACAAAGTTTGAATGTGTGTGTGTCCGCAGTGAAGGCCAAAGGATCATGTGCACACACTTTCATTGGAAAACACAACAAGAACATGTGAAGAAGAAGAAGAAGAGGCGTATGAAATGTACATTTCAGGTGATGGTTGAAAACAGAAACCACATAATTCTGGGAGGATGGCGTATGTTTCGCGCGCAGCGTGGTGGACACACACACAAAATATTATGTGGCAGCAACATGACACAGTTGCAACTTGCATGTATATTAACATTTTTTTTGCTTTTGAGGAGAGACGGCAGCGTACTGAAAAAGTGAATGCATAGATTTTAGCGCAGTGGACTCATTATCTTTGCGCATTTTGAAGCGAAACAAGAAGAAGAAGATTAAGAAGAATACATACAGAACAAAAAGGAAGGAATTTTCTCATTTGCATGAAGGCGGTATGCGCGGCGGCGACGCCATTGCTGGTCCGCCGGCGGCATACACATGTCTTCACGCGCAGCGGCACGTTTGTTAATTATGCGTACCACGGACGTTGATTTTGAAGCAGCGCATTTGAAAATGTGGCATGTGTAAATTGCATGTGCGCCATTTGGCGCGCACATGCTGTTTGTTTTCATGGTTATGTATGCTATGCAGCGTGCTGCGCAGCGCTATTTAATAAAACATGGGCGCGCGCACGCGCGCGGTCATTTGCCATGGCGGTGCAAAAAAAAAAAAACGTAAAAAAAAAAAAAAATGTTGTAGCATTTAAAATGTGTGTGTCAAACGTGTGTTGCAAAATCGTGTGTTGTTTCTGTTAAGTGTTCAGTTGTTGTTTGCCCAATTTAAAAAAAAAACATTTAAAAAAAAAAAAATTTTAAAATTTGCATTTCAGGTTGTTGCGCGCGCGTATGCGTGCGCTTCAATTTCTGACAGCATTGTGTTTGAAATGACGGCGTTTATTGTGGAGGCTGCCTTATGTCGCGCGAGTGTGTAGTGTGTGAAAAGAAATTTTATTGAATTTATGTTAATTTATCTGTTGTGTTGTTGTTCATGGCTAATGCGCGCGCGCAGCTTGAGTTAGCAAAAAAAATTGTAGATGTTAAATGGTCTGTGTATGTAATAGCATTGTGGCGCCCTCGAGCTAATTCTTCATGTGTAGTGTGTGCGGCGGCGGCGGCGTAGGAATATGGCGGCGGACCTGTGGTGCTGGCGGTACTGGGCGTTAGCATCAGGGAGCGCCTGTAAATGTCAAAAAAAGAAGCAGCTGTAAGACCATTGACCTATGCTTATAAATTCATCTGATTGATTTTGTGGCTATAAGGATGTGTATGAAAAAAAAATTAAAATTGCCTTGGCAGGTTGATAGATAAGTGTGCGCGCGCGCGCGCGCCATGTTGTACCATTTTGGCATATGTGGCGCGCATTATTGTGTCCAATCTGGCATGTGCGCGCTGCGTAAATAGCGCTGATAGTCCATGTATGTATGGCTGTGGCTGACCAATGGTATGTGTGTGTGTGATTGCCATATTTGAAGTAAAGAAAAAAAATCAACCCAAGATCAAGCATGTTGAAAGCAACATGAGCATCGTGATTGTGTCTAAAAAAATTCTCGAAACAAAACATGCCATTTGAAACGCATGCAAAATGCATGTTGTAATGACTATAGCGCGGTGATACGCGCGCGCATGATGTATGAGATAAAGAATCTATCATGCTCATGGTATGTTTCTAAACTGTGAAAAGCCATGCGTGGCATTGTGTTGTGTCCATCGGTCCAATATGTGTTGTGTTGCGCACTCTGCAATGTTAGTTGAATGCGAATCAAAAAAAAAGGTGGCGTCATTAAGTGCAGCGCTTATTTATGAGCGCGCAGCAGCGGCGGCTGGCGGCGCGTGTGCATTGTGATACAGTTTTCCTTATCACTCGTAGAATCTGAAGTTAGTCTTCGCATGTGTGTGCAGTTCTTGTGGATTTTTAATTCTACGCGAAGCGCGCATGAATTTTGAACTTCCTACTAAGTAATTCAGTTATTTGAAAGAAGAAGCCAAAAAAAAAAAAAAACTATAGCATTTGCATTTTTTTTAACACGCGCATTAAATGCGCTTTGTGTGCGCAATGTGTCCTTGTGATCACGTATTATATTTGTGTGTGCTCAGTCAATTCTGTGCTCCTAGTTTAATGAAGTTGCAGAAAAGCTGCCTTATGTTCAGTTGAGTAAGTGTGTGCCGCGGTGCGGCGCGCCGTGTGGCGCGCCGTGCAGCGCGCGCGCGCGCTTGCGCGCGCTGTACCAATATGTGTTACGTATTTGAGAATGAAAAAAAGATGTTGAAGAATGAAGAAGAAGAAGGGCAAAAAAAAAAAAAAAAAATTTGAAAAGAAGAAGTTTTCAAGAAAAAAAAAAATAAAGAAGAAAAAATGTAATCAAAAAAAAGCGCAAGAAGAAGAAGAAATTTTGAAAAAACTTTGATATGCAGCTATGGCATGAAAAAAAAATTTCGTGAAGCGCGCATTTGAAAATGTGGCAATTGCGTTAATAAGAAGAAATTGCGCGGCGCGCTGTTTATTGTCGCTTAATTTATTTGCGCGCGCGACTAATGGTACTGGCCATGAAATCAAGCCTTCTTTTTCGCATTGCGCGCGTGAAAAAAAAAAAAAAAAAAAAAATTTGTGTGCATGTGCCTTTATGATTTATGTGAAAAAAAAAAAAAAAAAAAAAAAGGCTGAAAAATTTGAAGCGTGCGCAAGAATTATGGTATTTGAAGCGTGGTATGAAGCCGATGAAAATGTGAAAAAACTGCATCTTGGGTTTGTGAATCAATCGAAAAGCGGTTTGCTGTTGCGTGCATAAATGTGTGGATGTAGCATGTGTATAAGTGCGCGCCATTTCCATTGTCAGCGTTGCCTTTATGCCTGTGTGGTTACTTGCGCGCAATTTGCGCGCATGGCAGCAGCGCGCGCGCGCGCGCGATGTATGTGTATGACCTTATATATCGCAGAATGTGGAAAAAAAAAAAAACAGTGTCATGTGTATGTGATCGATTTTAAGATAAGTGAGTAGATTCTAATGTATGTATGTTAATAACTGTGTTGGCAAGATTAACGCATAGTGCGGCGAGCGACTATTAGTGTGCGTTCAACGTTGATTTGCATGTGTACAGTGGCATGTGCAGCTCAGAGCAATGGTTTTGTGTGAGGAAAAAAAGTGGTGAATTTTTTTTCGTTGCAAAGAAAAGTTCAAGACGCGCAACTCATATGCTATAATTGCCTAGAAGAAACAGCACTCACATATTGAGCAAAGATTACACATTTATGAATGTTCAAAAAAAAAAAAAAACAAAAAAAAAAAAAAAAAAAAAAGAAAAAAAAAAACATTTAATACATACTTTGCATCCAATTAATGTCAAGCCTATATTTTATGATTTGCTGTATATTTACATTAAATAAAATTTAACATTCGAAATACCTAAATATAACACAAATATAAGTCAATAATCGTATATCACTTTACATAAGAAAATCTCCTTTAGTATACACATAATCTTATCATCGGTGGTAAACACACACGATAAAGGTTTTCTTATGTATGAATTCAAAAGTTTTTCATTAAAAGTCATAAAAAAAGAAGCACCCGAATCAAGTAACCAAAGAGTCATACTTTGAGTATCATGAGTGAAAGAAAGTAGAGCATAAACTTTGTCTACCAAGGTCACCTTCTTCTTTAATCATAAGTAATTCAGCCTAATATGTCCGATCGCCTTACAAAAGTGGCAAATAACTTCTCTTTGTCTCACTTTATCATTCGATCTTAAAATGTGGAGGTCGATATGTCTTAATGTGTGCTCCAGACAAAATCTTTTTAATGTCTAGCTTCATTAAGTCTTGTTTCCATCATTTGTTTCCATCATTTGGAGGTTGGCAATAACCTCTTCTTTAGTAGAGAAGGGATTATGATATATAAGAGAGGATCTTACTCCTTCAAATTCCTCTCTAAGATTTCTCAAAAATTGATATATGAAGTCTTTGTTTTCTTCACATTGTCTTTTACTAATGCACTATCTACACTTATTTTTATAACACTTTTTTATATACATTTAATTGATTCCAAATATTGGAATACTCACAATAAAACTCATTCACCCCTTTGTCTCCTTGTCTTAGTGATACATTTTATCACATAATGCCATCTTATGTGCCACGTCATTTTGAAGATGAGATTTCTTCTAAGTATTCTCTGCTTCTTTAGCATTGGTAAAGTTGGCCAAGGTGTCTCTAATGTGATCACTAGTGTGTTCATGAGAACCCATAAGATCGTCCTATGACTTCCATCAAATTTCTCTTTTTATTTCAAAGTGACATTTATAGAGGTTTCAACCTTCGATCCACTTACATAGCCCAACAATATTTTGAAATATAAATAGTTTTTGATTGATTGGACTCATGTTTTGTAGTTGAAAGTTGTTAATAAAAAATCGAAACCCTTTTCTTCCATCTTCAAGGAGTACAAGTTTTAAAGGAGTGAACTTAGATAAATGATTGAAAAAACACTCTAAATCTCCAAGTCCCTTATCAAAGACTTCTAGGCATCGACATGGTTCCCAAGGCAATACCTTAATAATGAAGAGTAGACACGCTCTGATACTATGTAATGAAGATGATACTTTAACGTGTTAATGAAGCAACAAATATGCAATACACAAATACAACAATCGTGAGTCACCAAAAGATGACTATTAAAAGTCTAAAATAATAGCAAATACACTAACAATAGCAAATACACTCAAAAGAATGTATATACATTGGCTAAGAAGGTTTAATCTTTATTGAATACAAGGTAAGTATTTATCAGAGTGGAGAAGAGAGACAAGAGTAAGAGGAGCACTAGGCAGCCGAAAACATTCACTTATTGGCTGCTGAAAGTAACGGTTGGGCAGGGCCCAACGGCTAGCCCCCCTAGTGGCCTTGATGGCTCTGGTGCTAGGTGGCCTTAGTGGCCCAATGCCCGTTACATTTATGTATACTTTTATAATAAGAAAAATATACTAAAATATATCGATAAATACATGTATTTAATATTATGTGCCCTAAGTAGGATTGGAAGAAAGCATGAAAAAGATATATTAGTAAGAGTTAGATAAGGTAATCTAAGATATCCTGCTAAGAGGGTTTATTTAGAAGGCAATTTAAATAGGAAGTGGTTTAAGAGGCATTAGAATACCAAGGTGTTCATGGAAATTATAGCTTTGAGGAGAAAAATGATGAATAATAGAAAATTTTTAATTTTTCTATGACATATTTTCTTCTTGTTGCCAACACTTTTTCAAGAAGCAAGCTAACAACAAGAACTAAGCCTTTTCAAGAAGCAAGCTAAGCATCTAATTATTTATAATAGTTTATCTATGACACAAATTGACTATTTCGCTTGAAAGAGAAGAGATAGATTATGTTATGATCAAGGTTTATCCTAGGAGAGAGCTTAACTACTCAACATCGATTGTTAGTTATGAATTTACGTTAAAGAAATGGATAAAAATGACAAGAATACACAAAACTAAAAAGGACAAGAATACACAAAACTACTCATACTAAATGATAAAACCTAAAAATGATGAAGAAAGTTTGTTCAAAGAGAGTTTATAAGGAGACGATTCAAAATTTATATGCACAATTTTCAAAATATGGAATACTATAATAATGGATATTAGAAAAGTAACAAAAGAGGTGTTACATGAATATAAGGAAGGCATACCCATAAAAAGACTTGGTTGTCAAGCAAAGCAATCCAAGATAAAATCAAGGCAAAAAGATTATGTTATAAATTGTATTACAAAGAGAAGAGAAGACTACAAAAACTTGGGAGGATTATATAAGGCAAATAAAAAAGCAATTAGTGAAAAGGCCAAAGCTTGGAAAGGTTTAACTCAAAAGAAAGTGAATAAGATATTTACAAAATAGCTAAGGATAGAGACAGAAAAAAGTAAAGATCTTACTCATGTATCAAAGATAAGGATGAAGGGGTTCTTATAGCAAGTGAGGATATCAAGAATAGATGGCAGAGTTACTTCAAACTTTTCTAATGAGAGTACATATATCAACTTGAGAGAGCTAATGAACTCAATAGCATACTTAAATTGTGATTTATACCGATGCATTAAAAAAATAAAGTGAAAAACTCTCTTAAACTTATAAAATCTTGCAAATCTATAGACAACACATTCCCATTAAGGTATGAAAGGTTTTAGGTTACAAGTTTATTGAGGCAAAAACTATGCCAAGGAAAATCTACTAGTGACGACATTTAATGAAACACTTTAGAGTTAAGAAAAAAACTTGTATATGACTTAGAGAAGGCCTCCAATAGAATACCAAGACATATCCTCTAGAGAGTTTTAGATTAAAAACATATTCCCTTGTTATACATCAAACTTATAAAGGATAAGTAGGATGGTACAAAAATTTGTTAATATTGGATTACATCAAGGGACAACACTAAGTCCATACATATTAGTTATAGACGAGATAACAAGCATATTCAAGAGGAAGTAGCTTGGTGTATCTTATTTGCAAATGATATTGTATTGATGGATGAGTCAAAGGAATGAGTTAAGAAGAAACATGAGTTGTGGTGAGAAAACATTGAAAACAAGGGTTTTAGAATAAAGAGAATAAATAGAATGCAAGTTTAGTCATTTCACTGAAATAGAGGACACAAAAGTTAAAATTGGTAGGCATTGCATCACTTGTAAGGACGATGTAAGTACTTAGGGTCATGACACCTTTGAAGGTAAAGGAAAAATTGATGGAGATGCCATATATAAAATAACACATGTTGGCTAAAATAAACAGGTGCCTCAAATAAGAAGATACTAAAAGGCAAATATTATAAAGTAGCAGTTAGACTAGAAAAGTTATATAATGTCGAGTATTTCAAGTCAATCAACACGTGCAAAAGATGTTTTTGGTAGAGAAGGTGAGATAAGAGAAGGTGAGACCAAAGGAAAGATGACAAGTCAATCAACATGTGCAAAAGATACCTCAACACGTGAAAATGTTGAGGTAGAGATTTGAAAAGACTGTATGTGCAATGAGGTTATGAGAGAAAAAGTTAGTGTAGCATCAATAAGAGAAGGTGAGATCATGAGAGAGACACTTAAGATGGTTTGGACATATAAGGAGGCGACCAAAGGAAAGGTGATAGTTCATTTTAAAACAAAGAGAGGAAGACTAGATTGTTGTTGATATATATATATACACACACACACACAAGATCACATGTAACTGACCCCACCTACTGCAGGGAAGGCTTGATTGTTGATATATATATATATATATACACACACACAAGAGTGCATGTACATAGATAAGCACGTATGTGTATGTGTCTGTAGTCTCTGGACCATGCATGTGTGTCTCGAAGCTGGATTAGTAATGATAGTAAAGTAAAGGCTTATTTGATTAAATATATATGATACATGCATTCAGTTTATTAAAAAACAAATTTTGGATAAAATGATTATGACATATCCTATCAGTGATAGACATTTACTCTTTTTGGCAGTTAAATTTGCATTTTTTTTCTAAATCGAGTGGACATTGAAATTGGGTAATGAACATACCTTTAAAGCTTGTTGGTTTTTGATGTTATATTCCTAAATTTTGATATAAAACTTATATGTATAATGTTGAAAATGTTATTCAACGAAACTTATTTGTTTTGATATTATATACTTGTTAGTTGGTATTGCAGTTATATTCATTTGCATAAATTTATTCTTTTTTAATAATTTTTAATAGTGTTGTACCTGTACCTTAGATTCTTTGAAATTCACGTACCATATATGCACCCGTATCCATGCAATGTAGCCTTTAAACAAGCTAAACAATATAGATACGTCCCTAGGGGTCGATTTGCAAAAGAACTAAAAATAAATAAAAAATAGCCATAATTTGATATGCACAAACTTGCCTGTTCGAGAACAGAAATTACATCCCTACCCCTCTCTACAGTATCACGTCTTATTCTTCTGGCAAGTCTAACATCAGCATCTGAAAAAGGAAATCAGGAGTCACAATAGATTATTGGACAATATGCATTACTGCACTAAGAGATCTTACACTCAAAGTTAACACAATATATCTTTGTTGCATGTACCGATAAAAGAGGTCCCTGTCAGATTCTACCATGAAATGCCAGTCGTTTTTATGATGAATGGGATTCAAGTTTACAAGCACACCTCATTCACAAATGCTGAGCGATGAACTCGTGCATATAACGCAAAATGAAATGTAAAATGATATACATAAGTTCCAGGCTTGAGGCGTATAATCTGCAGATAATTAGTCAAATACAGAATATTGTTTAAAGAACTACCGTACATGCAAATGTTACCATTGAAAACATGTTCGTAAAAGTTTGATCGTCTTAACTGATTGTACCTAGGTTCAAATAATTACTATGACAAGAGAATGTAACAAAAAACATTTTGATTGTTGCGTCATTTCTAAGAAAATTAAGTTATCAAAAAAATATATAAACAACCGTTTCGGAGAACTCATTTGCTCAAACTACAGAGAATGAATGACACAGACAAACTTCCACTCAAGGACTTGGAGCACTAGTATTGCCATTATCTTTAATCAGTGAGGCTATCCTCTATGTTGTATCAGTATGCTTTCCAGGAAAAGAATTCCCACAACTGTGTGTTGTTCGTAACATATAATGTGTCCTGCTAATTTAAATGAACTTTTCATCCGGTTCATCGAATTTCTTATCTGGTTCTCATCTATCCAGATCAGATATATATTTAATTATGAAATGCTAGCTGTAGCATAATAAAACGGAATACGCTCTGTTAGTTGTTCAGTAAGCTTGCTCACACCATAACAAATCATAGATACTAATGGCTACTTGAGTAATAATAGAATTTTCTTTTGTTAACAAGATGAAAAAGATAGCGATCAGTTTGAATTGCTTATCCAGCTACTTTGAGTAGCAGAAGATGATAATAAAGGACCACTGTTCCTATCTACAATGTGATTCATACAGCACGATAACTGCCTCCATTTCTACTGTGTAAGTGTGGGAAACTACACTGAGCTTTTGGGCCCCCTCCCTATATTCTACCAAATGTTTAAGTGACTACTCTATAAATTCCATATTTCATCATAAATTCAAACATTAATATTATTAACGATGCTGTTTACTTTTAGCCTCTGAAGCCGTCGGTTCGATTGATGATTCATGTGCTATATTGAATTGCTTATTCTTCATGAGCCTTACAGCAAAAAAGAAATTCATAAGACAGAAATGGTGAAAACAAATTGAAGGCATGCAGAAACTTACAATAAGGTCCTAAGAATCAGAAATTCCACAAATATGTGAATATACCTGTATCTACAAAGATCTTCATGTTCATCAAATCACGGACTCGTTCATCGTGAAAGACTAAAATACCCTCCAAGATAATAACATCTGATGCATTAACCTACCAAACAGTGTGGTCACAAATGAAAAGGAGTAGTTGATGAAGACATGATCTAAGAAAAACAAACTCCATTCCCAAGACACATTTTGCTCAACGCATCTAATAAAAAGATCTAATAACATTAAAGCAGTCAGATACCAAAAGAAACTGTGTGTGTGTGTTTGTGTGTGAGAGAGAGAATATCATGTCTCTTCATCCACACAAACGGTGGTTTAAGTATTTATGAGTATATTTAGTTATAATGCTATTTATCTATTCAACAAGAAAGAACCTTGACAATTAGAAAAGTCATGACATTTACAATCAACAATGGTACTTTAATAGCAGTGTGGTGGTGTGGGGAAATTTGTGTTGGTAGTTTTGTAGGACAACTAAAAGCTAGACTGAAACCTACTTCTTAAATTAAGTACCTTGTCAAACTCATAACAATACGAAGACTTTCTTTTAGAATAAAAAAGAAGAGAACTAGCCCATTTCTAAACAAAGAGCGTCTAATGTTTTATATCAACAAACAAAAATTGGATTAGATGCTTTAATTGAATGATCAATGTCAACTACAGCATTAGAGATATTTTCATCATGGCAAGGTCTCCAAACCAAAGCATACCTTTCGAAAAGATTCAGAACTTCGCCGATGGTTCTTAAAATCATAGATGGGAACATTGACAGACTGACCAGATTTCAGCTGGCCTATACATTCTAGAAGTTGCTCAGTATCAAAAGCATCTGGAAGACAAATACAGCTTATTGAGTTTGTGGCTGTGTCAAAGGAGCACAACGGAACAAAATGGAGGCACATAAAAGGAAATTTATTAAAAGCATGACGATGACAAAATTCATCAAATAAAAGAGGATTGAGATGCAACCCTTGATTACTTCACTTTACAAATTTTAAATGCATCATAACAAGGACTCTAAATGCAGGGTATGCTGCCTAGTGAAACTGCTATGAGCCCAGAACGTAACAACAGTAGTGAGACACCATTAAGAAATTGAAAGTCTAGGACTGTCAAAATTTTGAAAAGGTGATAAAAACATCTCCTCTGCTTATACGGAGCACAGAGAATGAATATTGGACAAACATATCGACTGATACATGGGTGATCATAATTTAGGAAAAACAGATGGTTCCACTTTTATATGGTTGAACAGGGAAGTGTACCCACATATTTTTCAGACTTAAAATAAGTCTATCATGTTCCTAGTTTTCCAATAAATCTCCTTTCCGTTAGTTCTTTGACTAGTACTATGCAATGCAGTGTAACATTTACACCTATTGATTGTGTATTTTAGGATCTGAAGACGAGAAAAATCTTTGGTCATGGTAGACTTCAGAAGGGATTATACATTCTGGAAGATCATCTTCAACATGAAACTTCGTCCAATGTTTTAGCAGCAACTGTTTAGGATGCAGACATTCGTCTTTGGCATTATCGTCTTGGTCATTTACCTGTATCAAAACTTCACTATGTTCTACCTCACCTTAGAGTCAAGTTTAATAAACCTCAATTTGAATGTGAAGTATGTCAACTTGGAAAACACCAAAAAGCTACTTATCCATTAAGTGACTCTAAGCGATCTCAACCTTTTTGAGCTCCTTCATTCTAATATATGAGGTCCTAGTCCAGTTACTTCATTGTTCGGTCAGAGATACTTTGTCTCTTTTATCGATGGTTATACTCGTTTTACAATTATTTACTTAATGAAATCAAAATCTGAAGTTTCTTCTATCTTTCCAATTGTACATAAATTCATTCTTACCCAATTCAATGCCTCCGTGAAAGTTCTTCGTTCAGACAATGGGGGAGAGTACATTAGTAAGCAATTAGAATAGTATCTACAAACTGATGGTATTATTCACCAAACTTCTTGCTCTTATACTCCTCAACAAAATGGAATTGCAGAAAGGAAAAATCGTCATATTCTGGAGGAGCCAAAACTCTATTACTCCAAAATAATGTTTCAAAATTCTATTGGAGAGAAGTTGTCCTTACTGTTGTTCACCTAATCAATAGAATGCCTAGTATTGTTCTCAAGAGTGAAAGTCCTATGAAATGTCTTGATTCGAGCACCCCTCTCGTGTTTTGGTTCCATATTTGTTTGTCCTTGTATTGCTCCAGGATCTCGACAAACGGGAAAGACAAGTTAATGCCGTGCCATTAAGCTCTATGCTGGCAATTGGTTATGTACCGAGGATTCCAAAATGACATTGAGCTGTTATTCTCCCGAATCCCTGACCATACGTTCTTGCCCACATCTCCGCTAAGATGTTACCTGTTCTTCGAAAATACTTTTTCTCTTGCATCAAAGTCTTGTCGGATGCAGTTTCTCCAAGTCTCTCATTCCGGTCTTTGAGGTTCTTACCCGTTCCTTACTTAAGACTGACTCCATTGTCACATACTCCAAGCCTTCTACCCCATCCTGCTCTTGCGTCCTAAGTCCTCCATGGAGCCATTATCGTCATCGACTCCCGCACGTCGTAATGGTCCTACCGTATGAATTTGCAATCACATTGCTGGATTCACAAACTTAACCAATGGCTCGATCTGCTCCTCGAGTCCACCGATCCTCATTCCCAATGCGGGCCTTCCATTGACCTTCCCATTGCTATCCGCCAAAGGTACTTGTTAACTACTCGTAATGCAATCCTCATCCCTATTTATAATTTTTTGAGTTATCATCGTTTTGTCTTCTTCCTATTATGCCTTTGTATACGCTACTTCGTACGTCTCATTTCTATTGACTATACCCGTGGGAAGCAGCAAGTAGGCCCTCTCCGGGATCCAAACCAGCCGACAATGATTAGATGAGATAGCCAACATTGCAATCTATATGCCAATGGTACTTGGGAACTTGTTCCATTGCTACCTGGCAAGAAGTCTACCGTATTGGTTGTCGTTGGGATTTACACTTGCTAAGGTTCGGACCCGATGGAGTTGTTGATCAATTGGAATTTCTCGTCTTGTTAAGTAAAGGATATCACTCGGTTAAATGGTTGGCCTTGATTATGGTGATACATTCTCTCCCTTGTTGTCAAAAGATGGCGTACAGTTCATCTCTTTTCTTTTCCATAGGCACCATCTCGCCACCGGCCACTTTATATAAAACTTGGACATTAAAAATGCATTTTTACATGGTGACTTGGAAGAGGAAGATTTATATGGAGCAACCACACAGGTTTGTTGTTTAGGGGGAGTCCGGCTTGGTTCCGTCGCTTGCTGACTTCGGAAGTCATTGTATATGGCTTGGAAACAATCTCCTCGAACTTGGTATTGGTAGATTTAGTATTGTCTTATCTGACGTGAGTTTGGGTATGGTCTGCATGAGTGAGGCCGATCACTTCTGCTGTTCATCATAGACATTCACGTGTAAAAAGGTCGTCCATACATCTTGATTGCTTTATGTCGATGATATTGTAGTATCACCGGTGACGATCAAGAAGGAATCACTGAAGACTAAAGCAACACCTATTTGATCACTTTCAAACCATTAAGGATCTGGGCTGAAGGTTGCGAATACTTCCTTGGTATTAGACACTTGCACAATCCCGTGCAAAAACGAGGCATTTGTATTTGTCATAGAGAAAATATGCATTAGATATTTTGAAAGGAGGCTAGAATGTTGGATTCTAGACTGTCAGATATGGAGAACGGATACTCCTAATGCCAAACTCAATCCGCATGTTAAGCTGTGTTACCAATATCTAATCTAAAGGCCGTATTCGGTCCGAGCGATATTGTCGAAGGTTGATGGTCATTGGAATAATGACTGGATCTCCTTGTGACCCGGACATATGGCCTTTGCTTGTTAGTGTTGTTAGTCGATTTTTCTATCACTCATTGTGACCGGTCGTTGGGACGCGAGTAACTTAGCAGTTTTTAAGGTATATTAAAGTGGGATCTCAGAGAAAATGCTCATTAATAATGTAGGACAACGAGTAACAGAGACATTTACTGGATACGGATACACAGCGAATTAGCGCAAGTTCTCCATCTCAGAGCATAGGACATTCGAACATCACAGTTATTGTGTTCTTATTGAGTGGAAATCTACTCTCCGGGAAAGTGTTAAGACAGTAGAGTGTCATGTTGCTAAGATCGAGTGTAGGTGTTCTGAATAGCATTGTGCTATGGCTCTTACAGCAATGTGAACTTTAATATGGCTTAAAACAATCTACTTCAATGAGTTCAAATCAGGTGAACTGTGCAAAATGGAGTTCTATGCGGTGATATTGTGATAATCAGCGTAGCCTTACACATCGCTACTAGTCACATGCTTCATGAGCAGGACCAAACACATAGAAATTGATTGTCACTTCATCTGAGAAAAAATATCTAATCAGGAATTCAAGTTGGAGTATATTCAATCAGCAAAACAGAGGGCTGATTTTTTTACTAAAGCTACGACTAGCAGACAACTCAATGACACTTTATCCAAGTTGGGTGTTCGAAATATCTTTCACCCAACTTGAGGGAGAGTGTTAAAGATAGTTAGATGTCATATGTTACAAGTCATTTAGGTGTAATGGGTCTTACACGTGTTATTGTAATGTCGGTATGTGTCTTTTTAAGTGTTATGTCTATTTAGTATTAATTAGAAGTGATTACGGGTAGTTTAGGAATTCAAGTTAGAAGGGGTATAAGTAGGTAGATTAGGGTTAAGTCACATTATTGAAGTGAGGCTGGACGACAGCACTAGGAGTGGCTGCACACAACGATTTGGGGCAGATTGGAGGAATGCCTCCAATCTGCCATTTTTTGTAAGTTGCTTACTCTCAATGAATGCAATTATTTTGTAATAGGAGGATGTAAATTTCAGCTCTTTCATTGAAGTTATTAATAACTCTTTTACAAATGAAGTTAAATTTAAGTAAAATATGTATAAACAGTACCTCTTTTTTCATTTGGGTTTCAATGGAACCTCATTTTTTGGATTAAATACTAGTCTCAGAAGCTACAAGAGTTTCCACATTCAAGAATTGTTTTTCGTTCAACATCCACATACAATAGCAAGAAAGACAGGGTGTGGGCACGTTGATTAGTATATTACGCTTTGTTTGTGTTATCGGAACAGTTTGACTTCCTTTTGTTTTTAGTGAAACAGCGTATGCTCAGCAACTACAAGACTGAATGTGTAAACTCCAAGAATGAATGCATCTTATTGGAACTGTCTGCTCATTCAATGTTCTATACATGTACTAATGCAAGAAAAAAATATTACTCATTCAGCCATGAGCAGAAATCAGAATGAATACGGAGAGGGAATGTCGATAATATTTTCCCTCATGACTAGAATTAGTTGTTCAACTACAGTTGATCGCATAGTATGTTTGCATATTTACATGTTATTCAATTATGCCTGTAAGAAAATCTGGGAGCCCCATTTTCTGATCAAGGTATAGGTGCAACTAATCTTCACTAGCCACATGAATGTAGGACTAGCAAATGTACCATAGAGGAAAGAAATGGTGCACTGTCATTACCAAGCATGCCATAGTGAAATGCTGAGGCACACGATAGCCATCCTCTTCAGAAAATTCAGGCATAACAGGTTCGGCTATAAAGGAATAACTTGGAGTGACGTTCATAAACACAAAGCTTTCCGCACTAGAATGCAAAATATGCCCTGATATTGAAAAAGGAAAAATTAAGACTTTATCATGCCTTCTAGAGCATAAAAAGTAGCCAGGGAATAGGAGTTCCATTTGACGGATTCTATATCCAAATGCTTAGCAGGATAGTTGGCTTGACACAAAATGTTTTGTGCAAAATTACCTGGGTGGTCAAAATTATATTCATGGACATTCTCTGATTGTTCAGCAGTCAACCCACGATAAAATGAATCCTGTCAAATCCAGCACGAAAAAATTTAAATTTTAAACAACTGTTTCATAACAAGTCTGCGCTTAAAACTGTCCATGATAATTTCAAATGGAATAAAAACACTCATAATGACTAAACAACAACAACAACAACTAAGCCTTTTCCCATACTAGATGGGGTCGGCTACATGGATTCTTTGTTTTCACAGAGCCATATCATGTGCCATGTTAGCAGTTAACTCACAATAAGCTAGATCATTCTTTATTATTTCTTTCCAACACTTTTGTGGTCATCCTCTACCTCTTTTAATACTTTCCAAATTTAGTTTTTCATACCTTCTTAAAGGTTCTTCTTTTGATCTTCTTTCTATATGTCCAAACCATCTTAAACGATATTCTCTCATTTTATCCTCTATTGGTGTCACTCCTAATTTGTTTCTAGTAACCTCATTATGTATACGGTCTTTTCTTGTATGACCACTCATCCATGTCAATATCTTCATTTCTGTCACAGACATCTTTTGTACATATTGATGATTAACTGCCCAACACTCAGAACCATAAAACATATGAACTAACCTATAACTGTATGAGAAGAAAAAGATACAAGTATAATGGCACTGTTCACAGAATTCTCATTAAGAAAAGGTAGACACCTAATATCCAGTTGAAGGCTTTTTAGTCATGAACCATCAAACAAAACATTACATGCCGGGGGTAATTCTCCTATGCTAGAAAGAAATAATCGAGAAGACATGATTCCTGGTTGCATGTTATAACAGTCTTGGGATACCACGCTAACACTCAGCTTATTAACATAAACATTTTGTGAATTTTGACACATTAGAGAGATAAAGAAGCTTCCTGATCAATTCCTGAATCTCTTGATTGTTGATTGTTAAACCATCGTACATGAAGAGTATGGGTATAAACCACACAAACGAATGCAACAAAACAAAGTTCATAGAGTTCTTCGGACACAGACAATACGTTTTTATATGAAAGGGCATCCATTTGAAATTTTAACAGTTATAAGCAAGCACAAGTCGTCTTCAATCAATAAAATAATCTACTGAAAATTTCAAACTAGGTCTTCTAGATACAAAGCATACAAAACTATGTTCCTGCATTTATTCGAACTAAACAGGCAAAAAAGGTCCCTCGATTAAATTTGAAGCTTCACTGCTAATGAAGAACAAAATGCAGAAACTGGAAGAGCAAAAACACAAGACCACCAGTCCTCACTTGATTCACAAGAACAACACGGTGATCGTGAAGTTGTTGGATGATCATGTCACATACTGTTGTCTTACCCGATGCAGTACCTCCGGATACTCCTGCACATGAACGTCAATTGTCAAAATCATGCACAACAGCTTCACTAGAGATCAGAACTTGTTGTAACATGTTTCTTCTTTTCTTTTTCTTGTTCCCTTCCGGCTAATAAAAAAAGTAAGAAATGATTGATTTATTCATGATAATTACTTTCTACAAACTATGTTACACATACATCTCTAGGAGGTGAAGTGTCAGGCACCATCAGGCACCAACATTGGAACGACAACGACACGGTGTCATGTAGCTTTGACACGATCAACGTGTCAAAGTTGCAACGCACCCAAAAACCTTTTCTTATTCTCATCTTGCGCCTCTCGTCTCTCTCGCCTATGCACCTGCTCTCTCTGCCACCACTCGCACGCCAACTGATAAACATCAAGCTGAACATTACATTCATCCATTATATTCTGAAATGAGAGAGCACAAAGGAGATGGAACGGCTGCCATAGTCTGCAGCATTTTTCGTCTTTCTATTCTGCCAGCCGATTCTCATTAAGTAACCCTAACTGCTACTTAAGTAACTCTAATCTAACTTAATGTACTAAAGTACCCTTAATGAATATTAGACTCTCATAACTAGTCATGGGTCCTAATGGATACAAAGTAACTTGACTTGACATACTATACCTAGTCTAGACTTACATAACGATACAAACTAATTAATCATCAACTAATTACTCAAACACTCTCCCTCAAGTTGGGTGAAAGATAGATGTTACACCCAACTTGTTACACAATTTTTTAAGTAGGTCTCTGGTAATTGCTTTTGTCAACATATCTGCACATTGATTTCCTGATGCCACATGTTCTAACTGGAATTCCTTTGAACGTACACTATTCCGTATAAAATGACAATCAATCTCAATATGTTTGGTTCTCTCATGACATACCGGATTTGTAGCTATTTGTATGGCTGCTTTGCTGTCACAAAATATAGATATAATATCTCTAGTAAATAAGCTCATCTCCATCAGTAATGATCGTAGCCATTTTCCTTCACATATACCTGATGCTATTGTCTTGTACTCTGCTTCTGCTGTCGATCGTGCTACTACTGATTGTTTCTTGCTCTTCGAAGACACTATATTGTCCCCAATCAGTGCTATATATCCAGTAGTAGACTTTCTATCATCTGTTGATCCTGCCCAATCAGCATCTGTATAGATCTCACATCTGTGTGACTATTGGGAGTGTAAAGAATCCCATATCCTGGAGTTGTCTTTAAATATCGCAATATGTGAAACACAACATTCATATGATTCTTCGATGGTGATTGCATGAATCTACTCACTATGCTTACTGCGTAAGCTATATCTGGACATGTAATAGTCAAATATATCAATTTTCCTACCAGTTGTTGATATTTAATTATATCAACCTTTTTAGCACCATCATTCATATGTAACTTGTGATTGACTTCCATTGGAGTATATAGTTCAGCAACTCTCCATTTTAACCTCTTGCAATATGTCCAAGGTATATTTCCGTTGATTCAGAAAGATATTTTTTTCTAAATAAGCTACTTCAATGCCCAGAAAATAATGTAGTCTTCCCAAATCTTTAATGTCAAACAATTGATGAAGACTCTTCTTTAATTTCTGAATTTCCTCAACGTCATCTCCTATTACAATAATATAATCTACATATACCAATAATAGTGTCAGTTTCTCCTCCTTTTTAAAGAATAGAGTATGATCACTTACACTTTTCTGATATCCCAAATTGATAATACTCTTGCTGAATTTATCAAACCATGCTCTTGGAGATTGTTTTAAGCCATAGATAGCCTTTTTCAGTTTGCATACTTTCCTTTCTGGATTAGGATATCCAGGTGGTGGCTCCATATAAATTTCTTCTTTGAGTTCTCTCTGTAGAAAAGCATTCTTTACATCAAGTTACCACATTGTCCAATTTCTTTGGGCTGCAATACTGATAATCACCCGTATAGCAACTGGTGCAAATGTCTCCTTACAGTCTATTCCATACGTTTGACTGTATCCACGAGCTACTAATCTTGCTTTATACCTTTCTAATGAACCATCTGATTTATATTTGATTGTATACACCCACTTGCATGAGACTGCTTTTCTGTTTTCAGATAGATCACTAAGTTTCCAAGTATAATTCTTTTCTAATGCTTCGATTTCTGACTTCATAGCTTCAACCCATTGCTTGTCTCTAGATGCTTCAAGATAATCTTTTGGAATTTTATGCACCTCTGTATTCATCACAAAATTGTAATAACTTTTTGATAATCTGTCATAGGAGATAAATTGAGAGATAGGATACTTGTGACACACTCTTTTCCCTTTTCTGAGTGCGATAGGGACGTCTGAATCATCAAAGTCTTCATTTCTTCTACACTTTCTCTAGAATTTGATGATACTGTTTCTCCCCCTTGATCTATTACCTCATTTTGTTTCTTCATAAAGATATTTCTCTCTCCCTTTTTGTATATCTGTATTCTAGTTTCTTCCTTTTTGCGTTGATCCATCTGTGCCTCCTCTAGTTCTTCATTCACACCAATTCGTGGTAGAACAACTGTTTCTTCGAAGATAGAGTCAGATATTTCATTGGAATTCTGGTAGTATGGAGTCGTTTCGAAGAAGGTTACATCCATAGAGACATACCTTCTATGTGAATTAGGGTCATAACAAATATATCCCTTCTTTTCACATGAATATCCAATAAAAATACATTTTATTGCTCTTGGATCGAACTTATCTCTGAATTGAGAATAAATATGCACATAACACACGCATCCAAATATTCTGGGAATCAAATGAAAGGAGTTACCCTCAGGTTTAATCATCTTGAACGGAGATTTTCCTACAAGAGTCACTGTAGGAACTCTATTCATGATATATACTGCTGTAAGTATTGTATATGACCAGAAATATTTTGGAACATTGTGTTCAATAAGTAAGGTTCTAGCAATCTCCAGGATATGTCTATTCTTCCGTTCCGCTACTCCATTCTGCTGTGATGTATAAACACATGAAGTTTGATGTATAATACCATGAGCTTGGAGATACGAGTCCAACTGTGTATTACAGTATTCTCCACCATTGTCAGATCTAAGAGTTTTAACAGTATAACCAAACTGAGTCCTTATAAGGTTATGAACGCGAGGAAATATCAAAGAGATCTCTAACTTAGATTTCATAAGATAAACAAAGGTAAGTCTTAAGAAATCATCAATAAAAGTAACAAAATATTTAAATTTTCCAACTGAAGGTATCATGCATGGTCCCCAAACATCAGAATATATCAATTCAAAAGGAACAACTGATCTTGATTCACTACTAGGAAATATAGCTCGATGATGTTTTGCTCTCTGACATACATCACACTTAATAACCACATCACTAGAAATAAAAAAAGGAACAAGTTTTCTTAATTTTTGAACTGGCAAATGTCCTAATCTGCTATGCCAAATCTTTATTTCTTCTGCTATAGTGCTCATTGTCAACGCCCTTTTCTGCCTCAGATCTCCAGGTAAGATATATAGTCCATCACATTGCTCACCACGACCAAAGATTTTTCCCGTCTTTAGATCCTGAAAGACACAGCCAGACGGAGAGAAAGTAACTGTACAATTCATATCTTTAACCAATGAACTTACTGAAAGTAGATTTACTAGAAAATCTGGAACATATATCACTGAGTTAAGCTGAAGATTGCCTCTCTGAATTGTGCCCTTTCCTTCCATTGGAATCAAAGAACCATTTGCTACTTTTACATATTGAGGACTAGGAGTCAATTCATATTGCATTAATTCGGATTTATTCCCTACCATATGATCGATAGCTCCTGAATCTATAATCCAATTTGAGAAAACAGTAGTCTTTGAGAGTGTAATTACCACTAATACTGTAGGAAGTAGGAGAACTTAATTCTGTCTTTGCTGAAGAAGTCGAGGGTTGATCCCGTAGTCTGGTTTCAATCTCTGCAAGCTGTTTCTTCAAATCTGCCATCTCATCTAAAGGATTCTTTTCAGATTTCTTCTCAGACACTATTGCAGCTTGACTACCATATTCTTTGTATTTTGTGGGTTGATACAGGCCACTACGGTTTCAGTTGCACTATTTTTCAATGTTCAAAAGATATATTGACGTCTGCGACTGAACTGTTTTTCTTGGTAAGTCGTGATTCAGTCAGTTTGTGATCTGCTGTTAGAACTGTTTCTGTTGTCGTTCCTCTTGATTCAAGAAATGCATTCACGTCTGATTCAGTTCCACTATCAAATCGTGATCTTGTGAGTGATATAAGTCTTCCTAATCGTGATTGAAATCCTTCTAAATCACGTGGATTGATTTACAATCGATCTTACTGCAGTATATCATCTTCCATTCTTGTTTTTATTACAATATCTCAGAATTTTCATCAAATCTTTCAATAAACTAATATACCACTTACTTGAATTCTTTTTGCAGGGATACCTTGACATATGAGGCGAGTGTGCATGCGTTTAAAGCTCTGATACCATGATAAACATCAAGCTAAACATTACATTCATCCATTATATTTTGAAATGAGAGAGTACAAAGGAGATGGAACGGCTGCCATAGTCTGCAGCTTTTTTCGTCTTTCTATTCTGCTAGCCGACTCCCATTAAATAACCCTAACTGCTACTTAAGTAACCCTAATCTAACTTAATGTACTAAACTACCCTTAATGAATATTAGACTCTCATAACTAGTCACGGGTCCTAATGGATCAGAACCTGATCCATTAGGACCCGCATTACAAAGTAACTTGACTTGACATCTATGTTACACAGACACCTCTAGGAGGTGAAGTGTCTGGCTCGACACGGGTGCGACACGGACACCGACACCGTGTCGGTGCGGCACCGACACGGTGTCGTGTAACCTCGACACGGTCAACGTGTCGAGGCATAGAAATGGGTGCGGTCAACATGTCGGGACTTATTTTTGTCCAGTTTTTTAGGTCACACTATATAAGGCAGGTTGTTCCTGCCCGCACGCCCGCACGCAGATGCCTCAGCCCTCAGCCGCACGCAGAAGCCTCAGCCCTCAGCCGCACGCAGAAGCCTCCTTCCGACCGGCACGAAGGCGGTCGTCACCGCCACACAAGGCCTTCCCTCGCACCCGTTATCTGGTATAGAAAGCATTTCATACACCACCTGATATATTCTCACCGTTCATGTTACCCAACAGCATTCCACTATCCGTCTGCTTCTCCTGGCTTTCCAGTTTCATGTGATTATAATAATCTCAGCTGTATTCCGTTGAGGACATGTAAGATGAGATGCTCTTGAAGTTTAGATTGAAGGCTAGAAACTGTTTCAACGTGTGTTTGCCCCATTTCTTTTGGTTTCTCTATGAGCAAAAATGAGCCCCTTACCCAAACCTTGCTACCGGGCTTCTTTTTGCATCTTCTTGTTAATTTTTCCGTTTTACTGAGCTAAAATTTTGTTGCTCATCCATTGAACTAATGCAGTGGACGCATCTAATTCCAGATAATGTGAATGTGGTTATACATAAGTTGGAGTGTATCTCGTTAATGTTTTGCGTTAATCTGATAAACTTAGTAAGTTGTGAAATAGTTCTTGACTTCTTTCAGTTTACTTCAGAGACATTTCTGTCTTTCAAGGATTTATCTCTGTACCCAAATACATAGGTTAGGGAAGCATGACACTGGATTATCTGTTGCATGTATTATGTAATAGCATCAGTACTGTTAAAAGCACGTTGATTATTTATCGCCTATTTATTGCTATACAGTTCGTCATGGATAACATGAACAGTGCCTCAGAACCATTAATGCACAATTATGCAAGAACATAGATGAAGCCTTTTAACATAGATGAAGCCTTTTAACATAGATACCAATTGATCATTTTTAAAATACAAGATTTGTCATAGCATGTCTTGATTTCTTGGGGTTTCTGGAGTCCAACATACCAATTGATACTCAATTTTGTCTGAAGATCTGTCAACCATGTGCATTCAAGAATTTCATGTATGAGTTTATCAAAAATAAATGATTGAACATCGTAATATCTATTGGTTGATTCCAATGAAGCATAGCGTCAAAGGACATTGTATCTTTAAGCAGGAAGTAGACATTGTATCATGTATGTTTTTTTGATAGTATCTTTACCCGTTTTTACAATTTGCATACTAAATATCTAGATTTGTTTTGTATTACAAGTTGTTGCCTGTTGGTAATTTTATTTATGATCAACTCTATCTCTTATTTGTTGTTTTTGATATTTTGTTTTTCGAATCAGATTGTGAAATTGTGAATTGAGTTGATCTTAAAAATGACCGACAATAGAAAAGGAAAAGGAGTATCAATTGGTATTGGCCACACTGGGACTGGGAGTTCTGGTGGAAGTGTTCCTTCTTCAAGTTCAGGATCAACAACAAAAGTTTCAAAACCTTCAATACCTCGTGATGATGCACCATTGTGGATGTACGTACAAAAGGGAGAATTATACGAAGGTGGTGGAGGTAATATACATTTTATGTGTAAATTTTGCAACATAAAATTTACAGGATCATATACCAGAGTGAAGGCACATCTTTTAAAATTATCAAAACATGGTATAAGAGCATGTCCGAATATGGATGAGGATTTACGAAGACAGTTAATGAAAAAGCAAGATGAGTATGAAAAGAAGAATGAAATGAGTGAAAAAGGAACAAATATTCTATTATTTGGTGGATACAAAGAAGATGCAGAAAAGAAAAGAAAGTTAATCCAAAGTGAATTTAAAGGTTTTAGAGGAGGAGCAATTGAAAAATCGTTTAATGTAGTTGGAAGGGAGGAGATGGATAGAAAGGTTGGAAGATTTTCCTTTCAAGTTCACTTTCTTTTAATGTAGCAAGAAATCCATATTGGAAAGATCTTGTCACTTCATTGGCTAATTTTAATTTACATGGTTATGTTCCTCCAAGTTCTGAAAAATTAAGAACCATTATTCTTCAAGAAGAAAAAGCCAATATTGGAAGACTTTTAGAACATAAGAAGTTTTCATGGGAAACTAATGGTGTTTCTATTGTTTCTGATGGATGGAGTGATATTCAAAGGCGTCCACTCATTAATTTCATTGCTTATTCAATTAGTGGGCCAATATTTTTAAAGTCGGTTGATGCATCTGGAGAAATTAAAACTGCAGGATACTTAAGATTTATTTGTAGAAGTTATTAAGAGTGTTGGACCAGATAATATTGTACAAATAATTACTGATAATGCAACTAATTGCAAAAGTGCGGGGTTAAGTTTGGAATGTGAGTATCCACATATTTTTTGGACACCTTGTGTAGCTCACAGTTCAAATTTGGCTCTTTCTCGTATATGTAAGCCATCAGAAGATAAAGATAATCTTCGTGCATATGAATTGTGTTCATGGATTGAAGATATGAACTCCGCCCATGTAAGGGATCACCCTTGCATTGCCGATCCCAAACCCGGATAAAGGAGGGTTGTGTTAGGCTTTCGACAGCCAGCGTAAAACTTTGTCGGATTTCTACAACATGGATTACAAAAATTATGAGCATTGCTTTGGGGCGTCCCCGCCTAGCGACGTGCTGCAGAGCCCGAATGCAGTAAGAAGTAAGCAAGGGCCACTACATTTTCACCCGAATGTAGTGAATCAATTGCAAAGAGGGTTCCCACATCATGGACGGGTGTGGGTAAAGAAGTTAGTCTCGCTACATTGCCGCCCGAATGTAGTGAAAAATTTTCAGAGAGGGTCTCCGCATTTTGATTATGGACGGATGCAGGGAGTAAGGAAGCTAGTCTTAAATAATAAGATTCGTATTGGTTCAGAACATTATCGGGTAAGCTAATGGAAGTGGTAGATACTATGATTCGGAGAAAGATTCATATTCTATGTTTACAAGAGACAAAATGGGTTGGAGAAAAAGCAAAGGAGATAGAGGATACAGGTTTTAAATTATGGTACTCAGGTAAAGAAAAGGCCCGAAACGGAGTTGGTATTATCATAAATAAAGATTTAAAGGAGAGTGTAGTAGACATACAACGATATGGTGACCGAATCATGACATTGAAATTAGTGTTAGGAGTAGAGGTTTTGAATATAGTTTGTGCTTACGCACCCGAAGTAGGACTAGAAGATAGTATAAAGACAGTTTTTTGGGAAGAGTTAGATAAGGTGTTTCAAAAGATTCCACAAAGGGAGATGATTTGTTTAGGAGGAGATTTAAATGGACATGTCGGTAAAGAGGCATTAGGATATCAAGGGATTCATGGAAACTTTGGGTATGGGGATATAAACGAGGAAGGTAGGGAGATTTTAAATCTTGCTATGTCATTTGATCTCTTTATAGTCAATACAATCTTCAAAAAACGAGATGAACATTTAATTACTTATAAGAGTGGCTTATCACAAACACAAATTGATTACTTTATTTGTAGAAAAAAAGATAGAGCGTGTTGTAAAGATTGTAAGGTAATTCCAGGAGAAAGCTTAACCACCCAACATCGACTTTTACAACAACAACAATAACAACTAAGCCTTTTCCCATACTAGACGGGGTCGGCTACATGGATTCTTTGTTTCCACAGATCCCTATCGTGTGCCATGTTAGCAGTTAACTCCCAATAAGCTAGATCATTCTTTATTGTTTCTTTCCAACACTTTTGTGGTCGTCCTCTACCTCTTTTAATACTTTCCAAATTTAGTTTTTCTAACCTTCTTACAGGTTCTTCTTTTGATCTTCTTTCTATATGTCCAAACCATCTTAAACGATGTTCTCTCATTTTATCCTCTATTGGTGCCACTCCTAATTTGTTTCTAATAACCTCATTATGTATACGGTCTTTTCTTGTATGACCACTCATCCATCTCAACATCTTCATTTCTGTCACAGACATCTTTTGTACATGTTGATGATTAACTGCCCAACACTCAGAACCATAAAACATGGCAGGCCTAATTGCTGCTCTATAATATTTACCTTTTAATTTTAATGGTATCTTCTTATCACAAAGAATACTTGATGCTCCTCTCCATTTTAACCAACCAGCATTAATTCTATGTGTAACATCTCCATCAATTCTTCCATCACTTTGAAAAATTGACCCTAGGTATTTAAAACTTTCCTTTTGGGGAATGCAATGTGTGCCAATTTTAATTTCTATGTCCTCTGAAGTAGCCAAATTATCAAACTTACATTCCATATATTCTGTCTTTGTTCTACTAAGTCGGAGGCCTTTGTTTTCTAATGTTTCTCTCCATAGTTCCAATTTTCTATTAACTTTTTCCTTAGACTCCTCCACTAATACAATGTCATCTCCAAATAACATACACCAAGGTACTTCATCTTGAATATGTTTTGTTAACTCATCCATCACCATTATAAATAAGTATGGACTTAAAGTTGATCCTTGATGTAACCCAATATTAACTTCAAAGAAGTCTGTCGTTCCTTCATGAGTCCTCACACATGTTTTTGCACCATCATACATGTCTCTTATAAGGTTAATATATGTCAATGGGATACCTCTTTTTCCAAAGTTCTCCAAAGAACCTCCCTCGGTACCCTATCATAAGCTTTTTCTAGATCAATAAATATCATGTGAAGGTCTTTCTTTTTTGCTCTAAAATGTTCCATAAGACGTCTCAAAAGGTGAATCGCTTCAATAGTAGATCTACCTGGCATAAATCCAAATTGGTTCTCTGTTGTACTTGATACTTGTCTTAACCTACGTTCGATAATTCTTTCCCATAATTTCATAGTATGACTCATTAACTTGATACCTCGATAATTCGCACAATTTTGAATGTCTCCCTTGTTCTTATATACGGGTATAAGTGTACTTGCTCTCCATTCCTCGGGCATCTTTTGGTTTTTCCATATTTCATTAAATAGTCTTGTGAGCCAAGTGATTCCTATTTCTCCTAGTATTTTCCAAACTTCTATAGGAATATTATCTGGTCCTACCGATTTACCACTCTTCATATGTTTAAGAGCCTCTTTGACTTCATTCTTTTGAATACGTCGGTAGAAATTGTGGTTTATATACTTTTTTGACTTGGCTAAATCTCCTAAACTAATACTAACATCTTTATTTTCATTAAAAAGATTATAAAAATAGTTTTTCCATCTATTTCTTATATCATCATTTGCCACTAGAATTTTTTCATCCTCGTCTTTTATGCATCTAACATAATTAAGATCTTTAGTTTTCTTATCTCTAGCCCTAGCTATCCTAAAAATATCTCTTTCACCCTCTTTTGAGTTGAGTTTTTTATATAAGTCCTCCCAAATCTTAGTTTTTACTTCACTAACGGCCTTTTTTGCTTCTTTCTTTGCTTTCTTATAAGCTTCTAAAGTTTCACTAGTTTTCTTAGCATAATGTAATTTGTAACATGCCCTCTTTGCCTTGATTTTATTTTGTACTACTTCACTCCACCACCAAGCTTCTTTTTGTGCTGGTACACCTCCCTTAGATACCCCTAACACATCTTTCGCCACTTTCCTAATATGTATAGCCATATTGTTCCACATATCACAAGGTGTGCCAACATAATTCCAAACATCTCCTTGAAAGACTTTCTGTTTAAATATATCTTCTTTCTCGCTTTTGAGGTTCCACCATTTAGTCCGAATAACTCGATGCACTCTTTTCTTCTTTGTCCATTTTTTTATTTGTAAATCCATAACTAAAAGTCGATGTTGGGTGGTTAAACTTTCTCTTGGAATTACCTTACAATCTTTACAACACGCTCTATCTTTTTTTCTACAAATAAAGTAATCAATTTGTGTTTGTGATAAGCCACTCTTATAAGTAATTAAATGTTCATCTCGTTTTTTGAAGATTGTATTGACTATAAAGAGATCAAATGACATAGCAAAATTTAAAATCTCCCTACCTTCCTCGTTTATATCTCCATAACCAAAGTTTCCATGAATCCCTTGATATCCTAATGCCTCTTTACCGACATGTCCATTTAAATCTCCTCCTAAACAAATCATCTCCCTTTGTGGAATCTTTTGAAACACCTTATCTAACTCTTCCCAAAAAACTGTCTTTATACTATCTTCTAGTCCTACTTGGGGTGCGTAAGCACAAACTATATTCAAAACCTCTGCTCCTAACACTAATTTCAATGTCATGATTCGGTCACCATATCGTTGTATGTCGACTACACTCTCCTTTAAATCTTTATTTATGATAATACCAACTCCGTTTCGGGCCTTTTCTTTACCTGAGTACCATAATTTAAAACCTGTATCCTCTATCTCCTTTGCTTTTTCTCCAACCCATTTTGTCTCTTGTAAACATAGAATATGAATCTTTCTCCGAATCATAGTATCTACCACCTCCATTAGTTTACCCGATAATGTTCCGATATTCCAAGAACCAATACGAATCTTATTATCTAGGACTAGCTTCCTTACCCCCCGCATCCGTCCATAATCAAAATGCGAAGACCCTCTCTGAAAATTTTTCACTACATTCGGGCGGCAATGTAGCGAAAATGGACAAAGAAGAAAAGAGTGCATCGAGCTATTCGGACTAAATAGTGGAACCTCAAAAGCGAGAAAGAAGATATATTTAAACAGAAAGTCCTTCAAGGAGATGTTTGGAATTATGTTGGCACACCCTCTGATATGTGGAACAATATGGCTATACATATTAGGAAAGTGGCGAAAGATGTGTTAGGGGTATCTAAGGGAGGTGTACCAGCACAAAAAGAAGCTTGGTGGTGGAGTGAAGTAGTACAAAATAAAATCAAGGCAAAGAGGGCATGTTACAAATTACATTATGCTAAGAAAACTAGTGAAACTTTAGAAGCTTATAAGAAAGCAAAGAAGGAAGCAAAAAAGGCCGTTAGTGAAGCAAAAGCTAAGATTTGGGAGGACTTATATAAAAAACTCAACTCAAAAGAGGGTGAAAGAGATATTTTTAGGATAGCTAGGGCTAGAGATAAGAAAACTAAAGATCTTAATTATGTTAGATGCATAAAAGACGAGGATGAAAAAATTCTAGTGGCAAATGATGATATAAGAAATAGATGGAAAAACTATTTTTATAATCTTTTTAATGAAAATAAAGATGTTAGTATTAGTTTAGGAGATTTAGCCAAGTCAGAAAAGTATATAAACCACAATTTCTACCGACGTATTCAAAAGAATGAAGTCAAAGAGGCTCTTAAACATATGAAGAGTGGTAAATCGGTAGGACCAGATAATATTCCTATAGAAGTTTGGAAAATACTAGGAGAAAAAGGAATCACTTGGCTCAAAAGACTATTTAATGAAATATGAAAAAACCAAAAGATGCCCGAGGAATGGAGAGCAAGTACACTTATACCCGTATATAAGAACAAGGGAGACATTCAAAATTGTGCGAATTATCGAGGTATCAAGTTAATGAGTCATACTATGAAATTATGGGAAAGAATTATCGAACGTAGGTTAAGACAAGTATCAAGTACAACAGAGAATCAATTTGGATTTATGCCAGGTAGATCTACTATTGAAGCGATTCACCTTTTGAGACGTCTTATGGAACATTTTAGAGCAAAAAAGAAAGACCTTCACATGATATTTATTGATCTAGAGAAAGCTTATGATAGGGTACCGAGGGAGGTTCTTTGGAGAACTTTGGAAAAAAGAGGTATCCCATTGACATATATTAACCTTATAAGAGACATGTATGATGGTGCAAAAACATGTGTGAGGACTCATGAAGGAACGACAGACTTCTTTGAAGTTAATATTGGGTTACATCAAGGATCAACTTTAAGTCCATACTTATTTATAATGGTGATGGATGAGTTAGCAAAACATATTCAAGATGAAGTACCTTGGTGTATGTTATTTGCAGATGACATTGTATTAGTGGAGGAGTCTAAGGAAAAAGTTAATAGAAAATTGGAACTATGAAGAGAAACATTAGAAAATAAAGGCCTCCGACTTAGTAGAACAAAGACAGAATATATGGAATGTAAGTTTGATCATTTGGCTACTTCAGAGGACATAGAAATTAAAATTGGCACACATTGCATTCCCCAAAAGGTCCTACACTTAAATTTAATTTATTGTTTATTTTTATCTTTACCAAATGCTAGGCATCAAGGACATTTGCAGTTTATGATGATCTATTTCAGATTTACTTGCCTAAAATAATGAATTTCTGTAACCCTAGAATTCATCAATTTATAATGCATATATACATTATTGTTAATACTCTTTATGTTTTTCAATCCAGTTCTGGTAGTGTTGTTGTTGAAAGTACAAGCCGTCTTCCTTCAAGTTCAGGATCATCAACACCTTGAATTTCAACACCTTATGATGATGCACCATTATGGATGTACGTGTAAAAGAGAGAATCATATGAAGGTGGTGAAGGGTCTTATACTAGAGTGAAAGCTCGTCTTTTGAAATTATCAAAGCATGGTATAAGAGCGTGTTCGAATATAGATGAGGCTTTCTGAAAATAATTATTGAAAAAGCAAGATGGTTATAAAAAGAAGAACGAAAGGAGTAAAACAAGAACAAATATTTTATTATTAGGTGGATACAAAGAAGATGTAGAAAAAAAAGGAAAGATAATGCAAAGTGACTATAATAAAGGTATTAGAGGAGTAATTGAAAAATCATTTAATGTAATTAGAAGGGAAGAGATTGATAGAAAGGTTAGAAGATTTTTCTTCTAATTGGAAAGATCTTATCACTTCATATTGGAAAGATCTTATCACTTCATTCACTAGTTGTAATTTGAATGGTTATGTTCCTCCAAGTACTGAAAAAGTGAGAATCATGATTCTTAAAAAAGAAAAGGTCAATATTAAAAGGTTTTTAAAATATAAGAAGTTTTCATGAAAAACTAATAGTGTTTCTATTATTTCTCATGGTTGGAGTGATATTCAAAGGTGTTCACTCATTAATTTTGATGCTTATTTAGTTAATGGTCCTATATTTTTGAAGGTTGTTGATGCAAGTGGAGAAATTAAACTGCATGCTACATGAAAGATTTGTTTGTAGACGTTATTAATAGTTTTGGACCACATAATGCAAATAATCACTAATAATGAGCTAATTATAAAAGTACATGGTTAAGTTTGGAAAGTGATTATCCACGTATTTTTTGGACATCCTGTGTAGCTCACATTTTAAATTTGGGTCTTTGTCGTATATGTAAGCTATGAAAAGATACGAATAATCCTCATGCATATGAATTGTGTTCATGGATTAAATATATAGCAGCAAATTGTATAAAGATAAGGAATTTTGTAATAAATCACCATTTGATTACATTCATATTTCAATAGACATTTTGATTTAAAGTAGTTGAAGGTTGCATAGACACGTTTTGCTTCTTTAATTACGATGATAAAAAGATTCAAGACAATCAAGGCATCATTAATTTAAATGGTCATTGATTTGAGCTCAGATTTATATTATGGTAACAAAGTTAAAGATAAAGGGCCTAAGCCGTGAAGGCTATTATTCTTATGGTGAGACAAGGTATCATAGAGCCTATTTGAGAGATGTTGAGAGAAGTTGATAAAGATCCATAAGTTTATAAAATGTGAGACACCATGATTAAAAAAGTTGAGTCAATAATTTTGAAGCATGAGAAAAAAGAACAATTTGAGACATTATCATTTTATGATCATATTCGTTCTATATTAGTTTGAAGATGGGAGAAAAGCTACACTCCCTTGCATTGTTTAACACATTCTTTAAATCCAAGATATGGGAAGAAATGGTTGTATGAGAGCAATGGACATACTCCTCCTAATCAAGATCCTGAAATATCAAAGAATAGGCAAATGTCTTTGGGAAGTATTTATCGTGACTCATACTTAGGCAAGTAAATTTTGAATATGAAAAGTTTTCTTGTGTCAGACTTGATTCACTAGAAACAATGAATTATCAAGATCCACTAGATTGGTGGGCATGTTATGGATTTAAGATGCCTCTTCTTCAAAAGCTTGCATCAAAATTATTATCTCAACCTCCACTTAATCTTCTTGTGAAAGGAATTGGAGTACATATTCTCAAATTCATCAAAAAGAACAATCTCTCCAGTAGTCGTGTTAAAGACTTGTTTATGTCCAATTGTCCATTCAAATCTAAGATTGGTTTCACAATCTAACGTTGAGTACGGGTAACTAATTACTAAGTAAAATATTGCTTTCAAAATTGTTTTCTTTTATATTAGTCATAGTGATTATGTTTTATTTTTTATTGTTATTTATTTGAATATATTGCAATGAAGGAGCATCAAAATATTGGGATGCAAATCCGAAAGAATATGATTTAGATGATAGTCAAGATTTGCATACCTTTAATATGAAACTCACTTATCCGTTAGTCACTTCAATTGATAATATTGTTGATAGTTAAGATATATGATATCAAGTATAGGTTTATTTTATTTATCAAAAATTAAGATTTCCTTTTGTACTAGGACTCTTGTCTTAACTTATGTTTACAAATATAATTATGATGAAATTAGTAGTTGTTTACTTGTTTAGCTTTAATATAAGGTGGTGTAGTTACTATTGTCATATACTTATGTTAATTGATGTCTCACTTACTCTAGTTTGAATATTATACATATAATATTATATACCTTAGTTGTGTCCCTCACTCCCTATACCCAATATTTTTGAAATCCCGCACCCATATGACATAGTTTCAAAATACCGTCTCGATTCATCCTATTTCATCAAATCGTGGTGCCGAAGGATAAAACGATATGTATAGTTCTAATAAGATCTTAAACAAAATAGAAGGCAATAAGTGTCTCATCTAACATAAGAAAAGGCAAGTTGGGAAGAATTTTGACGAGCACAAAACTATCAATCCACAATTTTAAATGCCAAGGATGTTTGATTGGTAGTTCCTTTGGGCCGGAACTGAAAAAAATGGCCCTGTAGGTGCCGGTCCTGCAAGCACCACATTTGTAAAGGCATTGGCCCAAGGGTCAATTTCGACAATGGGAATATTTTGGTCCAAAAAAGAGTGGGCAAAGCGGCAAAAGTCACTGGGAGTGGAACACAATGGCCCGCCCAAGAGGACTTGTGATAAATCCTTCCATCAACCTTATAAAGGTTACACCCAAAGAGAGAGAACGTATAGTAATACACACAGAGGGAACGTAGGGTTACACACCGAAAGAGAGAACATGGTTACACAGAGGGAACGTAAGGTTACACACCGAAAGAGAGAATATGGTTACACATAGGGATAGAAGTTGTGGTCTCTCTCTCACTTCAAGTGAAATAGAGGACATACTGTTACACACTCAGAGAGAGAGAGAGAGAGAAAGAGAGAGGTTACACATACACAACCCGGTCACCTTCTATTTAAGTGAGAGAGAATATACGGTTATACGAGAGAGACATACGGTTTAACACTGAGTTAGAGAGACAAAACATGGCTATAGAGAGTGTATATTCTCTGCTCTCTCTCTCTCTCTCTCTCAGAGATATCTTACACTATTCTCTCTCTCTAGCCAAGAGCAGCCCAATCGCTATCCGTAGGGAAAGAGAGAGCATATGGTCACTGTTTACATACCGAGAAGACCGTATTCTCTCCTTCAACTCTGAGACAACCCAGAAGTCTCTCTCTCTCTCTCTCGATTCAAGTCGGAAATGACAAACAAGTTTCCTATAGCAGCGCTATCCTGCATGAAAACAAGTCCTCTCCTTATATATATAAAGACCTTCCCGCATGTTACACTCACAAACTAGAAAAGTCCTAGAACAAAAATGAGAGGTATCTAACCAACTTTTAAGAGAGAAAGTAATTGACTGCATTGATCTGTAGCCACACCACCCATAGAATTTAAAGAACCTAAAAAAGGAGTCATATATTCTGTCATATGTCCCTTTTCAACCTACCCAATTAAATCATAGAGCTACAAAGATAGTTATTAAATCGTTAGCACTACACAAAGTTTCTGATAGAATAAATTAATACAAATAACAGAAACTCTATTATAACTATTTCAATACATATATTTATTTGATATATTTAAATAAAGGAATACATAGAGTTAAACGTAGTAAAATAAAAAATCGAAAGATTGGTCTTGATTGAGAAGACCTACTCCCAATCAAGAGCATCGTTTGGTCTGAAAAGCAAAAGGTATTATTCTAGTTACAACGCAAGAGCAAGTGCATTTGCTTTTTCAGTATAAATCAAGACCATCAGATAACTTCAATTAAATGATATTGATTGAGAGGTAGTCCTCTAGGAAGGCCCTCACATTCTTATACATGAAACTCAAATGCATAATACATATATATTCTTTCCAAAATGTAAATTATGTGTGCGCATGTGGACCAAGATAGTGTAACTAAGAAACTCAAGTGATATTGTAGATCATAGATTCTTTTTCGTGGACAGCTAGATCAAAAGGTTCTTGGTCTAAGATGATGCAAAGGCAAAACTCTAGTTCGCAAGGACTGGCAAGCAATTTCCAAGTGCGACATAAACACGGATCTGGTTGTACCGGAAGTGTGATGCAAAGACCCCCCCCCCCCCCCCCCCAAATCCTTCCACACGGCGACCTAGAAAGAGAGACGCAAGAATAATTTTCGAAAAGCAACCGGCCAACCACAACCAGCGCAGAAGTATATCTCCAGGAATTCAAACCCTGAAAGTTTCATCGATGGCAACTAAGAACAAGAGCAAGGCAGACAAGCACAAGTGGGTAACGCAACCTCGACGAGGGCGGCCGCACCCGTCGGAAAAGTCAAACTTAAATTTCTCTTTACATAACGCTGACACGGAAAGAGAACCAAGAAACACGAGAACCGTTCGGCATACGAACCGCGACAAGCTTGCGACCACCCCACCAAGAGTTAAACTCTACTTATCGATCCTGGCACGTTTAATTATCTAAAACCAGAAAGAGCCCACACTCGAGAAATACTCATCAAAGCAAATAAGGCATCTAGACCAAGAATTCAGATCCTGGCACCTTTAATTATCGATCCGTCCAAGATGAGAGGAACGATCCGTCCAAGAATTCAAACTCTGTGTCATCAACCGGCCCACCGGTGACTCAAAAAGGAGTCAATACAATCGGGAACTATTAAAGCAACTAACGAGCTTGGAACTATCACCGTTCAAGAACTCCAACCCTAACATCTTCCACATTGATCGATCGGTTAATAAGAGTCGCAGAAAGAGAGCCAAGAGAGAGTATTTCACCGATGACAAAAGGCTGCTTGGGAGAACCGGAATTGACAGTGGAAGAGGAGAGGAAGCCGTCCAGGCGAAGGCCGGAGAAGTGGGCGCCGGACGCCGCCTCCATCGATCGGTCACCAATGGTCATGCAACTGACGCTACCTTCTCCCTGCTTCTTTCCCTGAGAAGGTTACGCAACAATCGGGCCTCGACGTCTTTGAACCCTTGCCCTCGGCCTCCAGGAAATCAAAGGGAAAGAGAAGGAGAAGGAGAATCGGTAGAAGGAAGAGGAGCGCACAAAACACTCAAGAGAGGGGGCCCCACAGAGTCACTATTCGATAGTCGTTAGTGAGAATGGCGCCAAACAACAATATATTTTTTCATTTGTGGAAAGCTCAGAGAGAGCCTTTCACATATTTCGTCAACGTAAAATTTCTTGGTGTGTTAAAAAAGAGCCATCCATCTTCAAGATGAAGGGTCTAGTGTTTTCCTTAACTATCACTTTTTCCGTTTGTGGGCCCACCTTAACTGTACGAAAGATCTCCATCCGCATTCACCAAAATGAACGCCTTTCTTTGCAATACAAACATGTCGACGGATGCTATTGAATTTAGTGTTATCTGTTGTGGCCCTGTGGCCCACAGAGACACATTATTGACTACGTCCTCTTTTATAGCTCATCTTCCCCGTATACCACAACTAGGAATGTGAATACGGTCCGGTCTGGCTCTTGTGCGATTTCGAAACTGTGGGCAAGGCAAGGCCAGGCCAGTTTATTTAAGCATGTAAAGTGCTGGTTAGGTGGCCTTTGAGGCCGGGCAAGGAGAGGCCCAGCCAGCACTTGGATCGTGATGTTTGGGCTCAATCACAGATTCAGTGCATCATGCAGTATCTACTATATAGTTGGAGGTATGCCTAAATCTAACATATGCGAGGGGGATTCTTAGGATTGGGTGGTGGAGGGCGATAGTGAATAGCCGAGAATGACACAGAATCCCGACGACAAGGAAAGGAAGCATGACCCTCCGCCGCCGGAAGGAGGCACGGAACCGGTGACGAAGGAAGGGCGACGTTGAATAATGGACAACAACACAGACAAAGGAAAGGAAATGAGAAATGGTTGTCCTACTTCCTAAACACCAATCTAAAAACGTCTAACACAGCTTTGAGTGGGCTTTAGCGTGACTCCAAAAGTAGGACAGAAATTTCTGGCCGGCATCTCCTGGGGCTAGTCCGGTTTTTACGTCTCTAACCTCAAGTATACACGATCGATTTGGAACTCGCCCAATGTTTCCAGTCAAAACCAAGCCGTGCCAAGAACCGGGTAGAACACACCGGACTCAAAACTGAACCGAAAACTAGAGACCATCTGGTTCAAAACTAAAAAACTTACTTTTTAATTTCAAAATTTTAATATCTGTTCCTATTCCAAACAATTTAGGACTGAAACCAAAGTCGAAATGGGAAGCTAAACCGGCCCAGTCCTGATTCAATTCTGGTTCTTCGTCCTAAGAATACCGAAACCAAAAAATGCTTCGCACGTACCTATGATTTGATCCATTTCACTTAACTAAACACAGTGATAAAGTTTTTGTGAACTTTCACTAAATGAATGATATTGATAACCAACTTGCTTCACAGAGGCCCAATATACCGAGACATATCTCAACTTTTTAAGAAAACTCAAAATCTTAAAATATGCTATGAATCAGTTATGATACGATATGATATGCCTTCCAGATGAGTACGAAGATGTGCCATGATACGAGGTCATGTACTAACTAAATCCCTACGGAGATACAACATGCATCTGTATGCAATATACACCCTTTTTGAATCTTCAATGAACTAAGGAAGTCTTCTTAATACACCCTACTGGCATTTGTAAGTTTACAGAAGGTATTCAAAAAATTAGAAAGGCAAAGAAATGACAATTTTTTGTTTCTCGATAACTGCTCGACATCGTTACTTGTTACTCTTTCCTAGCAACAGACTTTCATTGAAACACATCCTCCATGAAAATGGATTCAAGGAAAGTATTCAATCATGCAAAGGCAACAATCACGAAAGAATCCAAACCAAATTTTTCCATGTTGATTTCTCAATCCACATGGTGGAAAAAGAAACTTTCTCTTCAGGCTTCGTATGGGACAGGTTTTCAGGCCTCAAAACCCGCCCCGTAGCGGGTGGGGCATGAAGCATATGCAATGCGGGGGCGGGTTCATGGTAAACCCGCTCCGTCCTAGAATATATAGATATTATTATTTATTTATAAAAAATATATGGTTTATTATAAATATTTATATGTTTATGTATATAAATATAAATAAGATTTTGTTTAATAATATTTTATGGAAATTTTAAAAAGGTATTTAAAAAAGGAAAAGGAAAAGGAAAAACAAATGACCACTTTTGTGCCTCAACTACTTCTCGACACAGACTTTCACAGCAACGCATTTTCTCCATGAATATGGACTCGAGGAAAGTATTCAATACAGCAAAGGCGACAATCACGAAAGAATTCAAACCTTAAGATTTTCCCTCTTAGATCCATCGTTCAGGGGCGCTGGACCAATACAAATGCGTACCCCCACACACACACAACACACACAGAGAGAGAGAGAGAGATGTACCAATGACGAAGGATTGCTTAGGGAAACCGGAAACAGCGGCGAGATAGGAGAAGAGGCCGGAAGACGCCTTCATAGAAGGGAACGAAGAAGTGAAGGGCAGAGACGCAATGAAGAGGCGGTGACCGTTTGTGAAGGATCGCACTTGCCACTACTGTGGGGACGGACCGAGAAAAGAGATTGATTAGTTAGAGAAAGCGATGGCGCGGATCATCATAAAGTTCGTTGGCTTGTTGATAGAGAGTGGACGGAGAGAGTCGTTCACATGATTCACAATCATTACATTTGATTAATGCGTTGGAATCTCAGCCGTCCACGGAAGGGCTTCAATCGCTTCGCTAGTCATGAGAGTCATAGCTGCTTGGGCGGAGAGGCTAAAGTGCACTGACTTTTTTTTTTTGGTTAAAACGGGAGACTATACGGTGAGGGGAATTGAACTGGCTACCAGCATGGTGCTGAACCCAGAGCCCCGCCAAGCGAGATAATGGTCTGAGTGCACTGACATGGTTCCTTTGCAGGCAGATATTTCTGATTCTGGTTAGCCTAGAACCTGGAATCTAAACTGAATCGGTCAGGAATCGTTCCAGTTCTGGTTTCGATTTCAAAACTGTCCCGGTTTGAGTATGAAATCACTCAAAATCGGTAATGTTATTAAAAAAATAAAATTATAGGTTTAGAAACAGAACTGATGGTTTGAAACCATCAGTTTGGATTTTATAAAAGGTGAAATTGGAACTGAAACCAGCAGATCTCCTAATTTGGCTTCAGCCCGTTCCTAACCTGGTTCAGTTTCAGTTAAGAACCGATCTCGGTCATGTCTACTAATAGGTAAACAGGAGCACAAAAACACAAACGTGTGCCGCTATTTACATGCATGCACATGTGTGCTAACATGTACGTGCACATGTATAGAGAGGGATTGTTATCCGTGCACGATTACACAAGAACACAAACATAGAGAGACAAGGAGAGGATCATGGCACTAGACATGACCTGGTTTGAGCCTCAAATAACAAAAGAATTAAATTTAAAATAAAAATTAAAGGAATTCTTGAATTGGAGGTTTGGAACCGCTAGTTCTTGTTTCGAAATGATTCTGGTTCCATGAAAGATGAAACTAGAACTGAATCAGGTGGTCCATGATCTCATCATTTTCTCTCTCCTCTCTGGCCTAATTCTAGCAAAGGTCCCTCTCTTTCTTTCTCTCGTTGAGTCTCTTTACTCTAACGACTGATATTTCATTCATTTTTAGCCATTATTTTGTAGTTGGACAACACATACTCTTACAATCTCGTTGAAGAAAAAACGAAAAATAAAAAACCAGAAAAATGAAACTAAAAAATAAAATCAATAACAAGAAGAATAAGAACGATAAGAATCAAAAACAAAAAGAAGGAAAAAATTAAGAACCATACGAGTACACTTTTATAAACATCGCATGAAACAAAAAGAGATTTCTAACCAACATAAGGAGACGACTTCCTCGTCAAGGAGACACACATATGTCACTCCTCCAGCCGAGAATTAGTCATTTTTTTGTTTAGATATATATAAAAAATGAAATAAATACATTAAATAAATAACAAAAATACACTAAATCAATGACATACCTCTAAAAATCACTAAAACACTATTCGAATTGGTCTCCTTATTCCTTTTTCTCTTCTTTCTCCCTTATCCTTCGTTCCTTTTTCTTCTTCCTTTTTGGTCAGATTCAAACCACTATGAGATGATAGATAGTTCAATATCATGTGTTGGATTGAGTTTCGAGTCGTATGTCGCTAGAGAAATTGTGTGAGAGGATCATCGATGAGGTGGAATCCTGTGGGAGGAGAGTTCAAACAGTTGAGGGATATTATGGTAATTTTAAATTTTAACAAGAACAAAATCGGAATCACAGTAAAAAAAAAGTGTGAAGCGTGTATCAATTATGTCGCATGTAAAAAGTTAACACATCTAACAGATCCACTCACCGAAGGGATTGGGGACAAGAATTGTAGTCCCAACATGTGTGAAGAAGATGAGTTTATTTAGTTCTTTTGGATGCTCAGTTAGACACTTTATCATACATTTTGATGATTCTCTTTATGTTTATATATGGTCATATTTATGTTTATGATTTGAGATACATAAATATTATTTAAAAATGACCAATAGCGACTGCTAAAAAAATCTATATACATACTCCACTGTTGGGGAAAACAATTCCGACTATCACAAACAACCACAATAAGTATTGACATACTCCGACTGTCAGGACTCTTTGACATCGAAGGTGATGCCTTATGCAAGAGGCACTTACCTTTATGGCTTGATTTACAAACAATTTTTGCATGCAGATCGTTAGTATATTTTTGTGTTTGGCTTTGGCCTCCCCCTTAAAAGAAAATTTGTTACGAAGAAATTTCAGAACAAAGGCAATACTGCTCAAGAAGCATAGTTGTTGATATTAAACCCAAGCTGTTGGACAAATGGTGGATACTTACGTGGTAATACGTGTGATCTGGAGGCAATCACCAGGGGTGTTTATGGTCCATCTTGGTTCAGTTGTAGGTTCTCAAACAAATAACCAATATGATCGGTAAATAACCAATATGATCGGTTCATAATTTTGGGAGTGAAGCCAAACCATCAATACAGGATTGGTTCGATTTGAAAAGGTGGTTCCTTACATTTTTACAACACACACACACACACACACACACACACATATATATAATGATAAATATGCACACCTATTTATGTTCAAATCCACTTAAACATCTATGCACCTTGATCCTTATGATCTATATTTAAGATTTGAATTTAAAAAGTGAAAAGTACTATTTGTACTTTTCATGCTTTACATTTAAAGGACATGGGATATTAAAACTTTAAAATTTAAATCTCTACATTTAATTATACCGATCGAATGATGAAAACGTTTAAGTGGTTCTAAGCATGCATGGTGTGCACATGAACTATGGTCTCTTTGTATGTGCTGTGTGTGCGTGAAAAGAACTATACAAAATTTTCCTTTTCAAACTGAATTGAAACCAAACATAACTGCTAATTTGAATTGGTTCATAAGTTAAATCAGTTCTTCAATGTTTCCCTCATCACGTTGTTGTTCTGTTGCTCCTTTGAATATTATATTATCTGGTAACAAATCCTTCTTAAAAATCTGGTTTAAACCTGATCCGAATGAGCCTATGGCTCATTTGGGATGATCTACTATGGCAAATTAATGGAACTGGGTTGCAGTTCTACTTCTATGTGATATGTAAAAGACATTCGAGAATGCATCTACTCACACAGATACATAAAATACACACACACACACACACACAGATGAATGGTATAACAATGATTCATCGACAGCCGAATTCTTCAATATCGAGAACGACAGGTACGTGTGGCTGTGTCCGAGACCCGAATTAGATCGGTCCTTATTCCCTCCATACCTGCTTGCTTTCTTAAATGTTGTATGAGCCTGGGCTCAACGTCGACACCCTGGCTAGGGTCAGGACAGGTCATCTTGTGGACCTATCTACATCTTCATTACATCTTTCGGGTTGAACCGTTCTACAGTCAGAATCTGCCATCAACGTAAAGATATGTGGTGGATGTGTAGAATGAAGCTAGATCTGTGATGGTTTTTACTGAATACTGACTGAACCTTGGTAAAACAATTTTGTTGAATCGAAAATCAGGTCCGAGAGTCCCCACCATTGAGCCAATCTTTGAGGCTTGTAGGGATAGTTCTTGCATTTTGGTGGAACCTCAAACCATTAGGGTATAATGAGAAGGCCGAAGCCATAAAGCCATATGCACGCTCTAGGTATCGAACTCATGACCTTCAACTTTTAAGTTGAAACCCTAGCCAAGAGAGCCATTGCCTGCTGTGCACGACGGGTTTCTTATTAGATGAAAAGCATGGCCAAATCAAACTCATATGCGTGCATGCTTCAATTAACACGACCGTGCAAGAAAACATACTACTTTTCCATAAATACCTAGCAAACACATGACGAAAAATAAAGTACCACTTTATGTTCATATTTAGCATTACTACACCATAATTAAAAGGTACAAGATACAAGCTCATAGAAACAATCATCTAAACGCATACCCACGTCTACTTAATCCACTTAAACATCTTCATCGTTTAATCGACACGATCAATGATGAAAATTTGAATTTAAAAATATTTAATACATTATGTATATTAAATATGAAGTATGAAAAGTAAAATAATACTTTTTTATTTTTTAAATTTAGATATTCACTATTGATTGATCAAATAATGAAGATGTTTAAGCATATCTAAACATAAATATATGTATATTTATCATATTCTCTCTCTATATATATGTACGGCATAAAGCAAAAATTGGATATATATATATGTGACCCAGAAAAACGGGGCTAAATCTAAAATTTGGAGGAGGTTTGGAGCATATAAGGTTTGATACTATGACAAAGTTAAAAATTCGGAGGCCTAAGGTGCGACACGAACCAACCCTGGCTCTGTGTGTAAATTCACTATAGATAACATACACAAGACGGGACACGAGAGAGGTCAAAGTGTCCATGTGATGTAAGTAATAATATAAATCGATAGCGAGGTACTATCGATGACCAATAATGCTGAAAAGGCATATATAACTTTAGAGGAAACTTTTTTTTTTCTGCGACGAACAAAGATAGGGAGATTTCGTTAATAATAGAACAGTGTGACACTTCTTATTGCTTTCTCGCTTGCTTTAATAGTGCGAGATATTTGGCTAACAAGACAAACCAAGGATTCCCGTTTTTATTTAACATAAAGAAGCCAAGTCCACGGATTTGGATTTATTTAGGTCAAGACAAGTGGTATACTGGACATTTCCTTTGCAAATAAAATAATTAGAAAGAGATTTTATACATCATGAAAATCTTTGCAATATAAAGACAAATGAAATGCTAGTGGTTCTTTATTATTATATTTGTATAATGAAAGCCTAATCCATAATTATCTAAGATATTTTATTTACATATATATATATGTATATATATGAGAAAACTGGATTATCTACCTTTATATATTATGACATGTTTACTCATGCCCACTAATTGCTTTTTTGTGATGAATGTAATTTAAATTTTTTTAAGAGTTTAAAAAAAAAATGAAAAACAATGTTATTATATGAAAAAGTAAAAAGTATCTTTGGACATGAGTGAACAATGTCTCTGACGAGTATGACCCAATCGCTATATATATATATATATATCCTTTGTTATTTCATCCTGTTCGGAGCAGCTTGGATCGATCCTAGGACAGATCCGAGAGTCAGACTAGGTCCAGTCGATGAATGAACTGAACAAGTGTGGCCTTTTTTTGGTCTAAATCAATGGTATCTGTAAGCCCGCAATGATACTGCCTAATCGGGTTCAAGCAAGGTTGGCCCACTTTAGGGTAAAGCCGTGCCAACACTGGCTTATTCGTTCACAAGATTTGAACTGGGGACCTTGCTTAAGGCGAACAAGGGCGGAACCACTTGAACCAACCAACCGTTGGTAACAGCTCTTTAGCTCATCGAATCGAGATGACATGAAATGAACATTATCCTAGTTGTATGAGCCAAAGACCATACGAACTTCTCAATAAAGTGAAAGCATAACTTTTGACATGTAACTTTTACTATAAAGTTTAATTTCTTAATCAAGAATAAGTCAAATTTGTGTTTTCTATACTTATATAATCAAAGGATTTAATCATATAAGACTTGTGATTGGTCTTGTTTAACGTGGTTTCCCCATACACACGTGTGTGTGATGTGTATATATATAAATGTATATATGTGTGTTTGTGTGCACACACGCATCAAGCATGATTTGGGCAGCTCGATCCATTTCCTAGAATGGAATAGGAGCTCTCAAATGGCCAATTAATGGATTTAAAGGAAGTGATTTCCCTTTATGTTTGATGTTATCGTGTTGCTTGAGACATGCTTAGCACCACTGAAAAAGGGTCCTACATATGATTCCCATTAAAAGGAACCAATTTATGAATTCTTTTTTAATGCTATATATATTTGTGTCTTTCTCTCTCTCTCTCTCTCTCTCTCTCTCTCTCTCTCTCTATATATATATATATATATATATATATATATATATATATATATATATATATATATATATATATATACACGCACATTACATGAGCTGGTTCTTACACCAAACAGGACTCAGACTCGACCTCTAGAACACGAGAATCCGACTAAGTTCAGGAAATTTCACACTTATATTGGTTTTAGATGAAATGTAGTTCACAAAACATCATGCAATCATGTTGAAACTTGCAGTCTTGAACATGACAAGTCATGAACATGGTCACGTTCGGACCAGGATCCAAACAAGCCTCGTATATACATGTAAGTGTGGCCGGTTGGCCGAGCTTTTCACATGGAGTGGCCTCGGCATGGGCCTAAGCAGGCTTGGTTCACATGCTAACCGCTGCGGATCTATTATTGTAGTGGGTCCATCTTAATGTGTAGATATAGTCTCAACCATAATTGTTTCACCTACAACCATTCACCAGACTTGCTCTGCTCAATCGAGTTTGAGCCCAATCAGGCTCTTGTCAGCTTCATACAGAAGGCTCAATAAATAGAGGGTCAGAGTCAAAACTTTACCTTTGGATCGGGTCATCTATGCGTCGAGTTCAGGTCCTATCTAGATATTACGAAATTTAATGTAATTAAAACCTTTTTCCTATTGCAAACTGGAGTTGGTCGTGAACAGCACCCTCTGGGTCTTGAACATGTGACCTTCTACTCTAGTGTCCTTGTGAGTCAACACCCTGGCCGGAAGAGTCATGTCTCTTTGCGCAAATAACTAAATATTGCCTAATCGCACGAGCAATAACCCACCTGGCTAGGGAGTCGATCCGCAAGTTGAAGGTCGTGAGTTTGATAAACAAAGGTGCGTCCAGGTTCGGCTTCATTTGTGCAAATTTAATATGGAATTCATGAAAATTACATACTGGATCTGAATCTAATAAAGAATATCGTGCGGATATGCTTGTCATGTCTGAGCAATGAGATTCAAATCAAATATTGAACTTGGATCCAAATCCAACCACTTCATGCCCCGGTTTGGGGACTTGGAATGTGGAGAGCTATAGTTTAGTGCAAGTATGATCGGCGAGAACTAGACCTGGTGAAAGCCTTTGAGATGTCAACATACCCGATTCAGATCAAATACGACTTCACTAAATCCAACTGATTGGGCAATACGGAGATCAGATTTAAAGTTGGATATGAAAAGCTAAACCATATCATAAAATATGCATTGATTAGAGAAAAAGTTGACATGACACTAATAAAAGATATAGTGAGAAAGATACATCGAAACTGGTTTTGACATGTATTAAATTATGATTAAAAGATATGAAAAATTAGATGGTGACTACTATTATAATGAAGAATGCTTCAACTGGAGGGCGCTCTAGTGTCATTGTTGTTAGTGGGGAGTTTGACTCTCAAAGGATGCATGAGTTGGTGTAGGTGTTAAGCTTGAGCCTCCTTTTGTACATAACAAAATAAGAGAGAGAGAGAGAGAGAGAGAGTGATTCTTCATCTCCATCCGGTACTAGGAGAAATTCATGGTTCGATACAGAGAAGTTGAAACAAGATATGATCCCATGCATTACTTGGTACAGGCAACTTGGATTGGACCCGAAATCCGAATACTAATAAAAAAGGCTTGTTAGACGCCAAACGTCAGGGAGGGGAATGAGAGGGTCCTTCAACAGTTCAACACGTTAAAATATAAATATCTTCTAAAGTAAACTCTTTTAAGATAATTTAAAAAATTAGAGAGGGGTCGACCGAGATTTCAACGCGTGAACCGTGATCTCTGTAAAGATAAATCGGGTGGCACTTTCGTGGTTTTCCCATAATTGAGCACCGAGAACTTGGGAAAGCCTTAACGGACCCAGAAGAAGCGAAAGCGCATTTGCTCCAATTTCAGGTCGTAGAACGGAGCTGACCTGTCTGCAATCACTTCGGGTTCATGTTCAACGTTCAGTATGCCGCTTCTGCAACCAAGGAACTCTAGGGAGGGTTAGGGTGGGCACGGGCTCTCTTTTTCCTCACGTGTAGGGGGCGTGCATGGGTCGGTTCAGTTATTACCTACCGAAATAACCAAAATCCGAAATTAGTTGAAATTTAAAAATTGAGCTCGAACCAAATTGTATAGGTTATCAAATCGAATTATTTGGTTCAGTTACGTTATTTGGTTTACTCTTTAATATGTATATAAATATACATATAGATATAAATATACAGTAAATACACATATGCATGTTATATGTATGTGTATATGTATGTATATATACATATATATATATATATAACTATAAATATATGCATATATAATATTATATTAATATGTACACACGAATGGATTTATTCTGTCTATTTGTCCTGGTAGAACTGTGACCAAACCGAGTAAGTCCCTGATTTATTCCCGATTCCGGGTTCAGTTTAAATTAACGCAGCAAAGAAAGGAAAAAAAACCTTAACTGTTTCTAACTTTCTGGTCCCGGGAGCCATATGTAAAGATGGGACTGTTTTTCGCAGCAATTTCGAATCTGCCCTCTACCCCCAATGGAACGCAAATGGAGCAGAGCTCACACGGAAATGCTTCTCGTCGTCAGTCGTCATCGTCCCGACGAATTCATCGCCCGATCCAAACACTAGACTTGGAGCCCACCTCATCGACTGACTTCCCTTCTCGGTCCCCCTCCATGTTCTTCCTCACACTTCTCTCTCTCTCTCTCTCTCTCTCTCTCTCTCTCTCTCTCTCTCTCTCTCTCTCTCTCTCTCTCTCTCTCTCTCTCTCTCTCCTGTTCAGAACCCGGATTCCTCCCCGGTTTCTGACTACCATTTTCTTTTCCAGCGTTTTTTATTCGAGAATTAGTTTTTGATGGTGGTTTGATCCGGGGAAGGGGATGGGTTCCTGTTTTTCCGGCCAGAAAAGCTCGGATGCTCCTGTGAGAATGAGTCAATCGGAAGCGGCTAAGGCCAAAAAGATGGTCATGGCGTCGGAGAAGAATGAGAGGGTCGAGAACAGGGAGATCGGCCCCATCGATGAGAAGGGGCGCCATAGTTCTGATCTATCGTCGCTTAGGAGGAGTTATGGTAATTTTTCCTTTTCTTCCTATTCACACTTGTTTTTTTATTTAGTGTTATTGTTTCCCATTGTTGGTGGTTGAGACGTCGGTATTTTATCGGTTTTTCGGGTGATGGGTGGTGAGAATTTTGGTCAAGTTTCTGGGTTTTGCGAAGCTTGCGTAAGTAGTCTACCTTTGTGGGTCGAATTGTTTGTTTGTTTGTCCGTGTGTTGTTCATGAGGAACTAAGGAATGAGGATCATGCTTCCCTTTTTCTTTTGTAATTTTGATTTATACTAAGTACTGGTGATTAATGCTAATTAAGGAGTCCGTTTGATATATGTCTGTTATCCATTTAGTTTCCAAGTATGTTGTTTTGAAGATTATGATATTTTACTTTGTTCTTATTTTATGTTTTACCGCAGCGGAAGCTTATTAATTTTACTCTGGCCCTTTTCCTCCCAGTTTCGTATTTCTCCTTTTCGATTTTGTCGTAGTTTTGTTTTTAATGGATTTTTTCCTTCTTGATGATCAGTATTGTGTGTTGGGAAGCCAAGGAGTGGAGATTGCATAATAAATTCTTTGCTTGTTAGCGAACTTCATGTTTGAATTGAATCTGGATGTTCAGACTTCAATTGTTCTGGTTGGTGCTTGAAAGGATTGAGGTCAACTTGGCGAAAATATGAGTTTAAGAGCTTTATTTTCTTCAAGATCAGAATGATCAGTTTGAAGGAAGAAGATAAATCCTGCAGTTTAGATTCTTTCTTCTATCTTGTTCGGTGTTTGAGTTGGATAGTGACAAGGGTTGTCATGAGTGGTGATGATGATGATCATCATCATAATGGTGCATGAGGTGGATGTAATTTGGGCTTGCTGCTATTGCTGCTGATGGCATCACAATGTGGGATGCATGAAATCGGGTCAGGCCCACCGGCAAATTGTTGATGGTGATGTTTACTTAGTGGTGATTGATGCAGGGTGGCTCATGGGTAAGAAGGCATTAAGGCAACTGCCTTAGGCCCCCAAGTTTTAACTCGCTAGAGTAGGCCCCAAAATTTGACACTAATCTTGCAGGCTCCAAATAACAATCAGGCATTCAATATCCAATTCCAATCACACAATGTTAGCCCATCAGGCCCACCGGCAAATTGTTGATGGTGATGTTTACTTAGTGGTGATTGATGCAGGGTGGCTCATGGGTAAGAAGGCATTAAGGCAACTGCCTTAGGCCCCCAAGTTTTAACTCGCTAGAGTAGGCCCCAAAATTTGACACTAATCTTGCAGGCTCCAAATAACAATCAGGCATTCAATATCCAATCACACAATGTTAGCCCAACTCAGTTTCACTTAAGGCATATTCCCAAGCAAAATATGATAGAAAGAATTGTTGAAGACAACATTAGCTAGGAGGTGTCGAGTGACTTAAGCGCATAGAGGATATATCTTAAGTTGTTTTTCTTTATTAAGGGCAATATTGTTTTTTAAGATGTAAAGTCCATTATATAAGGACTTAATCAAGTGTAATAAGTGTGTATGTCCTTGAATAAAGAAGAGAGAGAAAGGAGGGCGGCCCGAATATGGAGTGTCAACTCTCCGTTCTCCATTGTTCTTTCCTGCTATTCTCCTTTATCGTGCAATTCTCAACATGGTATCAGAGCTAGAACGATCAAAATAAGTGGTTTTGGTGGTGGCGGCTTAGAGAGGGTTAGTGTGAGAGACATAGGTGAGATGAGTGTAGTTATTCCTTTAGCCACCATCGATCTCTAGTGAGTGTCCAAGAGAGTTTAGGTAAGAGATTCTATCGTGGGTCCCGCGCAATCCCTTCTCGTGTACATGTGGTGGCAGGATTGGAGGACTTCACTAAGGTTAGGATCATAAGAGAGACAAGCTACATTTGGCTGAAAAAGCAGAAGAAGAAACAATGGTTCTAGAAGATCGGAAAGATGGTGTCCTACGCGACGAAGGTCACAACCTACACAAAGAAGGAAAGGTTCAAGAAGATGACGGGTGTAAAGAGCAAGGAGCTCTTGATCTGAGTCAACCTCACCAAGATGTTTGTGGACATTCAAAATCTGAATCCCGTTGGGAATATCACCTTCGTCGACCCTGGAGGCATTGGTTGGAGCTTCCTCATGTCTGCCTTCCAGATTAAGGAATAGATGATGATTTTTGTTGTTTACGTACACAAGATATATGATGGATTGTCTTCTCTTTCTAAGTGTTTGGACTCTGCCAGTCAAGTGTTTGATGAAATGCCTAAACGAGATGCAATCTCTTGGAACACAATGATGGCTGGATATAGAAGATACAAGGACTTCAAGAATGCAAGGTATCTTTTCTATAGAATGCCTATGAAAGATACATCATCATGGAATACTATGATAGACATGTACTGCTTTGCAGGAGATGTTGTCATTACTAGGAAATTGTTTGATGAAATGCCTAAGAGGGATATCATATCTTGGAATGCAATTATATCTCGATATGTGCAGATTGGAGATGTACTATATGTGCATTTGTGTTTTGATGAAATGCCTAGGAGAAGTGTAGTCTCATGGAATGTGGTGATCACTTGTTACGTACATAATTGACAATTTCTGAAGGCATTGGATTTGTTATGGGAGATACAGAAGTCAAAAATTAAGCCAAATGAGGTCACCATAGTGGTTGTTCTGCCAACTTGAGGTCATCTGGGTGCTATGGATCTAGGACAATGGATTCATGCTTACACTGAAGGAATAGAATCAGAAAGGAGTGTACGTCACAAATGTACTCATAGATATGTAGGGTAAATGTGGAAATGTGGAGGAAGCATGCGAGTTTTCAGTGGAGCAAAGCAAAAGGATGCACTCTCTTGCAATACCATGATTGAGGTATTGGCATTAAATGAAAGAGTTGAGGAGGCTTTTCAGGTATTTTCCTATATGCAGTGCTGTGGTTTGAAGCCAAATGGTGTTATGTTTGTGGGGCACCTGAAAGCCTGTAGCCATGAAGGATTGGTGGAGAGGGGTAGGTTGTATTTCAACATGAAGAAGAGCGAGTATAGCTTAGAGCCTAAGTTTGAACATTTCAGTTGTATGGTGGACCTTCTTGGTCGTGCTGGATGCCTTCATGAGGCTCACGAACTTATCAAGAGTATGCACATGGAGCCCCATGCAGTTGTTTATGGTTATTTACTTAATGCTTGCAGAATTCATGGAAACATTAGGCTTGCAGAAGACATTGGCCATCACTACATGGAGTTGGACCCTCGCAATTGTGGAAATTATGTCTTGTTAGCAAATATTTAATCAAAGACAATAGATGGGTTGATTAGCCGACCCGTCTAGTATGGGAAAAGGCTTAGTTGTTATTGTAATAGATGGGTTGATTCTCTCAGGGTCAAGAAGATGATGAAGGACAAAGGGTTTCTGAAGACTGCCATGTTGTGATGAAGATGATCCCCCAACACTATGATATGAATATCATCCTTAGGAACTACAACAAGTATCACCATTTCAACAATGGGTGTTGCTTTTACACTGAATGTTGGTCAGCTGTTGCTACTGAATTCTTCCTTGACCAAATGCCTGAGAGAAATGAAGTGGTTTGGTATTTGATGATTTACGGGCTCGTGTATAATGATGTCACCAAGAAGCTACATGTGTGGAGGAAGTGCATTGTTGTGTTGAAAGTGTGCAGTCAGGAAGGTTGCTAAATATTTACAGCTAGAAGGTCTGCTGATTGTGTGCAACTAAGAGGGTTGTCGAATGTGTGCAGTCAAGAAGGCTGCTGAAAATGTACAACCAAGAAGGCCGATAAAAGTGTGCAACTAGTAAGGCTATTCAAACTGTATACAGTCACGAACGCAGATGAAAGTGTGCGGTCAGTAAGGTTGCTGAAAATGTGTTCAGCCAGGAAGGCTAATGAAAGTGTGCAACCACTAAGGCTGCTCAAAATGTATTCAGTGAGAACGACTGATGAAAGTGTACAACCAGTAAGGCTGCTGAAAATGTATTCAGCGAGAAAGGATGATGAAAGTGTACACCCAGTAAGACTGCTAAAAATGTGTTCAGCCAGTAAGGTTGATGAATGTGTGTAACAAAGAAGGCTGTTGAATGTGAGAACATAACTTTGGTAGTGTTGCTGAAGGAGTAGTAGTTTTGTTGCCCAATCACAGTACGAAGAGAAAACTATCTGCCGCAAAGAGTCTGTTGCCATGAGTGTGGTGAAGCAGGACGGATTGTTGGAAGTAACCCGATTTCTTGTACACAGTGAGAGTTGGAGTATGTACACTCAGAAGATCAAGTTGCTTATGGGTTTATTAACCATTTTTTAACCAGTTAGGAGTTAAGTATCCCACTCCCAACTTGGTGGGGGGTGTTAAGACAACATTATCTAGGAGGTGCTGAGTGACTTAAGGGCATGGAGGACACAACTGAAATTGTTTTTTATTAAGGGCAATCTTGTATTTTAAGATATAAAGTCCATTATATAAGAACTTAATCCAGTGTAATAGGTGTGACTCTTCTCGAATAAAGAAGAGAGAGAAAGGAGATCAACCCTCCAATGTAGGGCCAACCCTTTGTTCTCCATTGCTCTCCCCTACTGTTCTCCTTTGTCTAATCATGCAATTCTCAACAAGACTTGCATTCAACATCACCACTATGGACCAGCGGTCAACCTTTACAAATTAGTCCATCATCAAGAAAAGTATGGTCATGAATGCAAGGGTGGCTGAAAACTAATCGAGGTCTAAAGCATAACTTCCAAATTTGGGGCATAAAGTTGTTCAAAATTTTGCAATATGAATAGTCATAGTGCACTGTGTAGAACATCACCTTGAAAACAAAACTGTTTGCAGTGACCTTCACAAGTGCAGTGTGTGGAGAGTCATACTGTATTTTGCTCGAGTAAGAACCACTGGATTGATCAGGTTATATTGTTTTCAATTGGTTCACAGGATTGCTTTATTTGGTTCAAGCATGGGATTGGCATCAACATCATACCATGAGCTTAGCTTTTCTCTTTCAGGTTCAAAGAAGGCATCATGGTTTGATAAAAACATCTGAATGGATGTACCAATGTGATTTACAAGCACCATATGGAGCTGCTATTGGAAAATCAACTTTCTATTGCCATTCTTTTGTGGTATATAATGGCATTAAGTTCCATGAAAGACATTATCAACTGCATTGTTTAACATCGTGTGGACCTTCATAACGTAGAACAAAGTTCGCAATCATGAACATGACCCTGACTCTTGCTTCTTGAAAAGGTAGGATCCTTGACAATGATTAATAAGGTTGGTTAATATTCTCATATAACTTCACTCCCGATAAACATGTCCGTGTTCACATTCTTGTTTTTTTGGGTTAAACCACTGGTGCCGGAAGTTCATAAGTTCTCGACTAATCTGGTTTGAGCCTTGTTGGCCCCACTGTGGTGTAAAGCTCTCCTAGTGCTGATTTTTTCTCCATTCAAAAGACACAAACTTGAGGCCTTAAGGAGAACAAGTGCCAAGCCACTTAAACCAACCAATAATTGGTTGTCGAGAAATACGTCAATCTGAGATTGATGTTAGCACAATAGACATGCTACTATAGCCTGCCCTTTTTGCATTAATTTGAAGAGAACCTTTGATTAGGAGAGATCTGTCTACAACTATAACTAAGCCTTTTCCCATACTAGATGGGGTCGACTACATGGATTCTTTGTTTCCACGGGACCCTATCATGTGCCATGCTAGCAATTAACTCAATATAAACTAGATCATTCTTTATTTTTTCTTTCCAACACTTTTGTGGTTGTTGTCTTTATCTTTTAACATTTTCACAATCTAGTTTTTCATATCTTCTTACAAGAGCGTCTTTGGGTCGCCTTTCTATATGTTCAAACCATCTTAAACGATTTTGCCTCATTTTATCCTCTATTGGTGCTGCTCTCAATTTGTTTCTAATAACCTCATTATGTATATGGTCTTTCCTTGTGTGACTGCTCATCCATCTCAACATCTTCATTTTTGTTACAAACATCTTTTGCATGTATTGATGATTAACTGTCCAATACTCACAACCATAAAACATAGCAGGTCTAATTACTGCTCTATAATATTTACCTTTAAACTTCAATGGTATCTTCTTATCACATATAATATGTGATGCCCCTCTCCATTTTAACCACCCGGCATTAATTCTATGCGTAACATCTCCATCAATTTTTCTATCACTTTGAAAAATTGACCTAGGATTTAAAACTTCCTTGTGAGGGATGCAATGTGTGCCAATCTTAATTTATTTGTCCTCTAAAGTATCCAAATGATAAAGCTTACATTCCATATATTTTGTCTTTGTGCTACTAAGTCGGAAGCCTTTACTTTCTAACATATCTCTCCATAGTTCCAATTTCTTATTAACTTTTTCCTTAGACTCTTCCACTAATACAATGTCATCTTCAAATAACATATACCAAGGTACTTCATCTTGAATATATTTTGTTAACTCATCAATGACCAAATATGAACTTAAAGTTGATCCCTGATGTAACCCAATATTAACTTAAGGAGTTTGTCATTCCTTCATGAGTCCTTACACATGTTTTTGCACCATCATACATGTCTCTTATAAGATTTATATATGTCAATGAGATACCTTTCTTTTTAAAAGTTTCTTAAAGAACATCTCTTAGCACCCTATTGTAAGCTTTTTCTCGATCAATAAATATCATGTGAAGGGTTTTCCTTTTTGCTCTAAAATATTCCATAAGATGTCTCAATCGGTGAACCACTTCAATAGTATATCTACCGGGCATGAATCCAAATTAGTTCTATGTTGTACTCGATACTTATCTTAACCTATATTCGATACTTTTTTCTCATAATTTCATAGGGTGGCTCATTAACTGATACATCGGTAATTCACAATATCCTGAATGTCTCCTTTGTTCTTATATATGGATATAAGTGTCCTCGCTCTTCTTTTCTCGAGCATCTTTTGGGTTCTCTATATTAATTAAATAATCTTGTGAGCCAAGTGAGCCCCATCTCTCCTAGGATTTTCTATACTTCTATAAGAATATTGTCCAATCGTAAGATCCTTGGTTTTCTTATTTCTAGCCTTAGCTATCCTAAAAATCTCTTTCACCTTTTTTTGAGTTAAACTTTTTATATAAATCCTCCTAAATTTTGTTTTTTGCTTCACTAACGGCCTTTTTTTTTGCTTCTTTCTTTACTTTCGTATAAGCCTCCCAAGTTTCACTAGTATCTTAGCATAATGCAATTTGTAACACGCCTTCTTTGTCTTGATTTTATCTTTCACCACTTCACTCCACCATTAAGCTTCTTTTTGTGCCGGTATGCCTTCATTAGATTCACCTAAGACATCTTTTGCTACTTCTCTAATATGTAGTTATATTGTTCCATGTATCATAAGGTTTACCTACATAATTCCAAACATCTCCTTGAAGAACTTTTTGTATAAATATATCTTCTTTTTCACATTTGAAGTTCCACCATCTAGTCCAAATAGCTACATGCACTCTATTCTTCTTTGTCTACTTTTTTACCTACAAATCTATTACTAAAAGTCGATGTTGAGTAGTTAAGTTTTTTCCTATAATTACCTTGCAATCTTTACAACACAATCTATCTTTTTTCCTACAAACAAAATAATCAATTTGTATTTGTAACAAACCATTCTTATAAGTAATTAAATGTTCATCTTATTTTTGAAAATTGTATTGGCTATAAAGAGATCAAAAGTCATAGAAAAATTTAAAATCTCCCTACCCTCTTCATTTATATCCCCCAAACCATAGTTTCCATGAATATTTTGATATCCTAATGCATCTATACCGACATGTCCATTTAAGTCTCCTCCCAAACAAATCATCTCTCTTTGTGGAATTCTTTGAATTACCTTATCTAACTCCTTTAAATTTCCTCACATTTGAGGAGAGATCAGTATAGTAAAGAGAAATGATTTGAAAGCAGGATCAATGATATGTATGTTGGATTTCAGTTTGTATGCTGTTCAGAAACATGTTAATCTGAGACTGATGTTAAATTTAGTATATCTCTCAGAGAAGCAATGTGTGAATCCGGGTGAACATGAAACAGAGTGCATATAGTAGCATGAATGAAATTCTGCTGAAACTTTAGTCCTCTTTCGGTGTTGCTTAGACAACTGGCGTGCATGCTATGAACCTTGGAAATTATTACTAGATTGGTGGTTTGGTCAGTGTAGATATCATAAAAGGCAAGGTGGAAGCAGAATAAAAAAAATGAAACTGTGTTCGTTAATAAGAATTGTATGCATTTCTATAAGTTTGCCGGTTTAGTGTGATTGATTTCGGAAATAATATGTAAGCAAATGTCTTGGTCAGCTTCCGTGTATAGTTACAGTTAAACTTTGATTTTTCTACGTGTATGTAAACCAGTGGAGGACCTACTTATGGGCTGCCACATCTGAATTTCACTGTACTGAACTTAAATGTTTTGCAGGTCCGCCACTGATGTCCTCTATTTCTGGTTTTAAAACAACTCATTTTTTCCATTAAACTATGTTTCTTGTTTGTTGGTATTACGTTTACATTCTTTTCATGCTTCACTGTGGTACCTTGACATTCTTCGACTGCATTGCAGCAGGGAGCAAAGATGAGGCCTTCTTCGACTCCCTAGCTTGGTTGGAATCTGACTGTGATGATGATTATGTCAGTGTCCGCGGAGGTCAGTTCTTCCATGTCTTGATGCCAAAATTGGGGTTTTCGATTGTTTTCTGGTCATATTGCATTAGAATATATTAAAATTCTTACTGGTTCTTGTGCAGATTTCACCCCATCTACAGGAAATACTTTCCAAGGGAGCCCTACTGTGGCGACTCGGCCAACTCTAGCTTCCATTGTTAGCAGTATGTCTGATCCCAAAGCAATAGCCGTTGTCAGAATGTCCGATTCCAAACCACAAGTTTCTCCAAATGGTAGCAAAAAGAGATTGGAGGACTTGTTCAGGGAGACTAAGGATAATGACAACAATACTGGTGATATATCAACACCTTTACAGTCTTCAGCTTCTGATCAACAGAAAGTTAATGGTGAAAAGTTAGGGGTCGATGAACCAAATGCAGGATTGCCACTGAAAGTGTTGATTGCATCGACTCCCACTCCTTCTGAAGGTGGTTCTGCCAGTAACGGTGAGACAACTCCAAATGGCACAAGCTCAAAACTTCACAGCAGAAAGGAAGCTAAAGGCAACCAGTGTTGCTTGCCAGGTCTATTGCCTAGTTTCAGCTTCAATGACAGGAAGAAGCTGTCGAGTCCTATCCCTGCGATCGAAACAACTGCTTAGGACTGTTTCAAAAGTAACGTAAAGCATCTTCTCATGAGCAAGTGTGAATTAGAGGAGATAAACTGCCACTTTAAAGTTTTTGGACGTTTTCTTGCAGATTGCATAAGGCCTTAAGCTGAGCAGTGTGCGTAAGACAAGGTTCTTGCTAATCAGCGCATAATTGTATCTTAAAGCATGTAAGATGGTGTGTAATTGTATAGAAATTCACTGTTTTGCTGCAAGTGTATTGTCTGCAAACATTTTACAGATGTTAATTGGAGGTAAAATGGAGTGTTGAAGATGGAATACAGGCAGGGTGGGAATTTCGTACTACTTTTAGGTGAATAACATCAACAGGCACTTATCTGGCTGTGTTGACATCGGGTTTTCGTGTTGCGTGTTGTATTGGTAGCAGCATCCATTTTGTGTTCTTTTGTGTGTGTAAAAACAGGTCAACCCAAACACAGCCCAACTATCCTAGTGTTACTTTAGGTGGATAGGACGACCGACTTCTTTGATTCATGCTAGGGTCGGGTTTCATATTGTGTCTTATAATGCCAGTCAGTTTAGTCCCAATGAACTGAGAAAAGCACTTGGCTCCTCTCCTCTCCTCTTGAAACTCTGCATGGCTTCCAATTCATCAACTGCTTAAGAACATCTTTGGTTATCATGGATGGAAGAAGGCTCATTCTTGGCGTTAGTTCAGTGGCAGCATAGTATTTTTTTTATGGTTATGGTGAGGTGAAGTCCAACAACAACAACTAAGCCATGTTAGATGGGGTTAGCTAATTCAGGTGAACCAGTCTATAATTTCTCAAAAAATTCACATTCTTATATTCATTTTGTTGGATTTTTATTTTTATTTTTGAAGGAGGCAACCACCCCACCTCGCCCATGAATACGTCTGCCACTGAGTTCGATATTGGAAGGAATAAATAGAAACCTGACACAGAGAACAACTCCATTTTTATGTCCCTAAGCAAATGAGTGCCAACTTGATTTGCAGTGACAAAACTAATGAAGATAGCCAAACCAACATAAAACCAAGCCTTTGCTCACACTATGCTTAATCTTATCTGAAATTCGGATTGTTAATATCAGGTCAGGTAAATGAACCAAGCTGCTCGTAGTTTAGCCCGTCCATGTTCAGGTTTAACCTGCAATTCGGACTCTTGGTGACCTAATCTAGACCTCTCTTGTGTCATACCTGCTTTTGTAGAGAAGGTAATGAACCAAGTCACTCGTAGTTTGGCTCAGTTTAAATCGCTCATATTCAGTTCGTTAAACCAACCGAATTTAACATGAACATGGTATATTCGGTTGGTGAAAGCTCTTTAAATGACATTTTCTTAAAGTTTTACAAACCTCTAAGGTAATTGTATTACGGAATTTAGGACGTGAATGTATTATGAAACCCGACCCTAGCATGAATCAAAGAAGTCGGTTATCACATTCTTCAAGAAAAGTGATTCACATTTTTTTCCCGCTTGGAAAATGTTCTCATCTCTTTGTGGAAAATGATAAAATTTAAATTACTATTAATTTGTTACTTAAACGTTGCGGATGCGTGTCAAATGCCCACCGTGTCCATGCATGTGGCATGGGAGACACGAAGTTTTAGCGTGTCTTGGTGATTTGTTACAACATAGAGAAGTTATTTCATGGGTTGAACTGTTCTGTAATTAGCGGATCTGAATTATGGGTGAGATGGCTAGGCTTGAATCCCCTACCTGGCGAATGGGCACTTGTACTTGAATCCGTGTCGCGGCCTCTCAGGTGCGAATTTATGTAGAAAATGCGAAAGCAACGTATCTCGTGTCACTTGACGTGTCAAGTTGACATGTAGGTCCTTCCTCTTCAATACAGGCGGCGGGCGTAGTGTGAACGCGACTCTCCACCAACCCAACCAGCTCTGATTTAGACCACCACCAACCGGAAACGTCTCTCTGAGAGAGAGAGAGAGAGAGAGAGAGAGAGAGAGAACAGCCATGGTTTCTGCCAAGATCGCGCCGTCCATGCTTTCTTCAGACTTCGCAAATCTGGCGTCGGAGGCAGAATTCATGCTTCGTTGCGGAGCTGACTGGCTCCACATGGACATCATGGTACTCTCTCTCTCGATCCTTTTGTAGTATGAATTTTTCTCTTCTCTTTTTACTTGTGCGAGTTTTTTGGGTGAATTGGATTTTGCATGTGCGAACTAAGAAATGATATATTGGGTGATGTTTTGTACTGAAAGTGACCACTGGTATTGTGAATCATGGTACTCTCTCCCTCTCCCTCCTATATTCTCTGGTTTGTTTGTTGGCGTGCAAGGTTTTGTATATTTTTTAGTTTTCCATTTCTTTTGGGTGATTTTTACTTCTATATGTGCAAACTAGGGAATCGTGTGCGTGATGTCATTTATTGGGGATTCCCACCGGATTGGTGATCATTGCTTGCTTTTACTGGAGGAAGTTGATTGGTATTGGCAATTCGTTCTGAGACCATATGTTGCCTTTTAATCCTCTTTCTAGTGGAAACTGGAAATGAAGTCCCTTTTCTCCTTTTTTCTTCCTTGATTTATGTGGTATATTCTGGTCTTTTAGTGCCCGCTTATGTTCTAGCCGACCCAGAATCGGATAAGTAAGAAATGGTGCCATATTTTCTTTTTCGGGTTTTGTTTGTGGTTCTGAAGAAATTTTGATCGCTGTAGGCATGCTTCCGGTTGAATTATATGATCAATACCATGACATCATGCATATTGAAATTTGATCTGTTATATGATCAATAACATGTATATTGCAATTTGATCCAATGAGCTGCTTCTTTGTTCTTTAAAAAAAATTGTCCGAGCTTGAAAAGAAACTAGTCTACATTATGTATTCAACTTGCACAATTGTTCATCACATGCTCTCACGGATAATGAAAGAAGTCTTGCTGTGGTTGTGGTTGCAAAGAATTTTGGTTACGTTGCATTCTGTTCTTGATATTATATACTTTATGTGCCAAGGATACTAACTTTATTTTGTTGTTCGTGCAGGATGGGTATGTCACAGCCCTTTAGTTACAGAGTCATTTTCCTCCAGATGTTCTCTTAAGTACATGTATTCTATGATGGGAAGACTCATTTCCTTTTTATTTCTTAGTTGTGGCGGTTAAGTGCGTAACTATCTATTGATTCACTTCCAAAATTTCCTGTTTTGTCATAAAAAATTCTCACTCTGTTTCAGTTAATATTCAACCACTTTGTAGCAGCATGGGGGAACTAGCTTTGTTGTCAATACTGACTTATTTGATTTTACATGAATGTAGTGGGGAGAAAAACCGATTTTATTTGGCTAACACTCGTTTTGGTTGTCATCTATGACCAACGATGAAGCTGCAATTAACAAGATCATTTGTATAAAAAAATAAAACCATGAAGAAGTCCCAGTTCTCCAAAAATCCAGCTTTCGTATTTTGAGATGGTCACATTATATAAATCTCTTCAGGGGGAAGATGACCATCTTTTTCAAGTTGCAGCTTCTTGTCACGTTCTCTTGATCAGATAGTTTATAAACGTTACATGCCTTAACTTCATGAGCGTAGATTTGTTATTTCCCACAAATGGATGATGCAATAATCTCTGTTGGTAATAGTGTATACATCCAGGAAAAAGTTTTTTCACAATCCCACATGGATTCCCATTCTGTTTTTGTTAGTCCTGAAAGGATCAAATTTCCTTTAGGGAATATGGTAGTGGAGTAGAGAAAAAAGAAGAAGGAAACATCACTCGTTTAGATTCAGAGACGAGACTTATTAGACATCGTGTAACAAATTTGATCCAGAAGGCTGAAGAATCCCAAGGAAAATGACACTTTTAAGGCTCAGTTCCTGGCTAGATTCCAGGGGCATGTCACAAGTAGTAGGCATGAAACATTATGTACGGAGGGTTCTATGTTTAAGAACATTTTTTGGTCCCTGATATCATGTTGGCTGCCTGTTATAATGGTGCAATTCTTAATATAAGGAGTGTGCATATTCTCAGGCGGTGGTATAGTTCAAGGACCATATGTGATTTAACTTCTTTTCTTATTCACACATGCCTCCCTCTTCCATACTGGTCCGTGTCTTGACTTAGATACCGAGAAGAAACAATACCAAATACCGTTTTGCTGCTATTGGAGGTTTTCCAAAGATACTATTTCGTACAGTATTCTACAGAATCTCATTATGGTTGAAAAGTATTTTTGCGTGAAGTCCAGCATTCTAGTTTCTAGAGCATATGGTAGGATGGGATGATATAACCTGTAGTTTTTTCTTGCCAATTCAGAAAATGCCAGACAGGGGACCGGAGAAGGAAGTTATGATTCTTCAGGATCCAACACGAGCGCATCAACCAAAACCATGCCTTTTCCCACACTTGGGTGGCACATGCCATACCACTGTAAAATTTTCAAACTAAAACAAAGTTACAGATACACTTTAGCCCATAGATTCAGCAATGATTGCTAGAATTGTTTGGTGTAGGTAATTACTGCAAGTTTTTTGACAAGCACAAGCACATTTTTATATTTATAAGAATCACAATGAGTCTACTGGGTGAGCATCAATATCGATGATGTCCTCGTGATACTTCTTATGTGTTTTGTATCCAATAAATTGTCCTTGCTAATCAAAAGCGTTTAACATTCTATTTAAGTTACTTCCACTTGAATGACATTTATTAGCTGTTTGATGCTTGGGGAGTTAAATTCAATTTCCATGATCTATACGTGTGCAAGCCATTTCTTTTCATCGAGCAGGACACTAGTCCTGTTGTACTATTTTGTTTTTTTGAATGTCATGGTATTTTTCTTCTAAGAATTGTGGGCTTCGAGTTATAAGGATTTTATTCCTCGTTCACTTGACCATTGCAGGCATTTTGTTCCCAATCTAACAATTGGAGCTCCTGTGATTGAGAGCCTAAGGAAACACACTAAGTAATATGCATTTCCTTTGTTCCTATCCATACTCAACTGATAACCATCCCTAACCATGTCGATTGACAGATTTTCTTTAAAAAACTTAATTTACTTCTTCTTCTTCCTTGTGGTAGAGCATATCTTGATTGTCATCTTATGGTTACAAATCCTCTTGATTACGTGGAACCATTGGCAAAAGCTGGAGCATCGGGTTTTACTTTCCATATTGAAGCTTCTAAAGGTGATTGTCACAAGAACAAATTCACGGATCATTTGGATTTTAATTGCTGGTAATTCATGAATAGTGATCATTCTTGAAAATCTCTTTGCTGGTTTTGACACTGTTCGACAACAGATAATTGGCAAGAAATTATTAGAAGTGTGAAATCTAAGGGCATGCGGCCTGGTGTAGCATTAAAACCTGGAACTCCTGTCACTGAAGTTTATCCATTGGTATGCATGCCATTCTCATGCCATCAGAATTTGTTTCATTTTTAGGTTGTTCAACTCTTTTGATTGCTTAAAGGTTTGGAGATTATTGAGTTTTAGAGAATTGTCCTGGTTTCGTTGAGAAGGTTGTTACTTCAAAGCCATAAATTTATAGTGAAGCTTTTTGGGAATGAAAGAAAGGTCATATAGTCATATGTCATCCCTTGTTATGGGATTGGTTTTTAGAGACAAACCGCCATCAATTTCACCTGGATTATTTTTCATGTTTTTAGGTAGAAGATGAAGTGCCTGTCGAGATGGTTCTTGTTATGACAGTAGAACCTGGGTTTGGTGGACAGAAGTTCATGCCAGAAACGATGGAGAAGGCAAGAATGATTAAGATCCATCTATTATCTTGTTTCTTTTTTTTTAACTTGGTAGCGTAAATCCTTCCTCTTGGCTATTCTGTTCAGGTGCATACATTGAGAACAAGGTATCCTTCACTTGATATAGAGGTACGTCTGAACCAAAATTATCACTATTGTATGTTTTACGTGCTGCTTTTTTTGCAGTTTTGCTTGATGGCTGATCCTGTCATAGTTTGTTCTATGCTTAGTAGTTGATTCTGAATCTGGTACACTGGAGATGTTTTTGTCTCTCTCTCTCTCATCGTGGTATTAATTCTTTTGTTGGTTTTAAGTTCATATCTAGCACTTTGTGACTATTGCCCTCTCTGGATGCTTGGAAGTGTACTATCTGCGGTTTATCTTCGCCTTTGTCCTACCAATGTGCGATGGTTCTCATTAGTTTGTGGTGTATAACTGGTAGTTATTCTGAATCTGGTACACTGGAGAGATGTTTTCGACTCTCTCTCATCATGGTATTATTTTTGTTACTTTTAAGTTCATATCTAGCACTTTGTCACTATTACCCTCTTCTAAATGCTTGGAATTGTACTATCTGCCGTTTATCTTCCCCTTTGACCTACCATTGCTGTGTATAACTGGTCTAATAGTACGACAAACTCATTCCTTGTTAAATTTTATCTTCCCCTGCAGGTTGACGGTGGATTGGGCCCAGACACGATCGGTCAAGCTGCAACAGCTGGTGCCAATTGCATTGTAGCCGGAAGTTCGGTGTTTAAAGCAAAAGAACCGGCTGAAGTCATATCCATTTTGAGGGTGGGTGTGGTGGAAGCTCAGCGTCAGGACTGATTAAATGATCTTGCCTATTCATTTTGCGAGGAACTTCTATCAATAATGAATTTGAGCTGTATTGCTGGCCTTCTTGTTCCAGTGTTACGATCATCTGACATATGTGTACCACATCACTTCCATATCGTTGATCATAGTCTTTGATATTTGTATTCTAAAAAATGTCTTCTTTTATATCATCTATGTAGAACATTCATGAAATGAGTTTGTATGAGGATTAAAATAAAAAGAGATGTTTCTCTTTCATTTGCTTCATAGCAGTGGAAAGTAGTGGCAATTTCGTGCATAGGTTGTTTCTTTGCTTTGGGGTATTCCCGTCTAGTGACATGCTGTAGAGCCTGAATGCAGTAATAAGTAAGTAAGGGCCACTACATTTTCGTCCGAATGTAGTGAATCAATTGGATAGAGGGTTCCCACATCATGGACAGGTGTGGGTAAAGAAGTTTGTCCCGCTACATTGCCGCTCAAGTGTAGCGAATAATTTTCAAAAAGGGTCTCTGCATTTTGAATATGGACGGATCGGGGGTAAGGAAGCTAGTCCTAGATAATAAGATCCGTATTGGTTCTTGGAATATCGAAACATTATCCAGTAAGCTAACGGAGGCGGTAAATACAATGATTCGGAGAAACATTCATATTCTATGTTTACAAGAGACAAAATGATTCGGAGAAAAAGCAAAGGAGATAGAGTATATAGGTTTTAAATTATGGTACTTAGGTAAAGAAATAGCTCGAAACAGAGTTGGTATTATCATAAACAAAGATTTAAAGGATAGTGTAGTAGACATAGAATGATATGGTGACCGAATCATGATGTTGAAATTAGTGTTAGGAGCATAAGTTTTGAATATAGTTTGTGCTTACGCATCCCAAGTAGGACTAGAAAATAGTATAAAGACAACTTTTTGAGAAGAGTTAGATAAAGTGATTCAAAAGATTTCACAAAGGGAGATGATTTGTTTAGGAGGAGACTTAAATGGACATGTCGGTAAAGAGGCATTAGGATATCAAGTGATTCATGAAAACTTTGGTTTTGGGGATATAAATGAGAAAGGTAGGGAGATTTTAAGTTTTGCTATGGCATTTGATCTCTTTATAGTCAATACAATCTTCAAAAAACGAGATGAACATTTAATTACTTATAAGAGTGGCTCATCACAAACACAAATTGATTACTTTATTTGTAGAAAAAAAAGATAAAGCATGTTGTAAAGATTGTAAGGTAATTCTAGGAGAAAACTTAACCACCCAACATTGACTTTTAGTTATGGATTTATAAATAAAAAAATGGACAAAGAAGAAAAGAGTGCATCAAGCTATTCAAACTAAATGGTGGAACCTCAAAAACGAGAAAGAATATATATTTAAACAGAGAAAGTCCTTCAAGAAGATGTTTGAAATTATGTTGGTACACCCTGTGATACGTGGAACAATATGGTTATATATATTAGGAAAGTGGCGAAAGATGTGTTAGGTGCATCTAAGGGAGGTGTACCGGTACAAAAAGAAGCTTGGTGGTGGAGTGAAGTAGTGCAAAATAAAATCAAGGCAAAGAGGGCATGTTACAAATTACATTATGCTAAAAAAACTTTAGAGGCTTATAAGAAAACAAAGAAAGAAGCGAAAAAAGCCGTGAGTGAAGCAAAAGCTAAAATTTGGAAGGATTTATATAAAAAGTTCAACACAAAAGAGGGTAAAAGAGATATTTTTAGGATAGCTAGGGCTAGAGATAAGAAAACTAAAGATCTTAATTATGTTAGATGCATCAAGGATGATGATGAAAACATTCTAGTGGCAAATGATGATATAAGAAATAGATGAAAAAACTATTTTTATAATCTTTTTAATGAAAATAAAGATGTTAGTATTAGCTTAAGAGAGTTAGCCAAATCAAAAAAGTATATAAACAACAATTTCTACCGACGTATTCAAAAGAATGAAGTCAAAGAGGCTCTTAAACATATGAAGGGTGGTAAATCGGTAGGACCAGATAATATTCCTATAGAAATTTGGAAAATACTAAGAGAAAAAGGAATCACTTGGCTTAGAAGACTATTTAATGAAATATGAAAAAACCAAAAGATACCCGAAGAATGGAGAGCAAATACACTTATACCCATATATTAGAACAAGGGAGACATTCAAAATTATGCGAATTATCGAGGTATAAGTTAATGAGCCATATTATGAAATTGTAGGAAAGAATTATCGAACGTAGGTTAAGACAATTATCAAGTACAACAGAGAACCATTTTAGATTCATGCCAAGAAAGACCTTCACATGATATTTATTGATCTAGAAAAAGCTTACGATAGGATACCGAGGGAGGTTCTTTGGAGAACTTTGGTAAAAAGAGGTATCCCATTGACATACATTAACCTTATTAGAGACATGGTGCAAAAACATATGTGAGGACTCATGAAGGAATGACAACTTTAAGTCCATACTTATTTATTATGGTGATTGATGAGTTAACAAAACATATTCAAGATGAAGTACGGTGTATGTTATTTGCAGATGACATTGTATTAGTGGAAGAGTCTAAGGAAAAAGTTAATAGAAAATTGGAACTATGGAGAGAAACATTAGAAAGCAAAGGCCTCCGACTTGGTAGAACAAAGACAAAATATATGGAATGTAAGTTTGATCATTTGGTTACCTCAGAGGACAAAGAAATTAAAATTGGCACACATTGCATCCCCCAAAATGAAAGTTTCAAATACCTAGGGTCAATTTTTAAGAGTGATGGAAGAATTGATGGAGATGTTACGCATAGAATTAATGCTGGTTGATTAAAATGGAGAGAAGCATAAGGTATTCTTTGTAATAAGAAGATATGATTAAAGTTAAAAGGTAAATATTATAGAGCAGCAATTAGGATAGCCATATTTTATGGTTGTGAGTGTTGGGCAGTTAATCATCAACATGTACAAAAGATGTCTGTGACAGAAGTGAAGATGTTGAGATGGATGAGTGGTCATACAAGAAAAGACCGTATACATAATAAGGTTATTAGAAACAAATTAGGAGTGACACCAATAGAGGATAAAATAAGAGAATATGATTTAAGATGGTTTGAACATATAAAAAAAAGATCAAAAGAAGAACCTTTAAGAAGGTATGTAAAACTAAATTTGCAAAGTATTAAAAGAGTTAGAGGACGACCACAAAAGTGTTAGAAAGAAACAATAAAGAATGCTCTAGCTTATTGTGAGTTTAAGTGACACACGATAGGGATCTCTGGAAACAAATAATCCATGTAGCCGACCCCATCTAGTATGAGAAAAGGCTTAGTTGTTGTTGATGTGTTTGATAGGCTGTTTCTGAAACTAGAAAAAGTTATAGCAGTGGTGGATCGAGGATTTTCTTTGTGGCGGGGCACACTTAAAGCGGGTTCCGCTCCAACGTATTACTTATTAAGCTTTTTTTTAGTATTATTTTTAATAATTTTAATAATTCTGATTTTATAATGTAATGACCTGAATACTGTGTATGAAATTTTAACTTCCATATATCAAGTAACGAATACAACTTGATAGTACAGATGGAATATTCCAAGAAACCTCTGCAGTTATTCAAGAAAACCTTTTTAATTGTTGTGACCAGAAAGAGATTCATAAAGCACAGATTGCTCTAGAGTATTAACAACTCTATAAATGAAGCTACTCAACCTTCTTAATTCTCATGGCCATTACATCGTCGGATCTACCTTCAACCAATAAGGAAAAGCAAAAGGGAAGGAGGTAGGATCAAAAGAAACTGGGGAAGATCAAGAAACGGATGAGAGAGAGAAAAAAAATATGGGGAGGTTCAGGAGACGGAATCGCCATCGTTTTTTTGGGGTGCAAGAACAGTCACCATTTTTATTTGCTCTAAAAAAAATAACTTCACAAATGAAAAGTGTACAACTTAAAGGCATAACTTCAAAATAATTCAGTGCGCCTCATTCTTTTTTTCGAATTTCAGGTGAGGCCCTCTTCAAGTTTTTGAAAGTTACGAGGTCCAGTAACGGTTCCATGGATGGAGTAACCATAACCAAACCGTGGGGGGTTATGGTTCTGGGCCTGAGTAGGCTGGTTTTGGTCCAAACTGCCGGACCGTTTTCGAACCAGTCATCTACTACTATGGAGATCTCAAAACGCCAGGCATTGCATTCATACCAGGGCTTTAGATACTAAATTAAACCATAGACCCAATAATTGGCATCGTCTCCCATGAATCTCTACTTCTTTGCCTCTTTCTAATCGGGGTGGGTCATCATCACCCAAAATGGGCCACATGCTCCAATCGTGGACCCATCAATGGGCCATCATCATCCATTAAACAAGGGATGAAATCCATGCTCTAGACCAGGTTTACTTAAGTTGTAACGTATATAAGTATATAATTAGCATGTAGAGCGTCAGCTCATCTCGCAGGGCTCTCGGACCCTCATGCCACTGCTGGTCTAGTTCCCAGGGCATGATGGGTGTATTATATTAGGCTTCAGCCTCTTCGTTGTAAGAAAAAGTTTACAATTTTGAAATGATAGTTATTAAATACACCCTTCTAATTACTAAACGCACCTCATTTTCGAATTTACCTTCTTTACATATGACACCCTTTTTCATCTTGTTCTCTTACTAGTCTTTTCCTATTCTCTTGCCTCTATCATACTGTTGAAGCCCGTCTCTCCTTTTGTTCCACTTTTGCCTCACTCTTTCTCCTCTTTGTCGTACTACCGAAATCCATTCTTCCTCGTCGATTTTCTCTCACGATGCTGGAGCCCGCCTTCTTTTTCCTCGTGCTCGCCTCTCACTTACTGTCATCAATGGTCCTTCCTCTCTCTCTCTCTCTCTCTCTCTCTCTCTCCTTTTCTTTATACGATGATGATGAAATGAGAACCTCAAAATATGTTTCTATAAGAGGAGATGTGCTTGGGTACATGTATGTTTCATAAGAGAGCCTCTCCCATAAGAGAGATGTATGTTTTGCATGTTTTTTTTCCATAGGAGAGATGCACGTCGTACACATCTCATGAAAAAAACACATGCCACATTCATAGAAGAGATGCATATTGTATATGTCTCTCCCATATAAGAGATGCATGACGATTGTGGGTGTCTTGCCATGACGATTGTGGGTAAGACGGACATGGTTTCAGTAGGTGGCAAGCTCTAACTGTATGTAAGAGCTCAGGAGGGTCTCGATGATACAAGAGAAAGCCTAGGCCAGAGTTGAAGAGACTGAAAGACAAGGAGGGGGAGAGGTGCTTGTAAACGAAGGTAAAATGAGAATATGGATGATGAAACCATATTTTGCGTAAACGTTTATTCAACCAAGTGAATTTTCAAGATGGCACAACAAGTTCATTTATTTGAATGAATTTCTAGCCGGAAAAATAAAATAAAGACATTTCGTTCAGTATCTTTATAGTCTTGAAACAGAGAACACCGTGAGAGGAATTCAGAAAAAAGCCAATGACTAATTCCCAAAAATAAACAACCGACCATCATCAAACTAGACGACTGAAATCTTTGTGTCATTAATATAGTTTCCCAAAGTTGGTCCAATTCCCTAGAGACTCGCTTATCAAGGAGCAGTCGTTGTCTCACTTCTGTAATATCTCTCTCTCTCTCTCTCTCTCTCTCTCTTCCCGGACAAACTCAATCCCCACTTTTCCAAACCGCGCGGAATCGGTAGATAATGTAAAATCTCCTTAAGAATATTATATATATATATATAGAGAGAGAGAGAGAATTGGATCAGTGTTCTTGTAGCCGCCATTCTTGTGAGAAGGGAGAAACAGAGTATACCACTCGAATCGTTGATGGGAATTTCGCCCTTGAAATGGATCGTTTCATCCTGAACCCCCCAAAAACATTAGGTGGTGTTCTCCTTTTGCTGATTCTCTTGCACTCCCTCTTATAACCATAACAGATTCCGAACACCCACTACTGATTTTGCCGATTCTTTTCGGCCGATCGATCTCAAATGGCCGCGGTGTTTCTGTACCACGTGGTCGCGGATCTAACGGTGGGGAAACCGGAATTGGTGGAGTTTCTGGAGACGGATACCGTGGAGTCGGCGATCCGGGCACTCGCCGATTGCACGGAGGGAGGAATTCCAGTGTGGAGAAGGAAACAGAAGGGAATCGAATCCAGCGAAGCAAAGCAACAGCGGTTTGTGGGGATCATCAATCCGATGGACGTCGTCGCATTCTTGGCTAAAGAAAGCAGTCTGGTGGATCAGGAGGCCGCTTTGAGAACGCCGATTTCGGAGATTGTCGTCCCCAATAGCGCTCTTCTCAAGTTGGTCGATCCCGGCATGCGGTGAGAATCGACTTGCTTGCATGCTGGACGGTTTTGATGGTTTCTTTGTTTCGTCTATTGGATTATGTGGTTCGGACGCCGTGAATTTCTGCTTTTGGTGTTCCTCGATGATGATTTGTTTTGATTGGACACATTGGGGCGCTCCCAAGATTGCATGTTCTTCTCCCACACACACTAAATATCATCAAGAGTTCTGTTTTATGGTAGCAGTCGTTTGGACATATTGTGGTTTGCTCGGTTTTTCTTTTATTGGGTTCGACCAGATTTCATATGGAAATTGTTCAAGCTTTTCTTATCTAAACGATTACTTCTAGTTTTTTGTCGTCTTCTGTTGTGTTTGTGTCCGCTGTTAATTGAATGGATTAAGTCAGTACCCTTCTGTAAACCACTTAAGATTTTGCCATCCTTGTGATTGCATGTTCCCGATCTTTATTATTCTTGAGAAAGAAGAGAAAAGGATCTCGAATATTGTTGGCTTTTGGATCTGTTTGTCTAGAGAACTTTGCAAGGATTTGCATCACATCTACTTCGAAATCTTGCATCGTTTGATTCATTTCTTTGTTGTTGCCTCCTAAAAGTATTTTTTGATCAATTTGGTCAACTCTTTTCTTTCTTACGTTCTTCTTAGAGTCGATTCTTTGAGTTTGTGTCTCGGAAGTTTGGAAACGATTAACCATAATAGAAGAGCTTGCCCCACCTGTGAGTAAATACTTTGTAGTAGCTTCACATGACCGCACGTCTCTCCTGATATATCCAGATTTATGTAGGAGAACAAAAAGGACAACTCTTTTGATTTGAGTAGAGATAGAGACTTATCCAAAATCAAATGTCATCTGTAAATCCGGTTATGTAATCATGTAATAGTTTGAGGTTTAGGCTCTTTCCTGGCTTACTGTGATCATAATTGTAGTTCTAGTATCGTCTGATTGAAATGCAAGATCCTCATTCTCTGGTGAAGTGAGGTTTTTATCTTCTTTTCAGTTTGATCATATTAGATGGCTGGTTTTGTTTAGCTATTGAGCTTCTATTTGGTGCATTATGGTTCATTATAAATTGGTCAATGCATGTTATTTAATCTTCAGTTGTTATGAGTCTCTTATGTTGGTTGTGGTTAGTTTTGCTCTTCATTGTCCGGCCCACAGAACGGTAAGCGCACGCAGAGGCCAGTACCTTTCACTCCCACGTAGCGAAAAAATGTATAGATGCCTGCCAAGTCTGCAGCATCTTTATATCAATAATTTTCATAGTCATTACAGATCAGATCTTTTATAACAGTGAAACTTTCTGATAGAGTTTGAGTTCTGCTCTATCCTTGTAATTTTCCATTCTTTTGCTGCTTCTAGAATAAAGATATTCCTGTTCCCTCTGTATAAAACACATTTGATCCCTTGGACTTAAATTTCGTATCACTGATTTTATACTGCTCGGTTAACCTCTAAGGCAATATCTTTGTTTAGAGAAATGCAATCGCAATCGCAATTCCAATAGTCATAGTTGGACTTCTTTGTTGTGCATACATAGAGGTAAGCCATTATCTTTGGTAACTTAATGGGATTTCAAAATATACGTAACATTCTTTAGTGATTCTTGAATTGAAGAATGCAAGTTCAGTTAGCCTTAATTTCTGATTCTGGTTGGATGAAACAGGTTGATTGATGCTCTAGAAATGATGAAACAGGGAGTCAGGTGCCTTCTTGTACCCCGGAGCACAGCGTGGAAGGGCATGAGCAAGCGCTTCTCTATCCTGTACAATGGGAAATGGCTCAAAAACATTGAGACTTCCTGCAGTGGAAGCAGCAATAATCGGCTTTCCTCGGTTGGGTCAGAAAACAAGTGGTGCTGCCTCTCTAGGGAAGACGTCCTCCGCTTCCTCATCGGTTTTCTTGGTGCCCTTGCTCCTCTTCCATTGTCCTCCATCTCCACCCTTGGTGCTTTCACTCCCAATTTTCTCTCCATTGATGTTTCCTCTCCTGCAATTCATGCCTCCCATTCATGCAACCATGATCCCAGTGCTGTTGCTGTTGTGGAACATTTGGCAGATGGCCGACTCAAAATCGTAGGAGAGTTATCATCATCTAAACTCTGGAAATGTGACTACCTGTCTGCGGCATGGTTGCTTGCGAATCTCTTAGCTGGAGAGTTTGTCACTGGCATCGAGGATCGTGCGTCCTTAGCCATTCCCAACATCTCCATCATCAGTGCTGCAGAGAGCAATGGAGGAGGGGGTCCTCGACCTCGCAAATTTAGCAGCAGGAGCATTGGATTTTTCAGTCCACAGATGAGTGTAAGCAATGGCATCGGACGAATATATCGAGGGAGGAGTGCCCCATTAACTTGCAGGATGTCGAGCTCTTTGGCGGCAGTAATGGCACAGATGCTTTCTCACCGAGCTACTCATGTGTGGGTAACTGAAGATCAGGATGAGGATGTGTTGGTGGGGATTGTCACCTACATTGAGATACTTGGAGCAGTCACTAAGCCTCCCAATCCCGTAGGTGCTTCAGCTTCAGCTTGAGACATTTCAGAGTCTTAGGTATGATCTTAAAGTTCTTATTAGATTCAGATGACCAGCATATGGTCGACCATTATTCTTGTGCTTGTTATGAGGTGATTGGGCATTATGTACAGAAGTCTTTCAATTCAAATTTTTGCACCAAATGCATATCTAGTGGCATCCTCAACATTGAGACCCCAATGGAGACATTATCGTTGATCGACTTGAGTTAAGGCAGTCATGGCGACTTATTTCCATCTGTTTGTGCATGCCCACGTCTAATGTGCATATACATGTGTGTAGATATAGTGACACTTTCAACATCTAGATAATGCCTGAACATATTGTTGTTGGACTTGCAGCATTATGCCAAGCATGACAACGCTGTATTTGTGTGTGAGCGTGTGTGTGTGGGACTACATGGTCAGGACTTTGTTTGAAGGTAGTGGATGGTAAACAAGCTGAATGAACTAATATTTGTTTTGAAGAACATGAATGATCTAAGGTTAAGATGTTCAATCTCCTCTGATTTCCACTTGAGCCATGGGTTGAAGCTTGTGTCATTAGACCACTTACAAACTTAGCACGTTATCTCTGAAAAGAGAAGTTTTAAGATACCCCATGCAAGTCTGGTAGCGCAAGTGTACCTTGATGGATATGCGCAACGGTACTTACCACCTTGCTTAATAGAGTCCTAGAGACACGCTCGGATTCTCTTAGAAGGCCAGGGCAGGGCCTATGCGGACTCGCTGATTAACTGTAGAGCACCATGAACCGTGTGACCATCTGCTTCATCAACTGTGCACCAATGGCGTTCATATCAGGTGTTAGAAGCTACATTTGGTTAGCTTTATTATCTTAAAAGCTAATCAGGTGGGTACATTGCCATCCAAATACTCAAAAGTAAGTCTTATCTCGAGCAAATCCATTTAAAAATAATATCTTTTTGAAATATTGCCAATTTTGGAAGTGCCATATTTTTATGCATTAAACTATTGCTTTTCTTGGTATTTCTTTTTATGCATGAAAACAATGTTTTCCCAGAGTTGATGTTATTCATATGTTTCTTACACGGTTATATAATAATAGTACATGTTCAAAAAAAAATTATGGACATTTTTGTTACCCCAACTTCACTCGATCGTCTTCAAGTGAAATGAGGGTGTCGTAACGGGATCCGAATGCTCGGATACTATTCCAACCCGAAGCGGCTGAGCCCAGGGGAAGGTTCATGGCTACCTTAGAAAGCTGAACCCCTGCCCAAACCAAGTGAAACTATGGATATGAAAATTCATGGATTAAGAAAAAAGATATGAAAATTCATTATTTGATTATGGGTTTAAATACTTTCCCTCAATGCTGCTGCTGCATTTTTATAGAAAACCTTTTTTAAGAAATTCTTCAAGAAATTAAGAGGCTCGTGACATAAGGGTGTGGGTGCGGGGCATGGGCAATAGCAACAATCATGGCGAGGGGACACCCAATATATAATTATACAATTTTATATTGTTTATATAGTTGACAATATCTTATAAAATTAAATTGAAAAGTTGTCTTCAGACGAATAAAGTGATCGTCCGTCAATATTCCCATCCATGTCCCTTTGAATAACAGTAAATTATCCTCACGTTAAAACTTTTAGATCAGACAATATTCAACAAGGGTGCATCACCCTCGTAGAAGTGTCCACGAGACATAGCTTGTGACTAGTCCTTGATTCATCGCGTCCTCTTTCTCTCTCTCTCCCATACACAAGCACCCACATTTATCACACGCATATATATATATATATATATATATATATATATATATATATATATATATATATATATATATATATATATATAGAGAGAGAGAGAGAGAGAGAGAGAGAGAGAGAGAGAGAGAGAGAGAGAGTTATATGTAAAACAGGATGTACACAAACAGACGGAAATTACTTTGTACAATTCAATAGTCATGATCAAGTGCCCAGATCCAAAATGCGAAAAAAAATCTGTTTTTTTTAAGATGAAGTAGTAAATCAAGTATACCCACTCATAAAATAGGAAGTTACTTTGGTTGATGAATACAAAACCACGATCAAACAATCTGGTTTGATAACCACAATTAAGTGTTTGGATTCAAAAAGCTAAAGATAGTTTCTTGTTTTTCAAGATAAAGTAATAAATCAAGTACACTTACTTAACAAACAATAAGTTACTTTTGGTTTAGACGATAGAATCATGCTCTCACTCTTATATACATAGGAAAACCGGATCCTACTAATCTCTAACATGCCTACTCATTACTTTCCGGTAGTTTTCAAGAAGGATAATGAACAATGTTATTACATTCATGCTCTCCAAAAACAATGGTTAGGTATGTCGCTCACTATATAATATATAAAGAAAAGTTAGAGGATATAATTACTCATATGCAAACTCTATCCATACAAATTTAACCATTCAATTAGGAGTCGTGGTGATTGAGATTGAAAATGAAAAAGCATATATTTTTAGAGAGTACTTAATTACATTCATGTCTGCTTTTCACTTTTTGTTTTCCAATCTAACTATCGATGCCTTTTAATCGTATGGTTGAGATTGATTCGGATAGAGTTTGCATATATATATATATATATATAATTAGTTAGTTATTCTTATACTCAAATAGAAGGATGATTGCATTAAGCATGTAACCGAGCACCAATTCAAAACTTTTAACATGGGTGTGAGCTTTCCTGCACTAGCGCATTACATCTCATGAAAGCACCACTAATTAGGCATGTTTAGGTCGAAAGTACCTTTAGGATCTATGACATTTTTGGATTCCGTGTTTTGCATACTTTACTCAACCCTACATAATGGGGGGAAATGTATAAAGAATTGGATAGTGGATCCGTGCCCGAAATACCGTATGTATATAATTTATATATATTTTTTCGTGGATGTATATGCTAGAAATTCATATTAGCTGAATGAATTGGATGGTATAATGTAAATGGATGACCAATTCTTAAAATTTTACAAGAAAATATATGAAAAATAAAATTTGTCTTAGTTCGTAATTACTCAAAATTATACATGTAAAATTACAATTTTAACTTTAGCTAATGTTCAGCTACAGCTCTCAAAATTATGGGGAGAGCTTAAGGCCCCCATAATAGTCCTGACTCAGCTCAAACCAGATCGGGCAGGTCCCTTGTGTGCAATGGCGGACCTAGAAATTCCTGTAGGGCGGGTTAAACATACTACGGAGCAGTTTAGGGTGGTGTTTGAAGCTCAACAATATCATACATAACTATTTTTCTTTTAAATTTAAAAATTTTGGGTGAGGCTCACCGGTGAGCTAACGCTCTGGGTGTGACGTTTCATGATTTCCTTTTGGTAACAAGAGGATGCTGAAACCTAACACACATACATGCTCCCTTTGGGAGTAGAACTCCCCACCACCACCACCAGCAGCAGCGCTAGAGCGCTCCGCCATTGAGCTAACGCTCTCGTGCAACATTTCATGATTTTAATGATGCAAGATGCTAAATAAAGGGAGCGGCTATTTTTGAAGTACTTGAAAAAGTGTGCAGCTGAACGAAAAAAAATTGATATCCCAGAGCGAAATGTAAGTTTAATATAAATTAGGAAGTTAAACACAAATATTCCTTTCAGTCAGTTGTGACTGGAGCCCCTTTGTTGGAGGTGAATGGGACGTTTAGCACGGTGACGAAACATTCTATTTTCTCGTTTCCGGCAAGGTGTGACGACTTTTTTGTTTATTTTTCCCTCAAAAACAGTTTTATTTGTATTTAGACATTTTCATCTGGCAATATATATATCAAATCTTCTAACAGAGTCTTGAATCACACTCTTATGCAGCGTATCAAACCAATTCTGGCTTGAAGGATTTCTTCTCCTTTTTTGACAATGTTACTGTATGCAAACCTGATAAAACAATAATAACAACTTGAATATACATGTGACTAATCAACGCTGGCAAAATATTGATCTTTACTAATCAACTTGAATCTGCATGGTCACGCACATGCACACAGAACCCCTCTAACCAATTCTTTCCATCATCCCCATATTTTGCAGTATATATACATTGAATAACAGTAATCACTGCAACCTGATTTCATCATTTGAAGGGCAAACACTCAGTGTGCAAGCCCCTCAAAGGCTTCACTAGATCTTTAAAACCAGAGATAGTCTCTCGGAGTGGCGATCGCCGGTCGAGCCTTGGTTTAACAACTAAGTCTCATCATCCGGGTGCTGTTTCAGCGACTTGCAAAAAGAAAAATTATTGGATGAAAGGAAGTGTGGAACGTGATCTCCGGCAACTTTCCTTTATATGTTCCTCTGTTCTTAGGCTATGGCTCAGTGAGGTGGTGGAAGATATTCACTCCGGAGCAATGCAAAGCTATCAACAAGTTTGTGGCTTTTTTCATCCTTCCCTTCTTCACATTCGGGTTTGTATCGCACGTCGATCCATTCACCATGAATTATCGTTTTATCGGTGCCGACGCACTCTCAAAGGTGTTCATAGTGGTGGTCTTGATTCTATGGGCAAAATTATTTAATGCTACATGGAACGGCCAAGTTGTTGATATTGGTCTCTTAGTTAGAAGCATCAGCAGTACTTATTTATTGTATCATATCACAAACATAATATCTAATGTAACACGCCTGTTGTTTCTTTTTTAAACTTTTATTATGTGTACTATCTCGGGAACTGCTGGCTGGATAGCTTCCGATGGCTAGCATTGATCTGCTCTCTCTCCCTTATGTACTCTGCATATTGAAAAAGGTCCCTCATTGGCTTGATGCATAAATTGCATACGAGTGACACATAGTAACTCATGATAGCATGCCTCAAATGTCCTGTTCCAAAACAATGCAGACTCTGGAGTCTTCTAACACAATGCTCATCGAGTTCCAAGATGATGAAGAGAAGTCGGTATGGATACGAGCACTTGTTCAAGCAACTTATAGAGCTGCTGAAAATGTTTACCCTTGCTCAGTAGAATTTTTTCGTTGTGATGTTGCAAGATGAAACTGAATGATAAACCTGCTTACATCTCACTCCATCAAGGTTGCCTCGAGATTATGTTGTATTACTTTTGCTTCTTTTTTTCTTCTCAATGATAAACCTGCTTACATCTCACTCCAAAAATCTGTCGAGGAAACTTCTCACCTTTTTCTTAACTTTGGGTGAATCACCTCGTCTTTTCTGCCTTGAAGTTCTTCAGGTTCCCAGTCCATCTCTAATCCTCAATCGTGTCTTTCTTTTTAGCAAAAACAGATTCGTCTAAAAGCACCAAGAGGGTGCAATAAATACGTCAAGAAAGAAGACAAGTATCTACAAACTCTACCAGCTCCACAACATTCCCCAAAAAAATGTTCAAAAGTTTCTTTGCCCTTTAAAGGACCTTCTATTCCATTCCTCCAAACTAACAACAGATTGCAAATGAACAACAGATTGCAAATGAGATCCACAATACTATAGAATTACTTTTACGATATTCACACCAGTACTGCACAAGCTCACAGTTCTTAAGCTCACAATTCTTTCCTCATTCCTACTCAAAACTCGTTGCAACCCAAGCACCCTGAATGCTGCTCTACAAAAATGACTGACCCACTTAACAGAACAAGAATAGGTGTTCCACCTACTCTTAACTCACCTATTGGATAAGGTCAGACCCCTTTGTTGAAGATGATCAAAAAAGAGGTTTCTTGTTTCAAGCCACCTTCCAATGGTAAAAGGAAACCTATATAAGAATCCTGATTTTTCACACTTTTCTTGTGAGGAATAAATACGTAATTTCTATGTACTCTGAAGTAACCAAATGATCAAACTTACATTTCATATATTTTATCTTTGTTCTAGTAAGTCAAAAACTTTTACTTTCTAATGTTTCTCTTTATATATCTAACTTTTTATTAACTTTTTGTTTAGACTCATCCACTAAATGTCATCTATAAATGGATAAGGTTATTTCCTTTATAAAAAAGTTCTAACAAAGTACAGTCATGGTGTATGTTGCAAGGACCCTAAAAACTCTATTTTCGCTGATTAACCATGAAAAATGTTATAGGTTAGCTTGATCTAGAAATATCTTGATATTCATTTACAAGACAGCTAGCACTAAATGCCTGCGCTGGTGATTAGGCAGCCTCCACTAACTTTGCACTACATGCTCGGGTGGCTTGAGCCGGAGTAATTAGCCCGCTTCTTGGTGGTAGAAAGCAAAATAATATGCCAAATTATATATATATATATATATATATGAAGCTATCATCCATTTAATAATGCTTTAATTAATTATTTAGTTGCTTATAATTGGTTTGATTTGCAGGAATGCTCATGGAACTGCAAGAGAAGTTCGTTGCTTGTGGACCAAGCTTGGCAGTCTTTGGGTTGGTCCTGAGGTTTGTCGCAGGGCCAGCATCCATCAATATCTTATCCATTGTTGTGGGTCTACGGGGAACTGTTTTACAAGTCACCTATTGTTCAACAATTCATGACTACTGAAATAGTTATTTGTTGATGAACTAAATCATATATATATATATATATATATATATATATACAGTGACTTGATCCTATCCACCACTAATGCTGCTCACTCATACCCAACAATTTGTTTTTGGTAGCATGAGCATAACAAGACTGCTCTTGCTACTGAAAAGAAACGATCGAGCATAAGTAGGCAGTATCAGTGATGTGTGCAGGATTCAGTGATAAATAAATATATATATATATATATATATATATATATATATATATATATATATATAGAGAGAGAGAGAGAGAGAGAGAGAGAGAGAGAGATGTGAACGTGCACACCTTGCTGGCTTGTGTGGCAAAAAGTGTCTGAACTTGATATTTTGTAAAAATATTGATCTTTAAGAGGCAAAAAGAGGTAACTGAAAGAAAATAATTTTCAATTAATAAAAGTCAGACTTTTAAAAAGAAAATCTCTAAACCATTGCAATTTGTGGTTTTAAAATAATTGAAAATGTTGCGATACCTTGAGATAATAATTTTCAAATGAGAAATTCTATTTCTCCTCTTGGTTTTGCAGGGTGCTATTTGGGATGTTTCTCTACCTGCCTCTGCTCTTCACTTACTATTTCGTTCTTGGACTCAGAGAGACCGATGATCACCTTGTGAAGCAAGATTCAAGGTTGGCAATCCATTAGACAGTCTCTAACTGCACGGTTTCTTCATTGAAATGTTTTGATTTTTTGTATCGTAAATCTTATTATTTGCTTCAAATGCTCTTGAAACATGTTAATTTCATTATTTTTTACTAATCTCACTGTAGGAGATGCACTAAATCGTCCAAATTAAGAAGTTTCACAAAATTGCATTTTGGCTATCTCAACTAGACGTGGCCGGCTTTGGTTTTCCCAGAACCCGGACATGATGGTTCCTGTTCTGTTTCGGAACTGCTAGTTTTGGTTGTGCTTTTGGTTCTAGTTTCCTAAACCACTCAGAATAGGAAAAGTCACTACAATCCTCGAAAATTTAAAAATTTAAAAAATATAGAATCGGCAGTTTATAACCATCGGTTTCAATTTTGACCCAATTCCAGTTCTACGAAATTGGAGCTGAAACCGAACCAGGTGGCCCATCTTTAGTCCAGTTTGATTAGTTCTGGTTTCAACTGGTTCTTAGGCCCGTTCGGTTCTAGGTGGAACTGCAGGGCCTGTTTCAAACCAGACATGTCTAATCTTAACACTTGGATTAGTATCATTATACTACTGGTAAATGAGACTAACGAACTGAGCCGGAAACGCATATTGTTTAACGAACCTGACACAAACAAGCTAGGGTGAGCCAAACCGGGCTGAACGGCGAGTTGCTTGATTCGTGTTAAAAACAGGTTGACCAAACGACTGGCTCCTTATTTTTGGCTCTCTATATTACACAAACCAGACCTGTCATTTTTTTGAGTGAACTGAGGTCCAATCTAAGTATCCCGAAAGAACCTGTAATAACATATATTTCAGATCGGGTTAGTGTTCACCAATGCCAATGATGGGCTTGATCCAATCACTCTCTCTATACATATACATATATATATATCATGCTCATACCATAAATATCCCTAAGTCAGATTGTAGGAACGACAAAGCCTCACACACACACACACACACACACACACACATATATATATATATATATATATATATATATATATATATATAAAGAAAGAAAGAAAGAGAAAAAGAAAGATGAGATTGCATGGTATATGCTAAAATATTTAAACAAATAAGCAAAAGTTATTTTTTGAATTAATGACACTTGTAAAAAATATTATTTTTAAAAATTTAAATATCAATCATCTGTCATTCAAATTAGATGCTTGAGATTTGTTTGAATATATTAGAATATATTTAATTTGTTCACTCATTTTGGTGGCATAAGTGTAATTTAATTTTTTTAAAGTATTTTCAAAAAAGAATAAAGAACAATGTTGTTATACTCTTACTCTTTAAAACAACAGTCAGACACAAATAAGCAATGCTAATGGGTATGAACGGCAAAACCACACACACACACACACACACACACACACACATATATATATATATATATAAAGAGAGAGAAGAGATTGCATGGTATATGCTAAAATATTTAAACAAATCTTAACCATCTGATTCAAAAGATGGAGAGTTGAGATTTGAATTTCAAAAGCAAAATTATTTTTTGAATTACTTACACTTATAAAAAGTATTTTTTTAAAAAATTTAAATATCAATCATCCACCGTTCAAATTAAATGCTTGAGATTTGCTTGAATATACTAGGATTTAATGTTGCTAGCAAATAACGAATACCTTACTATATATATATATATATATGATTGAGTTGGGTGCTTCTTATCCCCTAAACCAGACAATGGACACCGAATTTGGGTTGAACTGGGTTGGGTCCACATTGATCGGTCCAGCATATCCATAGGAAAACTGAATCATCGTCAAAAATTGACAACACCACATTGGGATTGGGTTGTGGACAACTTTCGAGACAGGAGTCTCTTCAATTACTTGTCTCACTAGGCGTTTGTTTATTCTTGCCTTGTCTCGTTTACTGTTTATTCAAACTCATGCAGGGAAGACTTGCCAGCTACATAAGCCAAAGCTGCCAAACACAAGCTTGGTCGCTAAACTTGAATACTTATTTTTCTTTTAAATGACACCTTGCTCATTTAAGCGAAAAACATAGGTTTTGTACTCCCATCTGTATTTTTGAAAATAAAAATCATGTCACATTAAAGGGCTTTGCATGTTAAAGATACACGCTTATATATATATATAGATATAGATATTGGATTTTTTAACCTTTTACACATATGTACTCTTGTCCACTATTTACCCCTCTTACACCCTCCCTGCATAAGCATAGTCCAATCTCTTTCTCTCTCTCTCTCTAGATATATATATATATAATTATTAAATATTGTCTACTATACCCGACTATTAATTTTTAGGGACATGAATATAATAATATTATTTTTCATCATTTTTAATTTTCTATAAACTTATATCATTAAAAAATAATAGTCATACATGAGTGAACAACATTAATGGTGGTACACACTTATATATTTTAAAGCTAAAAAAATGATGGTTTTTATAAGTTAGTTCATTCATAAAGTAATAATCGGTTGATATTCGTGGCTAAGAAACATTTAGTACATGTTATACTCACTCACATAAGAGAAGTATGGGTATCGAGCTTCAAGTGTCCGGCACATGTAGGAAACCCTAGTAGAAGTGTCTTTGTGACATGCATAAACTTAATTGTGCTAGCCTATATGATTTGAGTAGAGACTAGCCAGAACTGTTCACTGCTCCCCTTGCTCACGTAAAGAAGGCACTTTCTAGTCCCGTAAGGTGATCGAGCCGATCCGAGGCGAGCTCAACACGAGTTTGCCCCACACAAACAACATGCAGCTCATGGCGTTTAATGGCAGCCATAATCACAGTAAATATAAAGTGGCTTAAAGAGCCATGTTGTCAAAGAAATTGTTTAGCATCTTCAACCTCTTGCCAGGGTAGCATTGCAGACTCGGATCTCAATATATTGTTTATTTACTTATGGAACATGCACCAAACTTGTATATTAAGTAAATAAAAATTATAAAGTAAACGATAAGGAAGTCAAATGCATGTAAAACCGAGGAATTGGGTTCTTGTTTTTGTGTACTTGGTCATAAGAAATTCTCTTAGTTTTGGGTAGGGCCGGGTTCGGGTTGCTGGTGGCAATTTCTGACATGACCTGAAAAATCTGGATTTTACTTGGGGTTTAGAAACCCGGATAGATTCTGGGTCAGCTAGCCCGAAGCAACCACACAAAATGTCAGGAGGAGTCGGATCTAGGGATGTTCATAGGGAGGAGATTTTCTCCAAACCGGACGGGGATTGGGGCCCCAAACCTTCCCTTCGTTGGTTTTACAATATGATGCTATATTCCCCATGTTTAAAACAACCTTGCTGTTATGGAATAATAAAATATATAAAATAGCCCTAAGGAACTTGTATTTTTAGAAGAATGCCAACTTACTGGATTTGTTTCAGATTCTAATCTCTTTTTAATTTATTTAATGTCGATAGCTTTTTAATGAAAATATAGATCTTAGTATTAGCTTAGGAGAGTTAGCCAAATCAGAAAAGTATATAAACCACAATTTTTACCGACGTATTCAAAAGAATGAAGTCAAATAGGCTCTTAAACATATGAAAGGTGGTAAATCGGTAGGACGAGATAATATTCTTATAGAAGTTTGGAAAATACAAGGAGAAATAGGATTCACTTTACTCCCAAGACTATTTAATGAAATATGGAAAAACCAAAAGATGCCTGAGGAATGGAGAGCGAGTACACTTATACCCATATATAAGAACAAGGGAGACATTCAAAATTGTGTGAATTATCGAGGTATCAAGTTAATGAGCCATACTATGAAATTGTAGGAAAGAATTATCGAACGTAGGTTAAGACAAGTATCAAGTACAATAGAGAACCAATTTGGATTCATGCTAGGCAGATCTACTGTTGAAACGATTCACCTTTTGGGACGTCTTATAGAACATTTTAGATAAAAAAAAGACCTTCACATGATATTTATTGATCTAGAAAAAACTTATGATAGGGTACTAAGGGAGGTTCTTTGGAGAACTTTGGAAAAAAGAGGTCTCCCATTGACGTATATTAACCTTCCAAGAGACATGTATGATGGTGCAAAAACATGTGTGAGGACTCACGAAGGAATGACAAACTTCTTTGAAGTTAATATTGGGTTACATCAAGGATCAACTTTAAGTCCATACTTATTTATAATGGTAATTGATGAGTTAACAAAACATATTCAAGATGAAGTACCTTGGTGTATGCTATTTGCGGAAGACATTGTGTTAGTGGAGGAGTGTAAGGAAAAAGTTAATAGAAAATTAGAACTATGGAGAGAAACATTAGAAAGCAAAGGCCTCCGACTTAGTAGAACAAAGACAAAATATATGGAATGTAAGTTTGATCATTTGGTTATTTCAGAGGACATAGAAATTAAAATTGACACACGTTGCATCCCCCAAAAGAAAAGTTTTAAATACTTAAGGTCAATTTTTTAGAGTGATGGAAGAATTGATAGAGATGTTACACATAGAATTAATGCTGGTTGGTTAAAATGGAGAGGAGCATCTGGTATTCTTTGTGATAAGAAGATACCATTAAAGTTAAAAGGTAAATATTATAGAACAACAATTAGGCCTACCATGTTTTATGGTTCTGAGTGTTGGGCAATTAATCATCAACATGTATAAAAGATGTCTATGACATAAATGAAGATGTTGAGATGGATGAATGGTAATAAAAGAAAAGACCGTATACATAATGAGGTTATTAGAAACAAATTAGGAGTGGCACCAATAGAGGATAAAATGAGAGAATATCGTTTAAGATTGTTTGGACATATAGAAAGAAGATCAAAAGAAGAACCTTTAAGAAGGTATGAAAAAGTAAAATTGGAAAGTATTAAAAGAGGTAGAGGAAGACCACAAAAGTGTTGGAAAGAAACAATAAAGAATGATCTAGCTTATTATGAGTTAACTGCTAACATGACACACGATAGGGATATGTGGAAACAAAGAATCATGTAGCCGACCCCGTCTAATATGGGAAAAGGCTTTGTTGTTGTTGTTGATTGGTATCTACCGAAACCCAACTCTCCAATATGTGCAAACCTTTCAATGGATACGATTGTGTTTTGCCTCAACTCAATTATCCAAACAAAAAGAAAACATTTTCTTACACGAGTTCCATAGCTATGATCAAAGACTCGATTGAGTTTGATGTTGATCGCTAGGTTATCTCTATTTAAGATGACATAAGAAAGGCCGTTTAAGATGGTTTGAATATTTAAAAAGATAGTCAAAGAGAGTTTTAGTCAAATGACACGGAAAACTTAATGGTTAGTATTTTAAAGAAGATAGGTAGGCCGTCGAGGTGAGAGACTAAGTCATCAATACCGTGGCTTAAGACCTCAAGACTGACCTTGAGCCTTAAAGCTTTATGTATTCTTTTTTGTTACAAGAGGAGGCCAAAACCTAACACACACCTACATATGCAACCTTTGAGAGTTGAACTCTCTACTAGCAGCAATGGAATTACAGCACCCTACTGTTGAGCTAATGCTTTGGGTGCAGAGTTTTTATGGTAGGGATTTTAATTCCTTGAAATTATAAAATAAAAAAATCGAAACCTAGACTTTCCAATTAATTTGCAAACCGTATCAAGTTGATCAAATACTTCTTTGAAAAAATTTGTTGTTGATGTTCAATCAGAACTGTACTTATGAAAAAAAAAGCCCGTATTCTTTGGCATGTCTAAGTGAAATGGGCACTGTTCAACTTGGACATCACAAAGTCTCGTGTTGTAATTTCAACGAAAGCATGTAAGAAAAATAACGTATGCATGAGAGGGAAGATTGGTTCCTATGCGTCGAGTTTCATGTGCACGCAGACCGTTCAATTATTTCCTCTCCCAGACTTTCACTCACTTATATATATATATATATATATATATATATATATATATATATATGTATGTATGTGTTTCTGTTAATTAAACACGATCCGACAATTCCAAATATATGTATACTCATACATTCCTTTTGTTTTTGAGAATATAATAAGATTGTTTTTTATATTTTTTTAAAATATTCCTATAAATAACACTCATCTTTCTCAAAAACAAAAGAAATGTATAAGTATGCATGTGACAAAGGTATACATTATTTGTCTCTCTCTCTCTCTCTCTTTCTATATATAGTGTTAAAATGGGATCTTGCTACTCCAAACATATATATATTATATACTCATGCGTTTCTTTTGTTGTTGAAAGTGTAATATTGTTGTTCTTTATATTTTTTCAAGTACTATTATCTAAAAAGTAAAAGAAATGTATGAGTACGCAAGTGACGGAGATTTGTGTGTTACGTGTGCATGAAAATGGGGTTTTCCTTAACCCAGTTAGACCGACAAGTCCCCCCTAATCCTCTTTGTCCATCCGGTGGTGGCGGCGTATGGTCCAAGGGGCCTAGGGAGGGCAAACGAAGGGTAGAAGATCTTGGCAGTTTAATGTGTAGAAGAGTGTGGATAGTGCAGTGTGCACCAAGTGCGCACGAGACTTGGGGCGCAACAACCGAGTGCTTTATGTGTGACACAGTTTGAAGTGCTAATTAAATTATTCACGTTGTCTTGACTAATTGGGGCCGACATGTAACAGATGAGCCATCAAAGATGCAATAATCGTCGACTCCATTAAATTGCAAAACGTCTTCATAAGTTTTCTTCCATTTAAATGCGGGAAAGGTACCGCCGGTTTCTATTTGGCCGGCGAAATAAACCGAGTCACTTGTGCTTTGACTCGATTGAGATTGTGGTTAGCTCATTCAAGCTCGCTCGACAAGGTATATGAGCCGAGGATGCAAGATGATATGTAGCGTATCTTATCGTATTTCTTTTTAATCAAGAAAGTCCTAAGATTGTAAATAAAACACACACACACACACACACACATATATATATATATATATAAATGAATGATAGGATAAGTCCTGGAGTAGTACCATCGGATCGTCCTTGATGGACAATTGAGGATAGTGTCTTATTAGCACCAACCCTGATCTTGGAGTATCTTTTCATTTCTCTCTCTCTCTCTCTCTCTCTCTCTCTCTCTCTCTCTCTCTCTATATATATATATATATATATATATATATATATATATATATATATATATATATATATATATATATATATATATATATATATATATATATTGTAAAAACACATTTTTAGAAATACAATATACATGAATCTACATTTTGGTGGCGTTTAGGTTGGATCTGACTCAACCTGGACCAAACCTGATTTTCTGTTGGATCACTTTTGGAAGACCTGAACCTACCCAAGGTGCTCAACTCTCTACCTAAACATTGATTTTTCGTGTCAAATCCGGGTCAGTTCGAAAATCTCCATCCCTAAATTGTATAATCGGTATGTTATCATTTGTATTGTGAAATACGGACCAATACCAACAATTTGAGACAAAGCTTAATTGCCTACACATAAGATCGTCTTATACATACATAAACACACACACACAGTGGGGATAGTTTTGTTTCCTCGGGTTAGCTCTTGGGCCCTGCAGGTCCGAATTTTCAATGAAAACCGCAAAGTGGGGTTAACAAACTGGCTAGGGGTTTGCATTCTCTGGCAAAAGGTCAGGAGATTGATATCGGGGTATGTATCTATAGGGTCGGCCAAACCCCATCTTGTCTATAAAAAAAACACGTTCGACCCATCTAACTCAACTCATTGGCTCAAGCAAACCAAATGAGCTTAATGGGAACAGTAGTGGAAGTTGGTAAGGGTCACCAACTACCATTTTTTAACAAGTTGGGCTCATTTACATGGGGCCTCTATTTTTGTTATACGTGCATAAATGCCTTCCAAAACTTACTTCGTTCACCCAGCAGAGCGTAGATCATCTGGTTGGGCTCTCTCACTCCCACGTCTTCGATGGTGAGTTCGATTCTTGGGGCATGCATGTGTGTGTTAGACTTTAACTTTCCTTTATAACCAGAAAATAATCCGCTACCACCACCACCACCCTCGGATGCTGCTTCCTCTCATTCGACCCGTGTTGCTTCCGTTCGGCTCAAATCTAATCCAATGTTTGATGTATATTAGGACCTTCGGACTATGGTTTTGAATAAAAAAAGCCTTCAAGCTGCAGGTCTCGAGTTCGATCCCCATGGTGTTAGATCCCAAGGTAGCTAAACTTGCATATGAAAAATAAATTAATAATACACTCATAGCGATGACTCGCCTGGTAGAGAGTCTCGACTTACAAGTTGCAGGTCGTGAGTTTCATACTTAGGTTACTTTTTAAATTTTAGATTTTTTTTTAAAATTTTAAAAGTATAAATATACTTTTTATTTGTTTACATCTAAATATAAATTATTTGATCTTTTAATCGGATGGTTCAAATTTTAGTTTATTGATGGAGTATTTATGCATGGTGTAGTAAACTAAAATTATTTTTTAAATTTTAAAAGCATAAATATGCTTTTTACTTGTTTAAATTTAAATATAAATTACTTGATCTTTTAATTGGATGGTTCAAATTTAGTTTATTGATGTAGTATTTATGCATGGTGTAGTAAACCGGATATATATATATATATATATATATATATATATATATATATATATATATATATATATATATAAAGAGCTTTATTTAAAATAGAAAAAGAAACGCATGTGAGGGGTGAGGTGCGCTTTTTTTATTTAAATTAATGACAATAATTAGCGGAGCAGGTGAGAGCGAAGGGTGCGTGCGCGCTCGTCGCACACACAAAGAGTAATGAAGTGTGCATGGTGGGTGGACCCACCCCCCCTTTCACACACACACACACACACACACAAAGACTCAAAATCCAAGCGAGGGGTTCAGAGCGTGAGTGAAGGACAAACGTATCTAGAGTTAATACTAGCTACGACCCAACAACGCTCTCTCTCTCTCTAGATTTAAGGGGGGTGCCTAATTCGTGCCTTTCTTGTATAAGCGATAAAGCGCGTGTTTTTTTTCTTACTCTTTGTTAGACTCTCTCTCTGGCTGCGTCTGCTGCAAGCAAAGGAGTTTAGGAGTTGAGGAGTTGGTGGAATTCTCAGAAAAGTAGTGGGGGGGGCCTTGGATTTCGTTATCATTATTGAAAGTAGATGGAGAAGTGTGCAGCCGGATTAGGACGCCGCCTCAGTTCGTAAAAGTCCTCGCCCTCCTCCTCCGCTCTCTCTCTCTCTATGTGTTCCCTCAAGCACAAAAGCACACGCAGACACACATATAAGTTCGAAAGGGAGCAGGAAGGCGTTCTCAGGAATTTGTACGACCGTCTTTGGGACTGTGCCGATTCTGGTCTCTCTCTCTCTCTGGTTGACGAATTTTTGTGGTTGTCTTGTGATTTCAGTGTTGCTGTTTTATGCTTTGCTTGCTTTTGTTTTTCCTTTTTCATTTATCGTGTTCTATGTATTAAAGCGGGGAGTTTTTTCCTGCTTAACTTCTTATTGGTCTCTGAGGAATCGCCATTTTTTCTCTAACTTTGCTATGCTACTGTTTTATTCTTTGGTTCTTTTGTAGGAATTTTGCTGAGGGAGCGGATTTCGCTGCTTACCGCTATCGCTACTGAGTGAGGAAGGGTCGGTAGTCGTGTTTGGTTTTTTTATCACAGAAAAGGAATACTGATTCTAGAGCAAAGTGGAAGCCGTTGATTGTCGCCGTGGATATTTGGTAACGATTGGGGGCAGCAATGTTCTTTTCAACCAAGGTCGATGTTATTCACCGTACACTAATCTCTTGAAGTCAAATGAATTGATTTTGGGGTATTTTTGAAGTTTTTTTCTTCTCCATGCATTTTATTTGCTTTTGCTGAAGGTTTGGTTTGTTTCCGGCTGGAGTCAATCAAGGATCAGTCTGATGCTGTGAACATTTTGATGAGATGCATGCAAGCAGTTTGCTGTTTCTATAGCTATAGCTATCATGGAGATGGTTTAAATTCAGTGGTTGTTTTATGAATTTGAGAGGTTAGGGTCAGCAGTTGACTAAATAGGTTGGAGGTTGAGAGAGTTGCACTTTCTTTGGCCAAAAAGTAGGTATTTCTCGTGAGATTTTGAGAATTATGGTATTATTTTTTCTCATATTTGTTGGAATCAATACGATTCCCATCAATTTAAGCATATGAACTTCAATCTTTTGTTTCTTTTATTTCAAATACCCTTTAAAGTAGTTTTTAATAAATTTATATGAGAGAATAACACCTATTATTTTATGTTTTCCCCTATCTTTCTACGTATCTAGCAATTTTAAATTCCATGTCAGATGTTTTGATGATTTTCCCGGGAAGCTGAGCCTTTGTAAGAAAAACATTGCCACAGTACGCGCCAGGGACTAGGATTTGCATTATGATTATATGATATGCACTTTAGTGTCTCAAACTTTCTTCATTGATAGATGGTGCATGTCATGTATGCTTTTTTTTATGAATATCTTTTTGACGGTTTAACATTTTTGGGGCTTTAGATTTACCTGTGGAGCTGTCTTGTTTCTGTCTTACTGGTTATCTTACCTTGATTTCTTCCTACTGTGTTCTATATGTTCTCTTGCTCTTGAGATGATGAATTTCATGTGGAACGTGTGCAACTTTGAGCACTTAGCGTAGTTGGATAGGCCATCTTGGCTGTTAGGTGGGCATTCATTGGTTCAATTTCCACTGACTATTCACTTTGTGCAAGCCAACACCCACTTAGGATCTTGGCCCAAGGGCCTGATCCTTGGGTTTTACACTTCTGAGGTGTGAACTAGTCTGGCCTCCTGAGTGCAGTTCCCTGAGGAGTAAATAAAGTAAAAGTTCCTGTAAGAAAAAATCAACACAATCCACGGTTGTTGTTTCCTTTTGTTTTTGAAAACCTTTGTGAGTTTTCACCTGTATATGTTTGTTTTTCTTCTTTTTTTTGGGTGAAATGCTCTCATTTGTGAACATAATTAGCCTTTTTCCCTAACCATGTCAGACCTGAATGTCTTTCTTTTGTTTTCTTGTGACAGAATGGAGCTACCGTCTGAAGCCAGTGTTCTGTTTCTCTAAGTGCGTCCTTGAGAAGCTTCTGTTGATCTTTTAGTGTTTCATGGAAGATGACAACAAAGAAATTGGTCTGCAATATTCTCGATAAGTGCACTTGTTTGTCAGTTGTAAGTGCTCTCTTCATGTCAATTTCATTGTTGTTAATATGCTTTTCTTCTACTATGGGAAGCATTAGGTTCGAGTTGTTGATACTGATAGGTGACAATATGCTACCATTAACATCCCTTAATTCGTGTCAGTTAGCTTCACTGATCTATGACATCCGGATTGTCCTTATTGTATCATCTTATGTCGTATCAAGAACTGGTTTAGTTAGTTCATTCTATTTTACCGGGGTTGGGTTTGATCACATTGAAAGCTTTTTACCCGGTTCTTGTAGCAAAAGGAAAATATCTGTTCTTTTTAAGGAAAAGCATCAGGTAGCCATAGGGCATGAGTGACATGGCCTGTGACAGATAGACACTGTTTTATTTTTAATGATGCATAATAGTCCTAATTTACTTTCAATACTCACACAGTGACATTGTTGTGACAATAATAATCAAATGCTTATAATTAGATCAACTTGATAAGATACCGATATTGCCAATGGATAAACCAGATGTGTTTCAGCCAGCTTGTGACAATAGCCTCTCAATCAATATATCATCAATTTATGGCTTCCCATCCATCCATCCATCTTGCATGTTAGTCATATATTGACTCTGTATCTTTACATGCCATGTGGTCTAATTGCACAAAATATACATGGAAACTATAGTTATGCACTAAATCAATGCATTTATTAGTTAAACATTCTTTCATTGTAAAAGAAGAACTCAAACAGCATTTGTGGTAAGGAGTGAGAAGTTGGTTGCAGCAGTAGCTCATATTTGGGTATTTTGTGCATGTCCTTTTTATCTGTCGATTTCATGATTTATCCAATCAAATACCATGAATTTGGAAATGGATCCACCGTGTGTGTTGGCACAACATACTCTATCTTCTTAGAAATTGTCCTGTGATGCATTATGGATGTTAAACATTTTGAGATTTTATTGTTGGCTATTGTCGCATACCAGGCTCCATCACAAACAGAAACAACAAAATGGAAATTCTTCCGGAGCAGACTCCTGCCTGCAGTACTTTTGCTTGTCATCCTTTTTTACGTGGGAAACACAGTCATTGTTTCTGATTCTAAGGATGTGAGTTCTTGCATCTTGTCCCTTTTGCTCCATTATAAAATGAATTTTTTAAAATTTTTTTGCCCATTTAATAGTGGCGTGAACTCCTCCCATGTAAGGGATCACCCTTGCATGGCCGGTCCCAAGCCCGGATAAAGGAGGAGGGTTGCGTTAGGCTTTCAAAAGCCAAGATAAAACTTTGTCGGTCTTATCTACCATGGTTTCTACAAATGTTGAGTATTGCTTTGGAGTGTTCCCTCTTAGCGATGCATTATAGTGGTGTAGAGGTGAAAAGTAAGCAAGGGTCTCTACATCTTTGTCCGGATGTAGTGAATCAATTGCAAAGAAGGTTCTCATATACGGGTGTAGGTAAAGAAGTTAGTCCCGCTACATTGTCGCCCGAATGTAGTGAATAAGTTACATCAAGGGTCTCCGCATTTTCATAATGGACAGATATGGGGGTAAAGAATCTAGTAATAGATAATAAGATTCATATTGATACTTCGAATATCAGAATATTGACCGGTAAATTAATGGAGGTGGTAGATACTATGATTCGGAGAACCCAAAAGATGTCCGAAGAATGGAAAGTGAGTACATTTATACCCATATATCAGAACAAGAGAGATATTCAAAATTGTTTGAATTATCGAGGTATTAAGTTAATGAGTCATACTATGAAATTAAGGAAAAGAATATTCGAACGTAGGTTAAGACAAGTATTGAGTATAATAGAGAACTAATTCAGATTCATGCCCAACAGATCTACTTTTGAAGCAATTCACCTATGGAAACGCCCTTTGGAACATTTTAGAGCAAAAAAGAAGAACCTTCACTTGATATTTATTGATCTATAAAAGGCTTACGATAGGGTGTCAAGAGATGTTCTTTGAAGAACCGTGGAAAAGAGAGGTATCCCATTGACATACATAAATCTTATAAGAGACATGTATGTTGGTGTAAAATAGAACTCATGAAGGAATGACAAACTCCTTTGAGGTTAATATTGGGTTACATCAGGGATCAACTTTAAGTCCATATTTATTTATATTGGTCATTGATGAGTTAACAAAACATATTCAAGATGAAATACATGGGTGAATGTTATTTACAGATGATATTGTGTTAGTGGATGGAGATATTACGCATAAAATTAATGTTGGTTGGTTAAAATGGAGAGAGGCATCAGGTATTCTATCTGATAAGAAGATATCATTAAAATTAAAAGGTAAATATTATAGAGCAACAATTAAACCTATTGTGTTAGTGAATGTTATTCACTATTAAAGTTAGATTGTGAAAATGTTAAAAGAGGAAGAGGACAACCACAAAAGTATTGGAAAGAAACTATAAAGAATGATATATTGAGTTAACTGCTAGCATGGCACATAATAGTGCCTTTGATTCATTGTTGCTGTTTTTGGTGCTGCAAAAGAATGCAGGATTCAGGATATCATCCTTTCAAAAGTCAACTCACTTTTATGTATCTATCTTCTATTATCTTTATGATGCCTTTTTCTCGAGGAACAAATGAAGCAATTATGTTGACAAGGAAAAAATTATGCCTATTACTTAACTTTATGATGATATGTTCTTATTTTATCAAGGAAGGCCAAAAAAAATAACATCTTGTTATGCTTTTGCAGAGAGTATCTAGATGGGGTGTAGTTTCTTTCCTGCAAGCTTCGGACGATAACCGTTGCAAGGTTCCCTTCTCATTGTTGCCATTTTACTATTAGATTCAGGGCACTGTTTATACATCCTTTTTGCTTTTCTTCAGACTTCTTTCATCTATGCTATTTCATTTTTGAAGGCATTCTTTGATAGATTCTCAATGTCACTCATTACTCTTTTATTTGGTTTTCAGATTCAGACTCGTGGAACTGAGTCATTGCCTCAAGGTATAGTTAGTGCAACTTCTGATCTGGAATCAAGGAAGTTGTCGGGTACTTCAAAAGTTCAGGTATGTTCACATTTCAGCTTGCAAGACCACGATAATCAATTGAGAACAAGCGCATGACATTTCTTTTTCTATGTAAAAATATCAGATTAGTTCGTTATTCATGTTCAAGAATAGAGATTTTATATGAGAAAATGACATGCACCTTATCATCATCTCATGATTAACTGCATGAGTTTCGGAGTGTTATTTTGAATTTTGGATAAAACCCAACCTTTTCTTTCTTCCTCAATCTCACGGCAGAGTCGTACCTACCTCGCTCTACAGCTAAAGAACCCAAAATCACATGAGCTTTGTTGATGGCTGCTGCTTGCATTGGTTCAAAACATTTTATGGTGATTGATAGTGATAAGGTATCTGAGTGTTCATGAGGGAAGCATGAAAGCTTTACAATGCCAGTACATTAGAATTGCACAGTCGGCGAAAGCTTTTGTGGGCAACCTGTCCCAATTCTTGAGGGCGTTGATAGCTTCAGGAATGCTGATATCGAAAGGCTTAATAAGGCACCTTTAGAGATGGAACTAATGTGGTTGACCATGTATAGATTGTTATGCATGATCCTGCATGATGTGCCAAAATGACATTTGAGTATAGAATATCTACATGTAACACGCAAGTACATGTTGGACGAATATTCTATGTTGAATGGTCAAGCAATAATGCTCATGGTCATCTTTTAAGGTTTGCTTTAACATAAGCCAGAAGATTGATGGTGGGTCTGAGACTAACTGGTTTGCATCATATTAGTGCGCAAAGAGGGAAACGGGAGTTGGTATAAGGACTTGGAATGAGGACATGAATGAGTTAAGCGATTGCCACTAGGGAAGCCATATCAGTAATATGTAAGCCTACCAATAGGGACATCCTAGTAAAACTTCTCTTTTCATTTGCATTTGGCATCACTCAGTTTCTTAGTTTCTCTGCTTTTCCTTTCTGCATTTTTGAAGCTTGATGCTGACTTAAAAGTTTTTTCAGATGAAAAGAAAGGAAGTACCTAAGAAAAATTTACTGGCAATGGCAGTTGGTATAAGCCAGAAGGAAAATGTAAACCGTATTGTTAAGAAAGTATGTCTCAGAAGTTCTCTTTGGGTTAAACTTTCTTACTCTACTAAATCTTGGAGGATGACTACCTATTAATTTGTTTCACTCTGAAATGTCAGTTTCCTTCAAGTAACTTCACAGTTATGCTCTTCCATTATGATGGTATCGTTGATCAATGGAGGGATCTGCACTGGAGTGATCAAGTATTGCATGTCTCTGCAATCAACCAAACTAAATGGTGATTGTTTCTGATGAAGATATTTATTCAAGAATCATTGGAACTTAGAATCATTGGAACTTACTGTTGTTATCTTATAGGATATGCCTTGTACTTGTTGATGCTTTCTAATCTGATTTGTGGCTTTGCCATGTTGAACAGGTGGTTTGCAAAACGATTCCTGCACCCAGATATAGTTGCTGAGTACAGTTATATATTCCTTTGGGACGAGGACCTTGGAGTTGAATATTTCAATCCATTACGGTATGCCTGCTCTGACCTTTTTTTCTGAATCCTAACTCTGTATCGTTGTGGTCTTTGTTAAGCTTTTGATGATCATAGAGTACTTGTGTAGTGATAAATCTCATGGGTGGACCAAAAATCAAAGTTTTGGGGTTTTCATGGCCTGTTAGTTCCCAAGTATAAAATAAAGGTATATGAGTTATGAGATGTAGCTGTTTGGGTATTTTAGGTGTCAGTTTTATTCACTCTATAGCCATGAAGGTCTTCTCTGGGTTCAACTTTGTTGAGTTTGACCTTCATACCATTGTAGTTGGTTTTTATTGGTGTCATTACTTTTTCCTTGTGCAAAATTTTGTGTGTTTTTAGTGACTTCAAACCTGTCCGTATATATGTTTACTTCTGTTTTTAATTTATATCTAGAGAAACCACCTTTGGAACGGTTGGAGAAGACGCAGCCTAAAATCATGAGGCTAAGAGCCTCAAGCAGCCAAAGGCCCTTTCCTTGATAAAACCCCTTGCGGGGTTTAGATTTTTAGTGGAACATGTACGCAATTGCTATTCTATAAGAGGAGACAGTATTTTCACTTCATATTTCTATTATTCTGCTCTCTTATTTTACTTTATTGCATTTGTACTATATTTTGTTAAGTGACCTTTGTTTCTTAGTGCACCATTACCAAGCTTGTATGAGATTTTCCAGCATGAATTAATTTATGCTATTCCACCTTCCTGGACTGGAGTTAATCTTGAATTTTTGTGAGATGTATATTACTATTGCAAGTGTTTTAGAATATCAGAGCTTATGGGTGAGGTGTTACATAGACGAATCACAAGTTTACCATGTGAAACCGATTGAGGTGTTGTTTTAAAGTTGAAGGTTTACAGAGATTTTCGTTTTGAATATATCTGATACTGATTCCTGTCAAGAGAATGATGCTGACAGTGAAAGGTTTCTCGTCATATTGGTAGTTATTTATCTATTGTGGAAGATGAAGGGCTTGAGATATCTCAGCCAGCATTGGGTCCTCGGTCAGAGGTGCATCATCGAATTACTACACGTGTAAAGAATTCGAGGGTTCACAGGTTACGTTGTAAATTTTGTAATAATTTGAGCGATAGTTTCTTGTCTCATCTACTTTAAGCATGATGACTTATGCTTGATATTCTCTGTTACAGGAGGATGTTCAAATTCCGTGGCAGCGGGCGATGCTACAAGAACAGCACCGCTCCACCATGTACAGGGTATGGATGTGTCTTCTTTATCTACTTTTTGCTGTGCATGGACTATCAAATAATACAAAACAAACAATACTGTAGAAAACGGTAGGCAGTAAAATGATTTACTTGTGCACATTTCTCTTTTTTCCTAGTATCATAATATCCTTGCTCATCTTGGTTTGAATAATGTATTTAGTGTAAAAAGTGCAAAAGTACATGATACAGGAAATGCCTGTCTGAGTTCTCCTTGCAAAATCTTTTACGAAATCATGACGGTCTTCCTCCAGGATAAGTCTAACAACTAAAAGTTTTTCCTCAAGGTGGAAAACGGTCCTCTCTCTCTCTCTCTCTCTCTCTCTCTCTCTCTCTCCCAACCACATTAATTTGGTAGACGTTAAACATTTATGTCTGGAGAGTAGACAAACATTTGCTATGGAACAAGATCTTGGTCAAATTTACCATAATACAAGTATTTAGTTGCATGATATGCCGATTCATGATCTTTAAGCTAAGAATCATGCAATTCTTCGTCTTGCATTGCAGTTGGGTGGAGATGATGGCCCCTGTGTTCTCAAGAGCTGCCTGGCGCTGTGCATGGCTCATGGTCCAGGTGTGCCTTCTTCATCAGTTTTTGTTTCCATATTGCCTATTTATCTTTTAGTTTTGATTACAAATATTGCTAAAGCACCATTATGCAAGTACGCTGAAAGTGATTGCTCCTTTCGACTTCCTCTACATCTCCCTGTATACCTTGCTGGAGCTAACCCCACCTAGAGACATGTGAATGGTGTTTCTTTTGCTTGATTCCTTTTGAACATGATAATAACGTTGCATCACCACATCCACAATAGTCTCCTCTCTCTCTCCCGAAGAGAGAGAGAGAGGCCTTTGCTAGCGCTAGTAGCTACTAGATAACGTCCACATGGGACGTAAGTTCTGATGACTGTCAGATATAGAAAAGATAGTTCTGATCCCTACCAGCACTGGTAGCTACTGATAGGAACCGTCTCTCTCTCTCTCTGTGTGTGTGTGTATGCATGCACTCGCTTGTATGAATGGTTATGCCTCACTACAGTATGAATCGGCACCTATAGTTTATGCAATTTCTAATGGTTCACTGTCCTTTTTCTATCTGATCGTGCAGAATGACTTGGTTCATGCATGGGGACTGGACATGAAACTTGGTTACTGTGCACAGGTATGGCTTCTTTTCTGTCTTTAGCACTCTGATTGTTAGGATTTCAAATCTGAGTGCACTTTTATACAGGGGGATAGGACCAGAAATGTTGGGGTGGTTGATGCCGAATATGTAATTCATCTTGGCATACCGACTCTCGGCCATTCGGACGAAAACAAGGTAAAGCAGTTCACTTCCTTGTGTAAGCTCTTCTTTAACCATGTGGCTTTGAAGCAAACAGTCAAATAACCTAGTGCCTCGATTCAAATGGTTTATTTGGCAACTCTACCTTCCCTATTATTAGCTTTCAAGCTGATACAACCATCTAATGATTTGCCTAACTTGGAAAGCACCAACAGTGAACTCTAGTGGTTGCATGGCCTTTGATCTATTATGAATAAAAGCAGTTCCACCTATGGAGAATCTTCTGAAACCAACAGTCGTTTTATGAAGTCTAAGCAGCTTCAGCTTCAAACTCACGTAACTGCTCTTAATCATATTCTGATGAATGAATATTCAGACATCACAGGGAACCCAAAGTCAACTTTCTCAGTCTCAAATTGTCAAACTTTCGACCAAACGGGTATATTTTTTCTCTCAAAAGATGCATATGATATACCTGTTTTCCAGAATAATTAGGAAGATAACTGAAGTTAACCATGTTTGCAGGCTCGGGAGGTCTCTTTTGTGCATAATGAGAGGTCTGAGGTTAGTATACTAAATGTGCACCCTTTAGTCCATAATTTTCATTTATCAATATAAAGTTTGTTGTATAAGAATAAGGGAGATATTCAGCATTGTGTGAATTATCGAGGTATCAAGTTAATGAGCCATACTATGAAACTGTGGGAAAGAATTATCGAACGTAGGTTAATAGAAGTATCATGTACAACAGTGAACCAATTTGGATTCATGCCAGGCAGATCTACTGTTGAAGCGATTCACCTTTTGAGATGTCTTATGAAATATTTTAGAGCAAAAAAGAAAGACCTTCACATGATATTTATTGATCTAGAAAAAGCTTACGATAGGATACCGAGGGAGGTTCTTTGGAGAACCTTGAAAAAAAAGGTATCCCATTGACATACATTAACCTTATAAGAGACATGTACGATGGTGCAAAAACATGTATGAGGACTCATGAAGGAATGACAAACTTCTTTGAAGTTAATATTGGGTTACATCAAGGATTAACTTTAAGTCCATACTTATTTATAATGGTGATTGATGAGTTAATAAAATATATTCAAGATGAAGTACATTGGTGTATGTTATTTGGAGATGACATTGTGTTAGTGGAGGAGTCTAAGAAAAAGTTAATAGAAAATTGGAACTATGGAGAGAAACATTAGAAAGCAAAGGACTCCGACTTAGTAGAACAAAGACAGAATATATGGAATGTAAGTTTGATCATTTGGTTACTTCAGAGGACATAGAAATTAAAATTGGCACACATTGCATCCCCTAAAAGAAAAGTTTTAAATACCTAGGGTCAATTTTTCAGAGTGATGGAAGAATTGATGGAGATGTTACGCATAAAATTAATGTTGGTTGGTTAAAATGGAGAGGAGCATATGGTATTCTTTGTGATAAGAAGATACCATTAAAGTTAAAAGGTAAATATTATAGAGCAACAATTAGACCTGCCATGTTTTATGGTTCTGAGTGTTGGGCAGTTAATCATATATCTGTGACAGAAATGAAGATGGGATAAATGAGTGGCCATACAAGAAAAGACCATATACATAATGAGGTTATTAGAAACAAATTAGGAGTGGCACCAATAGAGGATAAAATGAGAGAATATCGTTTAAGATGGTTTGGACATATAGAAAGAAGATAAAAAAAAGAACCTATAAGAAGGTATGAAAAACTAAATTTGGAAAGTATTAAAAGAGGTAGAGGACGACCACAAAAGCATTGGAAAGAAACAATAAAGAATGATCTAGCTTATTGTGAGTTAACTGCTAACATGGAACATGATAGGGCTCTGTGGAAACAAATAATCCATGTAGCTGACCCCGTCTAGTATGGAAAAAGGCTTAGTTGTTGTCGTTGTTGTAATATAAAGTTTGTTTGTGCTTTTCTATTTTAGTTTTATTTTTTTAATTTCTTACCCATGAAAACTTGGGTAAGGACCGCTACCATAGTGAGATCTAATCATGAGACCATTTTCACCATATTGCTAGTCGTTTGGTTCAAACCTAAGTGCACATATGGATTCACCATACTTATCAGTGTCGATCATTTATCTGTTAAAAAAAAGTGCCGAGGTAAAAGCCGAATTGTGATCATGTTCTTCATAAGATGAAATAATCAACGGCTGCAAAAATCTAGCATTTAAATTTATTTCTTTCCTGAAAAGCACACAATGCAAAGGTTGGTTGTATGCACAAGGAGCCACAATTCTTGGGTAGGGTGAAGGTTAGGAGTTCCATACCTGGGGTGTGCATGTCTGGTAGAGGTCTTCCCAAACCCACTTGAAATTAAAAGAAAACTTGGTTAAATAAAAGGGAATTCACTGCACGGTCTTGTGATAAGGTCTCCCCAGATATCTACTGGGAAACTGCACCCAGAAGGTGGGCTTGGCCTGCTGTTCACTGACCTCTTTTATGATATTTATTTGGTGTTCCTTGTTCTCAAGCTGGTTCTCATGCTTCAGGTTAGGAGACAATCATTCAGTGAGCTAGAGATCTTCCAGGAGAGGTGGAAGAAGGCAGTGGAGGATGACTTTTGCTGGACTGACCCGTATCCGCAGCCCATGAACCAGACTCGTGTAACATGACAGCTGTGACAAGCACTCTGTAAGTTATGTAAATTGCATTATTCTTTCGCCATAATGCAATAAATGTGTTGTATGTTGTAACTGTTTTCTGCTCCGAGCAAACTTTGTCATGATTCTCTCGGGGTATTCCTGCTGTAATGAGGTCTGGCAACCAATAGAAATAACTTAAATGAAAAGAAAAGCTGATGCTTTTGGTTGCGCAATGTCGGACTTGTTTCAAGTGAATCTCTCCTTCTCCCTCTCGCTATATGCACACACGTCTCTGTGTGTGTAAACATCTGTACGTGTGCGTGTGTATTGGCGAATCAACTGCAATATGAAACATGAAATTAGCTTCTGAATCACGAAGCGCAGTGGTGAGTTTATGGTGTTGAGGAGGTATGAGTTGTTCGAACCATGGAGTTGCAAGTCATGAGCTATAGGGTGGCTACTTCGTGGCTACAGTAAGGTTGTCAAACTTCCTAAATTATCTGGATAAAATGGCACACACAAACATCCCTTTAATGTGTTTTTTCTCAAACAGAAAGCAAAGGAGTCATGCTTCTTTTGGATCCAACTTTCTGATCTAATTTGGTCCCAGATTATCTTGCTCATTGTCAAATGGAGATAATGCCACTGGCATAAATTCTGAGAAGTGTGCTTAAGATGATGTGGATCACCACCGACATCTGTGGCCACTCCGTCCAGCAGCGGATCCACATTGTGGCAAAGTGGGGCGACCATCCCACCTAAAATTCTGAAAATTTGTATTTTTGTATTGAAATTTTAGAAAAAAATGAAAAACGTTTAAAAGCGTACCCCATCTGAATTTGAAGTCCGCCCCACCCGAAACAAGTTTCTGGAGCCGACAACTTCGCCGGCTGATTTTCAATGAGTTAAGTGCCTTGACACCCAGTATTAGCATCCCGGCTGTTTTCACTTAGGTAAAAAGCTCCCAGTTAGTGAGGCCTCGGTGTCGCATGCTTGTCCTGGCATTTCGGCTGAACCCCTGGTTTGTGAGGGCTTGTTTTCTTCCATTGCTGAAGCAATATCTTGGGTCACAAAACAAAGGACCAAGCAACCCATGAATTAATATGGTACTTGAAATTGAATTGCCTGCATGAAAAGTTAGATATATGATGATTCATATACAATCTTTTTTGGGGTTACAAGAGGAGGCTGAAGCCTAACACAGACACCCACACATGCACCCTCTGAGAGTCGAACTCCCCACCAGAAGCAATAGCACTAGAGTGCCCTGCCATTAAGTTAACGCTCTCGGTCATTCATATACAACCTTAAATACCTATAAGCCACGTCTAGTAAATGGCCATTTAGAATGTCAAACTTTTCATTTAAATCCCAACCTTTTGAAGGTATTCAACAAATCATTGCTTTTGCTGCATTCAGATGCTTTCAATCTCCATATGACAAGTTCACTCTGATTGTGCATGACTGAAAAATGTGAAAAACTATGGAAGGACATTCCTGGCAACCAACTAAAGATCAAGTGTACCATCTACTAAGCTTAGATGGCTAAACGAAAAATCTTTCATAAGCTTAGACTGCTATCTGTCTAACACATCAATAAGTTACGCGGCTAAACAAAAGTATGTTATAAGCTTAGGCAGGTACAAATACATCGATAACGCAGGCGGCTAAAGAAGAGTTTTTCATTAAGATGGTGACCTCTCCTTTCTTCACCTCACCCTTGAGTCACAGCGCCATTTTCAACCTTTCCCGTCCGTGAATTTCCCATCAATAGTTAAAAATGGTGTTTTCTTGTTCATGATAACTGCACTTTAATCCCCTCTGTGTGTGCCTCTTCAGTATACTATTTAGTCCATATTCCTCCTTGATCATAATATGGATTATAGAATTCTCTGCCGAATCCCAAAAGTATATGCAAACATATAATAATTCAAAGTGGCCGTTAGTTATTATAAGCCCAGGAGTACATAGTATATCATTGTAATAGGCAGAGATATGATCATCCCAAATATTACCCTGCATAAAAGAGAGAAAGAGAGCTATGTTAAGAGACTTCGAATCAACACAAAAACTGAAATAGAGGGCCCAATTGAGGCTCACCCTGTGCTCAACACATCTGGATGGAGGTTGTATTCTCTAGCAAATACAAACGGCACAATTCCTTGTGGCAGCACAGCCTACATGATGATCTGAGTTAGGAGATGATCTCTGGTTACATGCTCTCACAAACTCATAAGAGATGCTGATTTTTTTCTCAACTTAATTATTATAAGTGAAAAGATGTTATGTATAGAATTAATGTAGGTTGGTTAAAATGGAGAGGTGCATTAAGTATTTTATGTGACAAGAACATACCATTAAAGTTGAAAGGTAAATGCTATAAAGCATCAAGTAGATCCACTATGTTTTATGGTTGAGTGTTGTGCAATTAATCATCTCGATGTACAAAAGATGTATGTGACAAAAATGAAGATATTGAGATCGATGAGTGGTCACACAAGGAAAGATTGTATACATAATTAGGTTATTAGAAACAAATTGAGAATCACCGATAGATGATAAAATGAGAGAAAATTATTTGAAATAGTTTGGAAATGCAGAAAGATCAAATGAAGCTCTGATAAGAAGGTATGAGAAACTAGATTATGAGATTGTTAAAAGAAGAAGTGACCATAAAAAAAAGTGATAAAAACAAACAATCAAGTATGTTGAGTTAGCAGCTAGCATGATACATGATCGGCTTTATGAAAACAAAGAATGGAGGTAGTCAACTCCATTTAGTATTGAAAAAGGCTTAGTTGTTGTTGTAATTATTACAAGTGAAACCATTTTTATTGAGCTTCGCATTTAGACCACCCAACAACATATAAGCACTTGAAATTAGATGCTGAAGTGTTTCAACATGTTTGTGAAGTGGTGCATTAATTGTGTGCTACTGTGTTTTATCTTAGAAGAAACTATAGCCCATGCTTTAATTTGTGGATTATAACACGAAACCCACCGTACAAGAGGCTACCACCATCTCCTCTCTCTCTTATATATGTATGTATATACATACAAGCACACTCATGGAGAGACTTACTTGAACGATTGACACCCTTAGGATATCATCTCTAAGGCCAACCACAAAAGAAGCAGAAGCCACTACAGCAGGCCCGGCAAGAAATCTTGTCAACATAGAGTACAAGGCAAGTCTCGTCCCGCATGCTATAATCCTTGGTTGGAGCGCCATGAACAACCCTAAAACCAAGTCATCAAAAACCATCTCACTGATAAGAATGTGAATTTGAGCTCCATCTAGTTCAGTAACAGTAACAAGAAGAAGAAGATGAAGAAATTGGTACCGAGACTAAACATGGCCATTCCAAGACCAGCATTTGACAAAATTGTTATCGAGTTTTCCATTAACTTGGGTTTGTGAAATCCCCACCTGCATACATAGTTCCACAAGTTAAGAATCGAAAATAGTTTGCTTGTTTCGACATGCATAAGGTTCAAGGTAGTTTGAAGATCTGGTGGCGAAGAGAGATGGAGCTTTAACGCAAAGGTATTAGAATTTGAATCCGCAAGTACTTCAAAAGAGACAGATGAAGGCGCTAAAATAATTGTTTTGGTGTGTGTTTAGGACATATAGAAACGACCAAATGATGGTCTAGTGAGAAGATATGTGGTAAATTAGAGGATGTGGACTACGAAAGAAGTCACAGAAGACAGAAAAGGAAGTATGAAAGCATGATCTTGCTTTACGAATCGAATACAAGAACTACCGAAGATTGACAAGATTAATGGCGATTTATGTTGGCAGTGAAAGCCAAGTGAATTACCTGTGAGAAAGCAGAGACCAAGTTAAACCCAGCAGGCTTGAATACGAATTTGGATTCCTGATGAGCTTAAACCACACCATTTTCAAGATCAGTCTCACCAAATTTCGAGAAGAGGAGGGTTTCTCTGCGATCTCCTTATGAGCCTCCGTTTTCAATTCAAACGTCTTCATTTCCTTGCTGCATACTTGCACAGAACGCTCACAAAACCCTGTGTGATTACAAGACATGTACAAGAAAGAAATGATAACAACTCTTCAAGAAAATGGTTCCAAAAGCATAAGCGAGTATCCATGTCAGTTAATTCTTATTTCTCGTGCTTCACAAGGTTTTTCTGCTGAAAGACTTTCTAAAACGTGTTTTCTATTGGGAGCTGCATGGATGCTTCAAAGAAAAAACTAGAGTACGACAAAATAAATAAATAATGAATTTAGTAATATATTCTTATGAACATTTAAAAAGTTTTAACGAAGTGAAGTAAATAAAATTATGAAAAATCTTTAAAAAAAATTGCAATATTTTAAGATGATTAGATTTTGCAGCATTATTATCATAAACCACAAGAAATTTCTTTTCTTTAGATTATAGTTTTCTTAGAGATATTGCGATGATAGGAGAGACACACGGTTGAATATTTCGAGAGTCGTGCATGTGAAGCTCTAAGAAAGCCAGAGAAATTAAAAGGTATGCAATTCAAAAGAAACCGAGGAAGTCCTCAAAAGAATAACAATAGAACATGATCTACCGTTTTTTCAGCAAATGCTAAGATAGTGAACATATATATATATATATATATATATATATATATATATATATATATATATATATATATATATATATATATATATATATATATATATATATATATATATATGAGGAAACAAATAACACGCAGCAACACCACTTAGTTGAGATAATGCTTCGCTTTGATTTTGGTAAAATTTCCTCTGATCTTTTTTATGGAAATTTCACTAAAATGTTAGAAATGATGCCCTATTGTTCTAATAAAACTCTTACCGTGAGAAATGCAGCAACCACAGCTCCGGATGTGTATCTCTTTGCTATCTTCATCTAATACTATGTTTGAAGGCAAAGATACAACAACATGAACTGCCTCCAAACCCTCTTCAATATCAGTTTCATCCTGGGCATTTTCCTTTTTGCTGATAACTAACTCACCATCCTTTTCTTCACAGATAACTCCCTGATCATCCTCTTCATTATTGCTGATAATTGTTTCCCCGTTGTCACTAAACCTCTGAAGGAGAGACTCTCTAGCTGCTCGATACTCGAACAGAAACAGCAACAGCGTGTACCAAAGGATACATTGCAATACCACTGTTTGGATCATCAGCGTCTCTTTGTCATCACCGTACATGGCTTTCAATAGCGGTATTCCCATAACAAGGGTGTTAGGAAGTGTAGAGAGAGAAAACATGGTGATCGTCCAATCTAGGCTGCCTTTGGAAGTGCATTTGGCCCAAAGAGAGAGAAAGCAAAGTATGGCTGCCTTCGAGACAACGTCGGCTGCTATGAAGAGAAGATTCATGGCGTAGGGATTGATTCTAGAGATGAACTCAAAAGAGAGTAAGGGAACAGCAAATACTGCTACGAACCTGATTTTTAGAGAGGGAGATAGAAAATTCAATATATTCATTAAAATGTATAAGAGGAATGAGATAGGAGGCGTTTTTTTTATTAATTACCGACCTGTTGATGCCTGCACACTGTTGGGGGCTGAAGATTTTCCACCATTTGACAGAGGCATAGGCCAGAAAGAGGGTCACATAGAGAGGAATTACTGCACTCAATACATTGTACAAATCTTTCAAACTAATCATTCTTCCTCTCCTCTTCCCTGTTTCGGTTTTTCACTGATCTTGATCCTTGTCTGTCAGAGAGAGAGAGGTGCTTACACAATTCTGATGTCCATGCCGACTTGGAGCATTTATGGGCTCCAAGTCACTTCATCACACACACGAGAGAGGGGGTGGGGGGGCTTGCATATATTATTTACTTGCCGACCTATAGCTCCTTTAGAAATTCAGTCTATCCCTTGTTATTGTCTGGAAGGTCAACATTGTGTGTGTGTGTGTGTGTGAGAGAGAGAGAGAGAGACCGTTGAGTTTTACCTACTACCAGCTTTATGCTCTACCTGAAAGTTCAAAAAGAGGGAATGGCGAATGTCTGCCTAACTTTTTTGGGGAATATTATGTTCACAAAGCTCTATGGTCCAAGTCGTAACATCTGCAGTCAAAATTTCACGGCACCCATTATTCCAACACACAAACACTCTCTCTCACACAAACACACACACATGCCAACACATGAACAAAGGCTTTGTTAGTGTGTGAACAGGCTCCTGATTTGCATCTAAAACTGGCCATTGGATTTTGTTTAACATTGCGTAAGACGCGGCGTGTAAAGATTGACTTGGTTTGGCATAGTCAGGGTCATCCTTTTAAGTTTGTTTAATTTTTTTTCTTCATGGACGATGTTTTTTTTTCTTATTGATAAAAATCACATGAAATGTTTTTTATAGTGATGGAAACAGGTGATCTCCATTTCAGCTTTTCGTGCAAGTGTATGTGTGTGCACACACAGGCACCTAATATCCTATTTGGCTCGGCGAATATAGATAGATAGACACATATGAAAAGAACATAGTTCATGCGCATACTCATTTATACTCAAATTTATTTAAAGATCTCAACTCATTCATACTTAAATCTACTTTAAAATATCTCAATTGTTCAATCATTAAAATCTGCCGGTGAAATCTTTAAGCAAAACAAAATAGTACCAAGTATATTAAACTCACTCTCTAAAAAATATAATAATACTTTTTACTTTTTTATTTAAAACTCAACTGTTAATCTCAATAATTGAATAGTTGAGATTTTTAAGTATGTCTACACATAAATGAGTATTTGAATCTCTCTCTCTCTTTATATATATGAGTCTCACTCACCATAAAACAACAATATATAGGCATGCCATGTGAAGGAGACAAGGGAATCATTGCTAGGGAAGTATCGCACGATCTTGTCATGTGATTCTAAGATCCTTAGTCGTGAATTTCTTGTTCATAGGGAGCAAGAAAAAAGGCTCCTCTAGATCCGCTATGACTATGACTAAAGTTGAGGTTGGTTGGAGTGGGTATGGATACGTATCTGGATCTGATGCATGTGAACTCTGTTGATCATCTTAATATGGTACTTATGCAAAGCCAGATAACTCTTTTTTTTTTACTCCACCGGATGCCCGTCCTCTTATCTGCGGCTGAGTACGACGACTTCGACGGTGTAGTCGAGTCTATTTGAACTTGATCCAGATCTGATTCGAACTCCATAGTCAAGCATGCACACCATGAGAATGGTATAGCAAGCTAGGTGGTCTTTATCGAATGTCCTTACGTTGAACCTTCTAGCCAATTCCATTTGAACTAAGAACTCAAGCTAGCATGAGCATGCTTGGGTGAGAATAATACTAGTGCTAGCATGCATGCACACACACACACTATGACCGAAGCATGTGATACATGACAACAGTTGACGAACTGAAGTTAGCTGGTTGTGATTAAATAAAAAAGAAATTAATTTATCCGATTCCATCTTTCAAAGCCAGTTGTCTATTATCTTGCTCTTCTTCTTCTTCGATCGAAGGACTATGCTCACGTTGATCCTTCGACCGAAGGGCCTTTTTTCAGAAATTCTAGACCTGCCTGTGCCTCATAACATTATATGCAAAATGGAGATTCAAAATAAAAATAATTCTTCCACGCGAAATAGAAAAAATGCAATTCCCTTTGGAAAAGGTGCAGTCCCAACATGGACTTTCTTTCTCATAACGCAGACACACAAGTGCAAGGTTCTTCATGGTGTAGTTGGGCAGATAATCTGAATCATAGAAAAGGAGTCACAACAGGACAAAAAGTAGCTGTAAAAGTTTCTTCTATAGTTGATCTGCCTTTCTTTTATATATATATAAGAGGAAGATGATGGTGGTGGTGGCAGCAACTAATGGTTGCATGGAGGGATCAAAGGGGGCTGGCTGAGGACGGTTAAAGGGAGAAGAGGGTGGTTTGATGGGTGGAAGAGGGATGTAGAGAGCGGCACACAACAAGCGCACATGAAATCTTTTAGTGTATTACTTATATAGGTCATCATTTGATCCGACAAGATACATTCTTCATATTGGTTGTTCGCTAAAAATAGAAATGGTTTTTATTTTCTTGACATGGATTTAAGTTGTCATAAAGCAAAACTCTATGGTCTTCTTCTGAGATGACGTGAATTGTAGTTTGGTGCACGTCAACCACTGTTTTCTTTGTGTCCTTAAAGTTCTAGCTCTTTACACCAACTCAATCACAGATATATACGCGCATGTGTGTTCGTGTTCGTGCGCGTGTGTGTGTGAGAGAGAGAGAGAATGATGTCATGCATGTGAATAGGAAGGAAGAAGAGCAGTGTCAGGTACCAAAGACTGTTTGTTAGGAGTGAAAATCGTTTGATCTTCCTTTGAGATCACGTGAATTGTCGTAATATCGAGATTAATTTGCTGCACTATAAACCAGTTATTTCTTTGTGTCCTTAAAGTTCTAGCTTCTTACACCAACTCAATCACAGATATATGCGTGTTTATGTCACAGTGTATGTGTGTGTGAGAGACAGAGAGAGAGGAGAGAGAGTGACGTCATGCATGTGAATATGAGGTATTCTTCGTGCCCTTAAAAGTTCTAATTATTTACACCAACTCGATCACAAGTATATACGCGTGCGTGCGTGTGTGAGAGAGAGAGAGTGATGTCATGCATGTGAATATGAGGGATTCCTCGTGTCTAAAGTTCTAGCTCTTTACACCATTTCAATCACTGATATATACGTGTGTGTGACAGTGCGTGTGTGTGAGAGAGAGAGATGTCATGTATGTGAATATAAGGGTTCTTCGTGCCCTTAAAGTTCTAGCTCTTTACACCAACTCAATCACAGATATACACTTGTGTGTGTGTCACTGTGTGTGTGTGTGTTTGTGAGAGAGAGATGTGTGAATATGAGGGAAGAAGACAAGCAGAATCAGGCACAGTAAAAGTGGATTCTGGATTTTGCAGAGAAAAGAGAACTCGTATCTCCTCTTAGATTTCAAAGAGAGGAGATAGATGGCCTTTAAAGTCAAGGAAACAGCAAAAGGAATGAGTCACCTAACCGGTGACTTTAGGTTTTCTATTGTTACAATTCCCTTCACACGCCATACTTGTTTGTATGTCAAACCTAGCAGAGCTGGGTCTGTTCGTGGTCCTTTGCTCATTTACAATGAGTTGAGCTCACACCAAGCTGCCAACTTCCTATGACAATTGTTAGCGGCTTCGGATATTCCGATCCGGCTCGTGAAAGCCCGTTAAATAAATTTTTTCAATTGCAGTTTGTCATTCAAATCATGCATCCAAAGTAATTGTATTAGTGTTTTAAGGTAAATAAAGGGTATTTTTGTTTTGACATTTTCATAAATGGAGGTTTTAGATAAATAAGAGGCATTCCATTGAAGGTATTTAAAGAAATCTTCTCACAATCCAGTTCAGCTCGTCTCAATGGCTCATTAAATGACAATGAACCATTCGTGAACGTGTTTGAGCAGATGCTCTTGGGGCCTTGGCTAACAGTAAGCTCGGCTCATTCATATAGAGAACAAAATGAACAACAAAAAGGGTCTGTTCATTCGGCTCATTTACGAGCCCCACGATGACGATTGCCTCCATGAACTACGGGGTTAGGCCGCTTAGATTCTGCACCCACAAAAGTAGCATGGTACGAATAGAAACCTTTGTGGGACGTGAAGGAGTCGGATCTAAACTTTCTGGATCAATATGATCCGAACTTGGACTGGATGAGAAAAATCAGTTGAAAACCAGATTTGATCAATTAATTGTATATAATAGTGGGTTTGGAATGTGTGATATAGATTTTGGCGCACATGTATATATATATATATATATATATATATATATATATATATATATATATTGAGAGAGAGAGAGAGTTTGGCTCATGTGCACAAGCAATCACTTATTATGTTTTCAGTTACTCCCAATAAAAAGATGGTCGAGAATAAAAAAACAAAAGCATACTTGTGCTTCTTAGACATATTTCTTATATCAAAAACACAAATTTTTTTGTTCTTTTTTTTATCTTAGCCGTCGGTAGCTTTGATGGGATGGTTGGGATACATTTACTACGTTTGTTTTGTGAGCATAAGCTATACTCAACAGTTATAAGATGGTGTAAAATAAATATTCACTAGAATGTATAAGAGAAGAGTGAGATAAGAGGTGCTCTTTTGATTAATTACCAACCTGTTGATTGATGCCTGCACACTATTGGGGGCTGAAGATTTTCCACCATTTGACAGAGGCATAGGCCAGAAAGAGGGTCATGTAGGGAGGAACTACTGCACTCAACACATTGTACAAATCTTTCAAACTTATCATTCTTCGTCTCCTCTTCTCTGTTTCGGTTTTTCACTGATCTTGCTCCTTGTTTGTCTCTCTCTCTCTCTCACACACACACACAGAGGGAGGGTATCAACAATCATGAGATAGACACCACACTCTAACATTTGAAATTTTCGCGGGCAGAATGTCCTTCATGTTATGCCAATCAAACAAACCCTTAAAGAGTCATTATGGCAGATAAAACCTAGATAAATAGTACTAGCTCATTTGGCTAGAGGTTAACTCACAAGTTGAAGGTCATGAGTTCGATAACCAGCACATGCATTTGCTTCAGTCTACCCCCATTTCGCCGAAAGCAATGGTAGATAAAACTTTTTCCATCATAATATGGCCTCCTGGTCTCTCGGTAAAATGCCTCTATTTTGTTTCATTTATTGGCAACTTGGGGTTAGCCAGACCTCACAGGACAAAATTGTGCCCTACTAATGTTTGCATTCCTGACATATACCAAATATTATTTTTTTCTTTTTAATTTAATTGTCTCAGTAATTTTATATTATCTTAGTAATCCGTTGTCACTTCTAACAATTGGTACAAACAAAATCTTGATCATTTGTGCCTCAGTAATTTTGAGTGTTACCTATAGTTTGGTTTGACTACCACATAGACATTACTGGTTCCAATTTTCATAAAACTAGGAATCGAAACCGAATCAAGATTAAACCAATTTTGGATTCAATCCTGATGCTGGATTGAATCCTAAACCATCCTAAAGCAGAAAAATCTTTCAAAAATTTGAACTTAAAAATTTATAAAAATATACAACTAGTGATTCAAAATTGTTGGTTCTTGTTCATCATGAAACTGAACTAAACTGAGCCTGGTTTGACTAATTCTGGTTCTTGACTTGATTCGGTTCCTGCTAGGACCATCAAGCCGATCCTAAACCGGTAGTGTCTACTGTCACATGTATCAAGATTATGGTGACATACGTAGGCTTTTCTCCATGGAGTTTCATCCTAGCTAAAAGAATGAACGAGAAAGGCACACAAAGAGGAATAGCTCAGGGGGGTTGGTTGAGACACGAGAAGAAAGGTCATGAGTTCGATATCTGAGGCCTGCATTGGCTTTGGCCTCCCCATCGTGAAAAAAGAATAGGAATACACAAGGAAGACCAAGAATGAGAATACGGATCCTAGAGTAATTATTTCGGATCAACATCTGGATAGTACATGATCAGACCCGTACCCGATCGGTTTCGCGCTCGCCAGTAAAAACTGAAGAACCCGCCTTTTTCTTGCTCCATCCAACGGTCCCATTTCTTTCAGAGATTATAAAATGGAGATGTGGATGACCCAAACTTCAGTAACTCATCTTGGTTTCTCCGTCGGAGAGACCTCTCTCTCTCTCTCAGAGTCGGAAGAAATGCTGCAGGGGTGCAAAGTCTCCGACTTCTGCCGGACGAATCTCCTCCAACCGGCCTTCCATGGCCGGAAGTTCGTCCCACAAACTATGATCCGGCGAGATATCCGGGTATCGTCGTCTTCAGTTGCCTCCGGAACCTCGGATCTGTCGATCTCGATCCGGACGACGGCTGATGGCTCCCGTGAGAGTCTCGCTGATAGGCTGCGGCTCGGGGATTTGGCTGATGACGGGTTCTCCTACAAGGAGAGATTCATCGTCCGCTGTTATGAGGTCGGTGTCAACAAGACGACCACGATCGAGACCCTCGCAAATCTCATGCAGGTACTCTGATGTTGATGTCAGCTTCATATTGAGAATTAGGGCTTCAGTGATGCCAGATGTGTCGTCCTTGTGGAGTTGATTTCCGTCCTTTCTCGAGGCCATTTTGTTGCTGCTTTCCGTGCGTTTTATTGTCAATTTTACCTGATATGCATTTGGTCTAGTTTAGCCACATAGAGAGTTATAGTTTAGGCAAGAATATAAATCTAATGCGTCCTTGGTCGGGAAGTCCAACATTAGTTTCTCAAAAGATGTTGCTCTTTTTCTTTCTTCCTTTTTTTTCTTTTGAATGTAGTGGAGGAAGGTGCCGCATTTTTATCCAGTTAGTTCTATTTGACTTCTTATTGTTCTGAGATGCATAGATATATTTTATTTTTATATGATGACATTGGGAGCTTTTTTAACAAGAAGACATTTTCTGATAGAACAGTTTGGTTATTATTGCATTCATGGTAAATTTGGCTCATGATGCACGATTTGGGAAGCGGTAAAGACGGTGAAATTTATCGTTATTATCTTTTGATTTTGAATTCAATTAACTAGCAGGCAACTGATATTATACTGAAAGATGTAATCAGAAAAGTAATCTTTCCATACAGGATTAAGGAAAACTACCATCTGGTTAACTAGCATTCTGATAGTCTTCCTATATTATTTTAGGAGTTCGGCATGCAAATCCATCTGGTTAAGTTACAATGATTTCAAACTCTTTTCAGTTGCATTTGTTGTTCTTTCTGTTGTGAATATTTTTTCTTAGTTCACCATAGAAAGATATTTGATCCTTTTGGGATCATAATCACTCAGACGTGATCGTCCATACCAATCTTCACGTCCTATTTTCTCCTGATGTTCGTCATGAGAGTTGGTTTATAGCATTTCTGGCTGCTAATTGTTCCAGCGGTTGGCGTATATGTTGTAGGAAGTCGCATGCAGCCATGCACAGAGTGTAGGTTTCTCCGCGGATGGGTTCGCCACAACTAATGCAATGAGAAAGAGAAATCTTATATGGGTGGCAGCTCGAATGCACATTGAAGTGTACAAGTATCCAGCTTGGTACATTTTCAACTCTATTATTGTGTACTAGTTGTCACTTGTGTTTGTTGCATTAAGTTGTAACAGGATGGTTGCAGGGCTGATGTAGTTGAGATTGAAACATGGATCCAAGAGGAAGGAAGAATCGGCACTAGACGTGATTGGGTAATGAAGGATTTTGCAACAAATACAGTAATAGGTAGAGCAACCAGGTATACTGCCATCTACAGGATTGTTCTTCTAATAGGTAGAAAGCTAATTTAGCTTGGAGTTGCCAGATTTTGTCTTACTTGTTTGCACTTCATTTTAAGTTTAAGCCTGCGGAAAGGAACTGTGTTTACCTTTAGGCATCTTATCTAGCATAGATCCTATATGTGTCTTGTCCATGTAACTGTCAGTACTCTTGAAGTTTCTCTTTGTTTATCATTAAGAAACAAGGTGGACTACCAACTACCGTCCTTTATGTTCTTACAATTGCTTTGTATCCTCAAGCATGAAAACTACATCATAAATGATCCAACTAGGCCTCATGATTTGTAGTTCAGTTGTGCTTTGTTACACTTTGTTACATTGGATAGAATTCATGCTGGAATATCATGTGATTGAGTTGTTTTATATGCTCTCTCCACCTAGCGGTTTCTGTTGGCCAATGTTTTTCATGATTTCTCCCCGGAAAAAAGTAAAGCAATTGAAAGTGTTTGTAATTCCATTGTTTCTGTTGAGATTTTTTAGTGGGACATATTTTTACACTAACTGCACTTTTCACTTTGTTACCCAGCAAATGGGTGATGATGAATGTATTAACCAGGCGCCTTGAGAGAGTTACAGATGATGTGCGGGATGAGTTGTCAGGTTATTGCCCACTGACTCTTCGGTAGGTTTTATTGATGCTTTTCAGTTTTCCCTCCTATATTATCGTTACTGTTGAGAAACTCAACTTTAGAGTAGTTTCTAAAATAGTTAGCATGAAATAAGAACTGTGTGTGTGTGTGTGAAGGTTTGTGACAGTTAAAGACCAGGTATTTGCATTACAATATGATATACTCAACTAGAATTTATTTAAAATGTTTAAATGTGTAATGATTGCTCTCGTCTAGTAATTGGGATCTCAAATTCTTGCATATACTGGAGCTTAGTGGAACAGTATCGTGTTGAATCTAGTATTCCGCTTGCTTTGTTTATTTATATTGGTGATTGACGAGTTAACAAAACATATTTAAGATGGAGTACCTTGGTGTATGTTATTTGTGGATAACATTATGTTAGTGGATGAGTTTAAAGAAAAATTAATAGGAAATTTGAACCATAGAGAGAAATATTAGAAAGTAAAGGCTTCCCACTTAGTAAAACAAAGTAAGAATATATGGAATGCAAGTTCAATCATTTGGTTACTTTAGGTGATACAAAAATTAAAATTGGCAGACATTGCATTTCTTATAAGGAAAGCTTTAAGTGTTTAAGTTCAGCTTTTCGGAGGAATGGGAAAATTTATAAAGATGTGATGTGTAAAATTAATGCAAGTTGATTAAAATAAAAAGGTACATCAATTATTCTATGTGGCAAGAAGATACCATTAAAGTTGAAAGATAAAGGTTATAAAGCATCCATTAGACCCGCTATGTTGTATAGTTTTGAGCAGTGTTATGCATATCGCCCCGTATGATACAATATGAAGTGTATCATATCACATTGTAAGAAATAATGATATGATACAAGGGCCATATCGTAACATGTGTAGTTATTATAAAGCATCCTTTAGACCCGCTATGTTATATAGTTTCGAGCAGTGTTATGTGTATCATCTCGTATCATACAATATAGGGTGTATCGTATTGCATTGTAAGAAATCACGATAAGATACAAGGGCCACGTATCATATCACATTGTAAGAAATTATGATATGAAACAAGGGTTGTATCGCAACATGTGTAATTATTATAAAGCATCCATTAGACCCGCCATGTTATATAGTTTCGAGCAATGTTATGTGTATCACGTCGTATCATACAATATGGGATGTATCGTATCGCATTGTAAGAAATCACGATATGATACAAGAGTTGTATCATCACATGTATAATTATCTCGTATTGTACAATCATCTGTATCACACATATCGTACGATCTTATTTATAAGTGTGCTTGAAGGATCAAGTTGAAATGCATTATGTCAATCAAAAATAGAAATGCATATCATATATGCATGTAAAAGAACAAAAGAATGAATGAGGCAACTCTATCCTGTAATATGGACATGCAGCGCATGAAATGCACTTAAAGAAATTGCTACTAAATTATGACCATAGATACAAAATTCTTCATATCTGTACAAACTTATCACCATATGAGATGCAAATTAGTATCAAATCCATAAAATTTACTGCACAAATAGTTAATTGTTTCATTTTAAAGAAATTTGCAGGATAATAAATAAATGTCCTATTATCGCAGTATATGTGCTGTATGTACCTGTAAATGTAGAGCAGATTAGAAGAAGGAGGTTGTGTTTTCACAATCATCTGACCCGTAATTATGTATTTGTGCTGCATATATCTATATTCCACTGATTATTGCTCAACAAAAGATATATATACTAAACTTTCACAACAATGATAGACCAATCACAATTTGATGTGGTCTCATTTAAAGCAAAAGTATTAACCAATACAAAAATAATAATGTAAAAAGGCCGTGTTGTTTGTACCTTATTGTATCGTGTATCATTTTTCTCTATGAGATAGGTGTATTGTATCAAAAAAAAAAATCAAGAAAAAATTCAGTAAAAATCAAGAACTATTTTGTGTTAAGCTAGTTTCCTAATTCATGGGCTGGTAGAACTCGATTGGAAAGGTATTGAGCCTTGGACTTTTCAAACTCGGGCAGAGACAGTTTTAAAACCTATCAAAGCTAGACATGATCATAATTGGTAAGTTGTTGAAGGAAATTGCCTTTCTCATTCATGAGAGCTTTGAAAATTGATTATTCTTATTCTTTAGAGATCACCCTTAAGGCAAGAAGTTTCTCTTGCAAAAAGGGGTAAGATTAAATCAATCATTGCCCATTCCAAGTAACAGAAGAACTGTTTTTTATAAGACTAGGGTGTATCGCCTCTATCGTATGATAGTGGCAATACATGTTTGTATCGTGTGACACGGTTCGATATATTGTATCTTATGATACAATCCAGCATCACGATACGATACAGTATGCCTTATATCGCACGATATGAGAGGGTATGCATAACACTGTAAAAAAAAGTTGTGATTCTTACCGACAAGAAACAAATGAAGATGAAGAAGAGAGCAAAAGGAGAAGAGGACTACTTTTGTTAACAATAAATGGATGAAGAAGAGAGTAGATCATGGATTGGGGAAGGAAAAGGTGAAGCAAGAAGACAAAAGAAGATAAATAAATAAAGAGGGAAAAAAAGCAAAAGAGGACTGACTACTTTTGTTGTATCCATCCTATACATAGCTATAGTTGCATTGGCATCTCAAATTATAGTGTCACATTGTTGACATACACCTTAGATTACGAAGTTGGTTACCAGCGAATATTATGCCAACCCTTTACTTTTGGGGACATGATAATTATGAAAGTTATAATTTTAAAGAATATTTGCTACTTGTTAAATGATAAATTGTACTTATAATTTGAATAACTGTTCGATGGATGAATGTTAAACTAATTTTTGATTGATAAGAATTGTTCTTGATTTATTTTTTAAATATTTTTAAAAAAAATTACGATATGATACAATACACCAATCTCATGGAGAAAAATGATACACGTTACAATATGGTATAAAGTTACAAACAATACTAATTTTGAGTGATAAGTAGCTAACCAAGATGTTCATAGCAAAAATGAAGATGTTGAGATGGATGAGTGGTTACATAAGGAAAGATCATGTACATGATATTAGAAACAAATTAAGAGAGGTACCAATAGATGATAAAATGAGAAAAAAATCATTTAAGACGGTTTGAGCACGTAGAAAAATGACTAAAGGAAGCTCGTATGAGAGACTAGATTGTGAAAATGTTAAAAGAGCAAGAGGAATATTACAAAAGTATTTGAAAAAATAATAAAAAAATATCTAGCTTATATTGAGTGTTAACTGTTAGTATGGCACATAATCGAGCTCATGAAAACAAAGAATTCATGTATCTCACTCAGTCTAGTATGGGAAAAAGGCTTAGTTGTTGTTGTTGTAGAGCCTCAAATAAGGAAGTGGTGCCCTTTAGTGGCACACAAGCTTTCTTGCACTAGGTTCTCCCTTTACTACCAGCAAGCCTTTTAGCATACTAGGTAGGGTTGGCAGAAGAGATCATTTACCCTAGCTCTATTCCATCCCAAACATGTTCCGCTTTGGGATTACTGCTGCTGGAACCGTACACCCAGATAACAGATCTAACAAGGTTTATGGTGGCTTTCCAGTGCCCCGTGCAACCCTTCTGTTCAGGTTTTGAACCGGATATGCAAGGTGAGCCTTTACCATATGCGGAGTTCTCATGCAGTAGGTTTCTATGTGGTAAATTACTATAGCTAAATACAGACCTGCTGATCATGTACGATTATGTTTGCCTTCTGCTAATTGTTTTTCAGTTTTATCTCATCTTAGAGTTTCGTAAGGAGAGAAAAGCATGTGGATTTCGAGAACGAAGGAAAAAATTTCTATTAATTCTCATAGATTTTCTGAAAGTCAAATTAGGTTCCTTAGTGATGTGCTTTGCCACTAAGGTAGATGGTATCTGAAGTTCAAAGTTTATATTGTAAAAACTGTAAACGACAGTGCCAAACAAGCACTCTCTACAGAAAATGTAGCAGCATGCATTATGGGCATTTGACATATGACACCCCTTAGTAATGATGAGTTCACAAATATGGGTTTTTTTTCAAAAATAGTAAGAGTTTTACATCCATAACCAAAGCCAAAACCTAGGTTTCTCCATACCAAATCAGCTTATTCTTAGTTGTAATTGTGCCCGATCTGGTGTGATTTTCGCATTTAACTCCATAAAGTAAGATGTTTCTTCATTTCCTTTCAGCATTTTTTATGCCTTGTAAGATTACAATTCCAATAGACTTAATTTATGTGCGTTTAATTAACATTGTTCTTTTTTAAGGCTTGCATTTCCAGAGAAGGACAACTGCAGTTTGAAGAAGATCCCTAAGCTGGATGAACCTGCTAGGCGTTTGCGACTGGGACTAGTGGTGAAAGTTTTATTTGTCTTCATTACGAGCATTCTACCCAAGTTTGTTCCTTCTTTTGATGGTTTGATTTCTAAATGTGTGTTTTCTTGATATGTGAAGCCCAGGAGAGCAGATTTTGACATGAACCAGCATGTCAACAATGTAACTTACATTGCTTGGGTCCTAGAGGTATGTAATTTTCCATGCCATTGAAGATATTCCTTTTCTATTTCATTTTTTTCTTAATTTTTATTGTTTACTTCGGGGAACTGAAATTGGGAAGTAAGACTCTGTCGCACCCAACCAAAATCGTAACAAAGTTTTCTGACACACCAAGTGGGGTGCTCGATGCTGCGTCATACTAGCATCTAGCTTGAAAAAAGAGCCAGATCATGTTCTATTGTTTCCTTCCAATACTTCTAACTCAATCAACCCCTTCCTTCCAATACTTCTAACTCGATCAACCCCTTGTCAAGGGTTCCCTTCCCACTGTGCTGACCCCTTGGCCGCTGCATTTTACATTACTGAGTAGCGAAAGTTGATGGTTTTCATTTTTTGAATAGAGTATGCCACAAGAAGTACTTGACACGCATGAGCTTCAAACAATCACACTGGACTACCGAAGGGAATGCCAACGCGAAGACAAGGTCGATTCTCTTACTAGTTTGGAGGCTGATGATACACAAGCAGTTTCGAGTGGCAACGGTGCTCTCATAAACGGATCTGCAAGGACGCCAGAAAAGGATGTAGAGGCCTCAGACAAAGAAAGCTTACAGTTTTTGCATCTCTTGAGAATGTCCGGAGAAGGGCTTGAGATTAACAGGGGAAGGACAGTATGGAGGAGGAAGACGGCAAATTACTAGCTCTCTTCCAATAATTGCGGTCTTTGTATAGTGCATGTATGTTTTGTTATTTATGTGAAAGGTACGGCTTTCAAACTTTGGTCTTCTTTTGGGGGGGTTGGTTTGAGTTTGTACTTAACGAATGTTGAGTTGGGAAAGGTTTGAGAAGGAAATAACGTGATTTGAAGTGTAGATGAAACTCTCTCTCTCTCTCTCTCTCTCTCTCTCTCTCTCTCTCTCTCATGCAGATGGTCGGCATCATATGGCTGTCAAGTATAGCAGCCAATTTTCATCAAACAAGAGTTGAACGCAATAAAATGCATTCCTTCGGACCTTATACACGCATGGCGAATAACTGCAATAATGGATAGGGAGCACCATAAGGAATAACAAGTTTTTCGCACTCAAAGTATTAGATCACCTTGCAGGGATCGACTCACAAAATGAAGGTTGCGTGGTCAATGCCAGGGGCGTGCCGACCTGGCTGCAGCCTCCCACTGCAAAAAAGAAAAAGAGAGAAGGAACAACGCTTCTTCTTGCTTTATGTAAAAATTTTGTGCAAGGAAACATCCAGAAAAATATCGGCATCCTGCTTTTCGTGCTTGAGTGTCGCAAAACTTCATTAAACCTAAATTTTGCAGATAAATCACATAGAACCTGCATGAATACAAGCTAGTTTTGTTGGGTTTGAACCCAATACCTTACTAATGTCTTCTTTGAAGCCAATAATGCAATAACTAATAACTTGGCATTACGAGGATCACAGCAGGGTCATTGATTTGCCTTCACATCTTATATCACGTGCTTCCCAGTGAGGCCAAAGCTCATATGATAGCCCATACTTGTGATCATCAGCCTCTTTAGAATACATTCTCAAACTAGGGATAGCCACCGCCAAAGCCATGGGCTATATATTTTTCAAAAATTCGGATGCGTGACGGATACCTCACAGCACCTTAACCTAGATCAACCATCCTTTTCTTTTTTTCTTTGAAAGGGTAGTGCAACCATCGTTGTTGAAGCATGAAAAGATAAACCTGTTGACACATGGATGCACGCATAAGAATTAGCAGCATCAAGGGTTCTTACTTGAGAAACTCTCCAGAATTTATATGAACACACCCCCAAATTCTTCAAAAGATAAGTTGGCTCCGAACAATCCGAATTTATCTGAACAGAATTTTACCCAAATTATTTCCAAGTATCAGCCTTACTGAGAAGTCCCAATTCAGAGACACAACAGTGATACAAATGGCTTAGCTATTCACAACACACAAAGAGCACGTACAGTTGAATATTCACAGGTACAGATAACTTGGAATGGTTTCCCTAACCAACTATGCATTACAAGATAACGGTACAGACAAGCCAACGGCCAGTAATTTTGCCACATGACGACCAGTTGCACATATTTCCACATGTTATATGAAAGATTTAGAAGATAAGCATTGAAAAGTACCTTTCCTGCAAATGCATATTCTATGCTTTCTCGGCCATCTTCAACGGAGAGATGAGCAAGACTCATTGGTTATCATGTATTAAAGATGTATACCGCATCTTCTACAAACATAAAGGCCATCCTAACTAGGAAAGTAAATGGAAAGCCAAAGATATAAACAAGCTTTCCTTCTCTTGACAATGACTAGGAGAACACAGACAATGGAGGATGCTACTCCAGAAGCATACAATAATCTAAAACCGCTCCTGCATGCTGTTAATGGTTGTACCTTGTAACATCCTCTCACAAACATGAATAACTGAAAAGACTATGTTCACCCACTTCTGGCATGAGGAAGGTAGATACGGTGGATGTTATTGAGTGTCAATTTCCGCCGGCAAGTAGGGCATCTCTTTTGAACATTTATGCTGGTCTTGATGCAAACTTTACAGAAAATATGACCACAAATGGTAGACATCGGTTCCACCAATGCGCTAATGCAAACTGCACATTTGAAGGTCACTTCCTTTGACGTAGCATCCGCAGGATGAGAATCTGCATTCTCTACCTTCTTCCTCTGGAAAAATTGGTTAATGATAGTTGAGTTATGATGGATAACATGCTTTAAATATTGGAGGAAGCTTTTCCCTGAATTCTCAAAACTATTTTAAACCAGCAACTGCGAAGCAGATATAGTGTCAAGATTTCACAACACAAGTAACACAATAGCAAGGTAAACAAGTGAGGAAGGAATTTGCTGTTACTAAAGGATCCATGTTATGAAAGCCAGCCCAACCTGAGGTACCGGTGGACCTTAGTTTGAGAAAAATGCAGATCACATGCTTCTTTTATATTCTATTGAAACTTGTCATGAAACCAAAGCGATTAATTTCGAGAAAATGTACTTGATTGAATGTCAGCAGAAATATGCTAGTCTACAGGGAACATACATTGCCATGTAAACTATGCAAGACTAGACCACTCACTCTACATGGATCGCCAAAAAACTTTGGTGTTACTCTGCTTGCATACACTGAAAAGGTTAGATCTAGCAGACAAGTAAAATATGGTTGCTTGTTTAGATTTTATATATAGATGAATAGATATATATGTTTACATTGGACCTAAACCAGTAGTCAATTCAAGGGATGACTTCCAGGTATAGAATCAGCAGATCAAGAATAATTTATAGAATTTGCTGATACAGACAGCACACACCTTCAACATAAAATGAAAGTAAACAAGACATCAATGAAAGTATTGACACCTAAGCCTAGTCGATAATAAACTAGGCAACTGGAGCTACCATCTGCACCTGTAAGAACAGAACTCTGCACCTCATCAAGACCGGCCTGGTTCCCACAAGTAGCTTTGTGATTGAAGACTTCTTCAAAATTGTTTTTTTATCTTGTGATTTTGACCCCATAAATGCCAAAGCATCCAATATTCTAAGCGTTTCACAATATCACAGTATAAATCTTTATATCCTTCAGTATTTCACAGTAGAAATCCTATATATCCTTGATTCTTTGCCTAAAGCATTTGAAATCATGCATCAGTTGAGAACAGTTAGCTAGTTTATGTGCTTCTAGATTTGTTAAGAATAGCTCCAAGCATCTGTTTTGATCGAACATGGTTGGCATATTAATGCCAATATCTTATTCAACGAATGTTAGAAGTACGTGGTTTTCACTTTCCACTCAGTCACCAAGTCCTTTTATTTTTCTACACCCACCTTTGATCTCTTGCTTCCATCATCATAGCCACCTTCACAAATAAAGACCCATATATATAATTTTTTATATCGAGTTTCACCAGAACCACTCAAAAAGGTTCACCATTGTGCACATCATCCTTCAATAAGAAACTTTCACCAAAGGCACTGGAATACATAGATAATCAGCGACACAATCAACCTAAAGACAGAACTAGTCTTCTAGAACCAGAGCAATAAGTAGGGAACACACCAACACCAGGATGTCACCTTTATACAACACACCAAAACTTTAGGTATCTGCCAAATACTGATCAAAGTCCATGAAAGTTGTCCTACATGATCCTAATAAGAAACAATTACAGATGATGTTATCTTATCAAAAGGCCCAAAATCTTTTCAGAAGGAAATTTTTGGGTTGAATCACCTGAAAATCTAGGAATCTGGAAACTCCTCGGAAAATTTCTACCTTACTCAATTACACAAAAATTTGGGAAAGCGGATTATAAATTTCTCTAAATTCATATTCTAGTAACTGCCCACATCATGCTAACCAGAAATAAGCTAAGAAGATTGGACTTGAATGCCAGGGGTCACATTATCAGTTCCAGTGCCATGCATACTCTGCTCTTACAGATGTAGCATGATCTTCCTCTCACAAGCCCTTGATACATGTGGTGTGCTTTCATGAAAAAGTGAGATAGGATCATAGGAACAAAGAATGACAAGAGGGACAATGAAGATTAGTTATCTTCATACTCATTGGGCATTGAATTACACAAAGAAAAGGAAGCATTATATTGGTATACCTGTTTAGACTGAACAAGAACAACAATTATGCCTACATACACCACGTCTAGAAGGACCACATAGTCCTTAAAAGTTACCACACTTATTTACAGCGCGACTTAAAAGAACTGCACCATATTCAAGGAATCAAATAGAAACAGAAACAAACACATAAAACTACAGTATATTTTAAAGAGTTGCAGAGAGCTCGTGCAAAAGAAAATGGTAAAATGAGCAGTAAGCAAGATCATACCTTTGAGGTGCTGGTGCCATCATCAATCTCATCATCACAATCAATAACTACCTGGTTGGTTGCAGTCCTTTTCCGATTGCGGTTGCTGTCTCTTCTAGGTCTGTTTCCAGCTGCTTCTTCAAAAAAGTTACATACATTGTTCTGGTAAATAGCCAAACCAAAACTAATGCAACACATTCAGGACGGAGGAAACTTTATTGCTTATTAGAATCAACCAGATAGTTCTTGACGAGCAGGATAAAAAATGGCACTTGAATAGCCCCTTGGTGATAGTAGTAAAGCCAATTTTTTGAAATCTAATAAACAAAATATACCAGTTCTCAATCTTAGGGATGTATACATGCACTGAATGACGACAGTTCTACAGATAAACAACTAATCTTGTGCTCAATCTTACCACGTGCATAAACAAACAAAAAGGATAGCACACAAGTCCCCAACTTATTAAGGAGTCTAAAGACTGTATAGAAGAACGCACGTCTCTTTAGATAAAACTGCTTAAGATGTGGATACTTAAGAGGCACACTGACCTATCCAATCCTAAACTATGAACAATCTGATTCCACGTGCAAGGACTTTCTCCATCCTACTGTCAATCTAACATAGAATCAAAGAATCGTTTTTTGGGACCCAGGATACCAACTATTCAATTTTTTATAAATGAGTTCTATAGGAATCAAAGATAAATCTTATGTTTGTCATTGTTCCAGTTTGTGTGGATTGCAAACATCAGAAAAAACACCAATGATCTCTTAAAATGCATCTTAAATTTGTAAGCGACAAATCATAAAACTGCAGTAGGTTCTTTCACTTGAGCAGTTGATGCGAGTACCTATTTACATATACACGGATAACATCATACTATCCATGGTTTATGTTTTATTTATTTGAATAGATCTTGTATTTTCTATCATTTTCTTAATCCAAAAGCATAGATGAATGTTTTTTAATCAACATAGGCATCATTTCTGGTTCCAGCTCTTTGCACATGGTGCACATTGAGATGTTAGAACTCCTTGTTGGTACGCTCTTTTCTTTCTGCCATAAGTTGCTTGTATCAAAGATGGATTAGCCAAAGGATGTGGACAATTGATAATCAATAGGATGGTCACCAGAGCAACCATGTGGTAGAGTTTATCAAATGCAACCAGATAAAAACAAATTACCTGAATGACTTGGTCGAAGACCTGGATCTTCATCAAGCAAAACCGCCATACTACGACTGTGTCTGGACATATTCATGGCCTGCCGCAAATGGAAGAAGAAGAGAGGCTTGAATGCAATCACATGAAACTGTAATAAGTCAGGAAGCAACAAATTGATGAGCACTACAATTAACTAGGCTGACAATAAGAGAATTCCTTATCATAGCCCATGCAGATTACATGTTTTTCAAACAAATAAAACAAACAGACACATATATGTAACATTTTATGGCCCTTCAAAATGACACAAATGTACTTTCAACCAAAGAAGGTTGACTCATCTATAAAAAATATTTGCATCCTAGACTGCTCTCAACCCAATGGATATGTTCATTTAGCAAGGGCTTGGTCATGTAACATTTTGAGGTAGTTCATGAATTATGTATAACAAGGGCATCAAGTATAACCCAAGAGCCCTAGAGCCCTCATATGAAGAATTACCCTAATAGGTTATTACAAAGTTCCAAACATCTATCCTACATTAAATTAGACAGAAAGCAGACCCCATTGGCCGATTTTCAGCATATAAAATTATAAAAACATCCTTTTAAGAAAATAGTAGCACTACGAATCACTTGGAAGGAATTTCCAAATCTATGAAGATCCATGGTTATAACGCCAATAACGTGAAAAATTGAAGTCTAAAAATAGCAGAGTCAAAGAATATCATGTTGGAGAAACCAAATTAACAAGAGAAATACAAAGTGCAGCTGAAGAAGAACCAAGTTACGAGCATGCTCTACTTACTTCAGCAAAACTCCTGGGGGAGGAGATAACTACGTCATCTTCAATAACCTCAACGTCTATTGGAGCATCTGGGCCTCTGTAAATGATGGGGGGTAATACCCGTCCAACCATGGAAGCACTAACTTCAGTTCTGCCTTCAACCGAGGCAGGTTGATTGAGATCAAGATCCAAGACTGTCTTCCTGTCCTGTGCATTTCGGGTAGAACCCCTCGTATGCCATCGAGCCCCACTCATACTCCTATTCAAGATCCTTTAAACCGCCGGTTCCTGCCTTGAACAATTATCCTTAACAGGCAGAAAGCTAAAATTTACAATCGACCAATTAAAGAAAGCCCTTGCTTTTCTCGAAAAGCAAATACGAGTCATTCTTATTAATGTGTCAAGCTGCTGGTTGGTAGAATGGAAATGGAAACGAGAAACACACCCCGTGAATCATAACCACAAAGATTCATATTATCTGCTCTACGTGATTCTACAGATCGACAACGAAAACAACGTGTGCGTCCGGTTACATGCCATAAAATTACCAACAAAGCTCAAGGGCCCAGCGTTTTACAATCCATAATCATCTCCTCCGTCAGCAATCCGGACCAGGTTTCAAAGATAATCGATCAGAAAGTCTCTATACGTGTCGACAATTACCAAAGCAGGAAAACATTTATGAGTAAACAGAGACGGATAGCGAACGGTAACCCCTAATTAGATCAAGGCCCCTCCGTGAAGAAGCAATCAATAAAATTTGGCAACTTTTTCCTTAATCTTCGCCCAAAATCTTTTATCAAACAAGACGTTACCGAATAAGACCCAAATGTTGCCGCGAATACCACAAAACTATACGAAAGATACCACAGGCATTCAACCTCAGATCGACAAACAAAAAACCCTAACTTCCGTCTTGCAGAAAAGCGAAAAAAGGAGAACTTCAAGAATGATTCACCGAAACAAGAAGAAGAAGTAGAAGAAGAAGAAGAAGAGAATAAAGGAAACTCTGGATCGCTATCAGATTCTTACCCTAGAGAATCCCAAAGGAGCGTCGAGATCGAGGGAGAGGGAGGGGGGCTATGTAGAAACGGCGATATTTCGAAGAAAAACGAGTAAGGCCTCCAAACTTCTATCAAATTTAAAATCATCGTTGCTGGGTACTTATTTGCAACCAGGTTTGATATTTTTAAACAAGGTTTTTTTATATTTTGTGACTTCCTCATTATACTATTACTGCGCTCGCGCCCCCGCACTTTAACCCGACACGTGTAACCCCGACCCGACCCGACCCTATCAGGTTTGGGTTCAAGGGTAAGATACCCCGTCCCCCGGTACACTAGATATGTTCGATTTGAAGTAAACCGAAACTGACGGTTGGAACCGGTTCTGATTTACCTGGAACTTAGAACCAAAACCCAACACATAAACAGTTCTGGTTTCGGTTATGAAATCTCCCCAAAATAGTAGTACGGTCACATAGATAGTTTCGGTTCCAGAACTGCTTCGAAACCATTTTACCATCTTTTAGAAAAAAATCCTTTTTAAATATAAGAGCATAAATAAAAGCGTTTCTGAGCACGGTCACATAGATAGTTTCGGTTAAAGAACTGCTGAAACCATTTTAAATTTAGAAAAAAATCCTTTTTAAATATAAGAGCATAAATAAAAAAGTGTTTCTGAGCGTTGAATTCTCCACCATTCTATATTGAGATACACAAGAAGCGCAGTGCGACAGGAATCGAACTCTACTTGAGGCACAGGGGCGAAGAGCACCTAACGTTGGTCTAAAAATCCGTTTGTGATACAGGATCTTGGAAAAACATATGAACACAAGCAACGGTTTGGAATGCCGGTTCTAATTCAGGTTTTAAGCCTTTTTTTCAAAAATAACAAGCTGTAACCAAACCGGGGAGTCTCGAATTACCGGTTACCAGCAGTTCCATTATCGGTCTCAGACCGAATGTACGGTACACATCAGCGCTCCCTCCTCTCTCTCTCTTTATATATATATATATATGTCTTGTTATCCGTAGAGAAATAAAGAACTGAAACTTGTGCCCATTTTGTTAAAGTTCGGGTTGAGGACAGGTATAAATATAAAATATATCCCAACCCGTCGGACTGTTGTTCTACTACACTAAACCACACTGATGGAGATGGGTCAACTCAAGTTTGGATCAGCATAGACAAACTAGTCTAAGATTAACCCAAAATAAAGTAGGCTCGAGTCCAGTTTGATCAATTTGGATTTGCATTGATAAATTAGGCCAAGATTAAATTAATAGAAAACAAAGTCTTTCTTAGAATTGCACTACAAGCCATAGCTCACATAGCTAGGGTGCCCGATCACAAGTCAAAGGTCATAGGTTCAAAACTCAACATGCATCCAACTTTGGCCTCCTCATTATATAAAAAAGAAGTCTTTCAAAGGTCTGTAGTCAACTTGCACAACCGTTTAGTGCGAGTATGTTTGAGTGATGAGGATCAAAACATACAATTGCACCAAAGAGCATTTACCTCAATGGCGGGGCGTTCTAGCACCGTTGCTGTTGATGGGGAGTTCGACTTTCGGACTATGCATATGTGGATGTGGGTATGGGTGTCAGGCTTCGGCCTCATACAGTCCGAGAGCTAAGGAAGACGTTTGTGTGATTCCATCCTAAACCAATTCAAGCACTTCTTTCCATCACCCTTTACCATATGGCACGCCCACAGTTCGATAAATTGCCTCAATGAAAACATCGCCACAAGAAGAGTGCGCTTTCTCAAGCAACGACTTCCCTCCACTGACCGCCAACTATCGGGGGTTCATGGAGGAGGCAGATATACTCTCCAAGGAGAAGAAAAGATCAAAAGCAACTCTGAAGATCCACAAACGACCCGTAATCGGGAATATCCGAGGCTCCTAAAGTTAACGATGAGTCAGATGATACTGAAGAGGAAGACGAGGAAATGGATGAATCTGAAGATGAAACAGAGGAAGACATTCTCAATGGACTCTTCAAAATTATTGAGCACCAGCGAGGGGGGCCTTTCATGATTCCACTTCATTTTCTCCAGAAAAGAAAAACGGAGACCTCTCTGTAGAGCTCTGATTGTGAAGCTCCTAAGTAGAATCAAGATTGAAATATCATGGGCACAATAAAGCAACATTACGATCATTGAACTCAGTAATGACTGCTATGTGATCAAGTTCTCCACTAATCCAAGTTGGAGAGGACCGTCAACCGTTTTAAAAAGCTTTGATAGGACATAAATGATCGCACAACACTCGAGCTCGAGTTCACGATAATTGTCTTTCGTCTTTGGTGTTTTGACTTAACATCAAAAAACGGATCCAAAGAGGTACAACCCATCCATTACTTTATTTTAAAGTTCGAATTAACGCCCACGTTCTGTGCTTTGCTCTCCGATCGGTGAAGCATGATCAAAGATAACTTGAATTGAAGTACATGAAGATCGTTTTATCGTAGGAGGAAAACGACAATATCTTAAGAGAAAGGTGATGCTACTCGTACGTGATACCACATTGATTTCTCTAAAACAAGTTCATAAGAATGACTCAATCATATAAGTGACCCATTTTATTTTGTACGAGTGACTCACTCATTTTATTTTGTTTATTTGGTCTTGTTACACTGTTTTCTTATGACATGGGTATGTTAAGTAGTGTTGCATATTTCATCTTTATGCATGTAACCCTATGATTTTGTATAACAAATGACTAACTTTCGATCGAATACAAAAGATGTTCGTAGTAAAAATGAAGATGTTGAAATAGATGAATCATCACAAAAGAAAAGACCGTATACACAGTAAGGCTATTATAACCAAATTAGGAGTGACATCAATAGAAGATAAAACGAGAAAATTCGTTTAAATATATAGAAAGACAATCAAAGAAAGCTTCAATAAGAATGTAAGAGAAACTAGATTGTAATAAAAAAAATAAGAAGACCACAAAGGTATTGGAAAAAATAATAAAGAATTATCTAACTTATGTTGAGTTACCTGCTAGTAAGACACATGATAGGGCTTTATAAAAAAAATTAATCTATGTAGCCGACCTTATCTAGTATGGAAAAAAACTTAGTTGTTCTTGTGTCTCGGGAAGAAGAAGCAGCCATTAGAGCCAGTTAAGACTTTTTGATAAGTTTACAGTCATGGACAACAATGCAGCCGCAAATCAAAGCAGAGGAGGGTGAGGGAAACCATCATAATAGTGGTGGAAGAGCCATAACAGGAGGTTGAGAAGGAAGGGGAAGACAGATGATCTTGTTCCGAAGGTTGGTAGAGGGTTTTCAGGCTACGAGACGGGATGGAGAGTTTTTCCCTCAAGTGGCTCAGCAAGGAGGGGAGATGGAGATACTAAGAGGTTAAAAAGTAGGAAGAAAAGAGATGGGCAACTGTTTAGTGAAGCCATACCATTCAGAAAGCTCAGAATGGTTCCTCTTCAGTCTTCAGCATCAGTTGTTTCTTACTGCTTCTGAAGTCAGGATAGACCAGCATATTCAGTTTAATACTGAATCATGAAACTATAAGAGATTCAGTCAGAGAAAAATGCTACAAGCAGAATGAGCTTTTACGACTTCAAAGGCAATTTGTACTAAAACAGTGGCGTGCACCCAAGGTTTTGAGATACACATACACAATATATATATATATATATAAATATATACACATATACATATATATATATAGAGAGAGAGAGAGAGAGCATAAAACCCGCTCTTAAACATGGTCAAAGTCTCCAAAGTACATACCCAAAAAATGCCAACTTAAATTCTATGTCCAAATCCACAAATCAAATCATTTCAACAGAAAGATACACATGCACAAAACAGAGAAAGAATGCATCTTCTTCTGAATCTTGAACTTGGACTGTGAAATCTAATTACATTATCCACACACACCTTGCATATTCCACAAAGATTTCTACAGAATGGAGCACAATTTCTGCACATTGAAAACAAGTTTCAGATGGAAGCATTTGCAGTAACAATTCTGACTAAGAAGAAAGATAAAATGGTAGCATCTAGATGCAGACCTATTCATTGGCGAGGTGAGATGTCCCCCTCACCAGAAATCCAAAAAAAAATCCAGAAAGTGTGTACAAGCGACTCAGTTTTCAAAAGATTACATAAACTGCCTCACTTGAATTTCACCCAACTAGATTTTGCCTCACCCCAGAAAACTTTCTACCTCCACAACTGGTAGTATCATGTCAAATGCTCCTATACGTATTTGATCTGTCTAACTGCATTTGTTTGTACAACACTAATGCACCCGACCAACCCGAATACTTGGAAGATATGACGGAAGGATTCTTTTGCACAAAAAAGAGTTCTAAATGCTGAAACTTACCGGAGAGCATCCAGTGGTTGGAGGTTGCTCATATTCCCGATATGGAGATGGCTCCGTTCTAATGATAGGAGGTAGTGTTGCCTTTCCCTGCATTTCATCCCTTATTCGGCCAAACGTACCAGTGTACCCATCAGCTGCTGCAGGATTACTATCCCAGTCGCCAAATTTAGGGACAGCCGTGCCTACTCCAAACTAGGAACAATTCAAATTCACCAAAAAAAGCACATCATCAATCTATACAGTGCCACTGGATATTTCAACTTTCCCTTGTGCTTTGTATGTTGGTTTATATGTGAAAATGAACAAAAGTGATGTATCTTGTATCATTCTGACTTCTCAGAGTGACATAGTCTTTAAACTAAGGTACATTTGCATGCCATAGAAAATTAGTGTTTTCCAAGGAAATGGCATTAAAGTTTGGGACATTTCCATGAAGCCCAGAATGGAATGCAAACATGAGAAGTCATATCCATGTTTGGTGACTCCCCCACTTTCCATGGATATGTTTTCCATGAGAAATCAAAGTAGTTTGCTTCCTATGAAAGCTTCTTCTTCAGTAGACTAAACACAACCAAAAATTCATAAAACAGCGAACATGTGCAAATTCTTACATTGTTGTTGGCGTCGTGAACAGAGGATCTAGCTCTTGGCTGTGCTGGTGATACATAAGGAGGCACTCCTTGAGTGGAGACTCTACTATCCAATGCAGCACCTTTATGAAGTGGGTGAGGAGGTGTGCGCTCAGGGGCCCAGTCTGGCCCTCCACTCTTTCTTGGTACTCGGTCTTCCCTCCTTCGAGCAGCCGGAGGTGGTGCAATTAGACCGGGATTCATAGGAGGATCATTTGGAAGCTTGAGAGGAGGAACATCTGTTGGTGCCTGCCCAGGGGCCCAATCAAGCTCTCCGTTCCCTCTTTGTGCTCGTGACACTGGATCACCAGAATTGAGCCTGCTGCAGTTGGGGTTCCTTCGAGGCACTGGAGGTGGTGCAACCAGACCAGGATTTTTAGCAGGATCATTCGGGAAATGACTTGGAGGAAGATCTGCTGGAGGAGGTTGTTCTGACAGAGGAGGATTTGGATTAGGCACTCTGTTTCCAACTTTCTCTCTTCGAGCTTTGTCAAAATACACAGTGTAAGGGACCTGATCATCAAAATTGCCCCATTTTGGAACACGCTGCCACGGAAAAAATAAGTTGAGAACGGTTCTGTAACTTCTGTTAGTTCCTCCATGGAACAAAATGGTTTTTGCTTTTGTGTGCATAAATCTGACAGTGAGGTCCAAGAGCTACAAAATCAGGATAGTTGATGACATTGAAACATGATGATGAGGAAAACTGGCGAGCATACTTCAAGATAACTTGACCCAGAAGGATGGAAGTTCCTAGGAATTTGCAGATGTTGTAAAAGCACAAATTACCACGACAAGAAAACTTATTTGTGTTTTTCCTGGAAAATAAAATTATGCTTTTGATTCGCTTAGGAGTGAGATATCTCAAACAAATAATTAAAATGGTTTTCTAGAACAAAAGATCTAAGCAAAACTATGAAAAAGCAAAATAAGTCTAACTTTACAAAGGCATGTATCGGGGATTCATATCTTTTTTTCAATTTCTGAAGTTCTTTTGTACCACATCCATGATGATTAAGCCCATGCAATTATGTAGCTGAAATTCAAAGATAAATGTTATAAAACAAAGGCAGAATCTATCATATTTTATCATTTATATGGAATGAGTGCACTGACATGTACAAAAGATGACTATAGCACAACTATGAAAATATTGGTGGTGGATGTGTGTCATCTAACAAGAAGACTATCTTAGCATTGAGATTTCAGTTAAAGAGTTTGTTTGCCACCATTAGAAGGCCTGGATCATATTTATGATGGTTTTTGGACATTTGGAGAGGCAGTCAGATGAAGCTCTAATTACAAAGTTTTGAAACTTGAAGGATGTAAAGTTGTAAACCACAAATGTGAAGCAAACTTTTAGAAGGCCTAAAAAGTTTCAGAAAGAAACCATAAAACATGATCCTGCTGTTGCAGAATAAATTTCAGGTAAAAACCTAAGAAACATCAAAAAGAAGTGACTAAGGATCCATGTGGCGACTCCTAGAATCAGAAAAGGAATAGTTTTGTTCTGGCTTCAGTATAGACAATGTAACCAAGCCATGACAACCCTTTTTCTAAAACGTTGATACAGGGCATAATTTGCCAGCCCCAAAGGGGCGTAGTCCACTGGCTAGGAGGTTGCACTCTCTGACAAAAGCAGGAGTTCGATACCAGGGTGTAAATCTGATAGGGATCTGCCTAACCCCATCTTGCCTATAAAAGAAAAGGACTTAATTCGCAACTTCATAAGGCTAGTGTACTGTAGAAGGGAAGAAGGGGAACCAACCAAAAGTCGATAACACTGTCATGAGGTGTTGGGCCCTCTGACTGTAGGTAAGAGGTTCAAATATCAGTTGTAACTGGCAGGGTTCTGCTTAACAATCATTTGATAAGAAAAGAGGAAACAATGAGACCACTTGAGCAAAAAGCACCAAATCATTCATGACTGTACAATGCACTACTGCAAATGAGAAAGTCCAACCCTGAAAAAGTTTTAACCAAGAAGAGGAATTGTTCTCACAACAATTGAGACGCACACACAGAGGAAGTTGGATTTGGACCACACAAATTTCAATTCAATGCTCAGTTCAAAGCCAAAAACGATTTGCAGAATAGTCCACTGTAATTTACTCAAAACATTTTTGAATGATGATAACATGGGCATATTCATTGATTGATAAAATGATTAGAGCAAGAAAGAAAAAGGCCAGGTCTATCAAGAAAAGAGAATGTAATCCTTGAGCATACCAAAGCTGTAGTTTAAGTATTACAAAAAATTGAGCTACCTGAATCAAGGAAACAGTTGTTGACCTTAGTCACATATATCATCAATAAACTGAACGGTCACATATTAAACATGGTTATTTCATTCTTTCATGTAAACAATAACAAACCTGGAGTCGGAGTCATAGATGTGCTAAGGTTAAAATTAAACAGCTATTTCATGTTTTACTTTTGTACAATGGGAGGCTGAAGCCAGATGCAAGCCCTGGGTATCGAACTCCTGACCTTCTACTTGTGAGTCGACACCCTAGACAGTTGAGCCGTTGTTCATTCTGCATTTCATATATTATTCTTATTTACATATCCTAATATGTCAATACCTTTTATTTGACAACATTAATTCCAATATTATGAGGAAGCTCATTTTTTCTGAACTACATCCCTGCTCCTGAGAACATGATCTGTGACTAAACTTTTAGATCACATCTTCCTATCACGAATCAAAGGGGCAAAAAGTAAGGACCCTTAAGAAGCACCATTTATAGCATCAACAGATCAACAATTTTGGGATGAAAATATCTTCTAATAAAGATAGCACTCGGAATCATTCAACGATCATGTCAACTACTACATACACGACATTAGAAAGTACTAATGGTTTCACAGGCCAATCGCTACCTAATGAAGGAGAGTCCTCTCTAACCTTTTAACCAGTATATCCTTAGCAAGACAAATAGTTATCGGTCAGTTGTCTGCTTCTGAGATTCCTACCTATAATAGGTTCAGTTTCCGTTGACATTAGGAAGTTTATTGTCCCTCTCAAAGACAGAGATTTGAAGTGGCCTATCGTTGTATAACTCATGGGGCTTGGTCATATGACTCATTCATCGAGACATCGACCTGTCTGGAGTTAATGATACGTTCACCGACGAGAAAAGCGCCATCACGAAGCAAGTGCTTTAGAAAAAGAAGTTTTACAAATTCATGATCCTTAATGATATTCAGAACCATACTTTTGCATTTATTAGCAACCGAATATGAATCAAGCAGCTAAATTGAGTCTACAACCATACAGAAAGGAAAAGACAGGAAATACCATCCATCTTCATCGGTCAGAAGATGCAGAAGTCAAAAACGACCACCTCGGACGCTGTCCTCTTAAATGAAAAACTTGGAATCGCACAAACGAGTCAACAACAAGCCATACTCAAAATCCAAATGAACAATCGAATAACCAACCAAGCTAACTATCATTGAAACAAATACAACACAATTTGCCAATCAACTTATCCAAAATTCACAATCATTCTGACACATTAAGAAAAACTCACCGCCATTGAAGACAACTCGGCGGCTTCTCTCACTTCTTCGACCACACCAGAATCAGCAGAAGATCAAAAACAAGATCACGGAAGATGGAACTCACAAAAGCACTATTATCTTTGCCTGCCTCCCAGAGAGAGAGAGAGAAGAGGAAGATGCGCCCAGGTTCCGCCGGAAGCAAACCAGAGACCTCCTTTTCAATAAAGAAAGTAAATCCAGTTCCCGCGTTAGCATGAGTCCCCCGGATACCGTTGACCATCCGGACACGTTTCTAGTCCGCACCAGAAATCGATCGTCCACCCGCATGACATCTCCAGCGACCGTCTACCTGTATGACATCTTCACCGTATTATACAGTATGGACAACGTATTCAGTGGCAGATCTACGTTGTGTGGAGGTGAGGCGTTTGCTCCACCTAAAATTTGATCGAATCATATTTTCACGCTGAAATGAATGATCCAATGGATGCTAGTAGTATCAACAAACCCTGTTGAAGGATTCAAAAGGGTTCTGCATTTACATTTTCTCGGCTGGTCAATTTATTAGCATTATTTATATAATTTAGTTATGCTGTCTGAAATTTTTCAAAGACCTTCAAAAGTCAGCCGGTAAAGGTTTTCAATTGATTGAGGTGTTGATGGCTATGTACTTAATAACGTGCTATAACGTTTTAGTGGCCCTTTAACCGGTATAATGCTGGGTATTTAATGATCGGCTCAGCAAACGTTATTAGTGCCGCTACCAGCGCTATCACGATCCTCTAAATTGTGTTTTGTGGACCAAAGATTTAATTAAAACAAAATTAAAACCCTATTTCTGAAATCGATACCCTCCCTCTTTCTCATACCTCTTTCATGGTTCCACCACCCACACAGCAGCAACCACCAACGATGGTGATAATGAAGGTAAGTCTCTCTCTATGTGTGTGCGATGCATACACCACCCAAAGATGAGATTTTCTCACAGCTCATCTTCAAATTAAGGTGTGCTTAAGTCATGAAACTCTCTCTCGACCGTGTATATATATATCACATCTTGAGGCCTAACCATGTTGACGGTGTATATGAGGCAGTCTGTCAGGTGGTCTCGTTGGCTTCCAATGTTTTTGCTTGCTTATATCTGCACAAACCATCGTCATATGCGACATAAGTAATTAGTTGGTTCAAACTTCAAGATAAGTCGGGCTCCTCTCCTCCTTGTTACCGTTTCATTTGAAACTCAGAGTTGAGTGGATTCATTTTCCTTTAATTTTTATTTAGATAATTTTGTCTAAGTTTCATAAGATTCGTATTGGTTCTTGGAATATCGGAACATTATTCGGTAAGCTAATGGAGGTGGTAGATACTATGATTCGGAGAAATATTTATATTCTATGTTTACAAAAGATAAAATAGGTTGGAGAAAAAGCAAAGGAGATAGAGGATACTGGTTTTAAATTATGGTACTCAAGTAAAAAAAAAAGCTCGAAACGGAGTTGGTATTATCATAATAGTGTAGTAGACATACAACGATATGGTGACCGAATCATGATGTTGAAATTAGTATTAGGAGCATATGTTTTGAATATAGTTTGTGCTTAAGCACCCGAAGTAGGACTAGAAGATAGTATAAAGAATGCTTTTTGGAAGAGTTAGATAAGGTGATTCAAAAGATTCCACAAAGGGAGATGATTTGTTTAGGAGGAGACTTAAATAGATATGTCGGTAAAGAGGCATTAGGATATCAAGGGATTCATGAAAACTTTGGTTTTGGGGATATAAATGAGGAAGGTAGGGAGATTTTAAATTTTGCTATGGCATTTGATCTCTTTATAGTCAATACAATCTTCAAAAAACGAGATGAACATTTAATTACTTATAAAAGTGGCTTATCACAAACACAAATTGATTACTTTATTTGTAGAAAAAAAGATAGAGTGTGTTGTAAAGATTGCAAGGTAATTACAAGAGAAAGCTTAACCACCCAACATCGACTTTTAGTTATGGATTTACAAATAAAAAAATGGACAAAGAAGAAAAGAGTGCATCAAGCTATTTGGACTAAATGGTGGAACCTCAAAAGAAAGAAAGAAGATATATTTAAACAGAAAGTCCTTCAAGGATATGTTTGGAATTATTTGGTACACCCTGTGCTATGTGGAACAATATGAGTATACATATTAGGAAAGTGGCGAAAGATGTGTTAGGTGTATCTAAGGGAGGTGTACCGGTACAAAAAGAAGCTTGGTGGTGGAGTGAAATAGTGCAAAATAAAATCAAGGCAAAAAGGGCATGTTACAAATTACATTATGCAAAAAAAACTAGTAAAATTTTAGAGACTTATAAGAAAGCAAAGAAAGAAGCGAAAAAGGTTGAGTGAAGCAAAAGCTAAAATTTGGGAGGATTTATATAAAAAAAACTCAACCTAAAAGAAGGTAAAAGAGATATTTTTAGGATAGCTAGGGCTAGAGATAAGAAAACTAAAGATCTTAATTATGTTAGATGCATCAAAGACGAGGATGAAAAAATTCTAGTGGCAAATGATGATATAAGAAATGGATGGAAAAACTATTTTTATAAGCTTTTTAATGAAAATAAAGATGTTAGTATTAGCTTAGGAGAGTTAGCCAAATCAAAAAAGTACATAAACCACAATTTGGATTCATGCTATGAAATTATGGGAAAAAATTATCAAACGTATATTAAGACAAGTATCAAGTACAATAGAGAACCAATTTGGATTCATGCTAGGCAAATCTACTATTGAAGTGATTCACCTTTTGAGACGTCTTATGAAACATTTTACAGCAAAAAACAAAGACCTTCACATGATATTTATTGATCTAGAAAAAGCTTATGATAAGGTATCGAGGGAGATTCTTTGGAGAACTTTGGAAAAAAGAGGTATCCCATTGACATATATTAACCTTATAAGAGACATGTATCATGGTGCAAAAACATGTGTAAGAACTCATGAAGGAACGACAAACTTCTTTGAAGTTAATATTGGGTTACATCAAGGATCAACTTTAAGTCCATACTTATTTATAATGGTGATGGATGAGTTAACAAAACATATTCAAGATGAAGTTGTAAACACTCAAAAAAAATTTAAATTTTGCCTCTTAGGAAATTAGCTATTTTTGGCAATTTCGGGTTTTCAAATAAAAAAGGCATCAAACGAGTGTGTTTTGGCACCAAAATTTTATGGAAGCCTTAAAATGATGAAAGAGTATTTCCCTTTTTGAAAATTTCGAATTTGGACAAAATTGGATAAAAATAACGACTTTTCCCTCAGCACTAGAAAAGCAGAATTTCGTTTCCTTAACAGATTTATGTTGAAAAATTGATTCTCTGGAAATCTAACATCTGGGGCTTTTCAACAAAACAAATTTTGTTGAAATTGGTTGTCTGAGTGCATAGATATGACTGCTTTTCTGAACCTCTAAGTCACATATACAAAACTGTTCTGAGTTTCTGAACAGTCACTGATTCTGGATTTAATTCTTAGAATTTACAGAAGCAAAATAAAAAATAAAAATATATCCTGACTCTGCACACGTATATCTTACTTCTATAAAATTTTCAAAATTTTTACAGACTCGAAAGTATTTTAGAAAAATCCGAGAACAGGTCTCTGAAACAGAATAGCTTCTACAACTTTCAGAATCTGAAATTTTCATAAATCAGGAAATTAGTCAAGAATTTTGAAACTTGTGAAATTGGGATTTTGCTTTTCGAATTTAACGGATTCCAAACCTTTTTTAAGCATCTAGGCTGACCCTTGAGCGCTGGTTGAAGAAAGCTTACATCGAAAAGATCTCACTTGTCTGCAATCGCCTACTAAAGTTAGAAAATTGAACTTTGTTAATTTTAGTAAACTAATTGACACGCTCGCGCACACGACGTAGTTCGGGAGTTTAATTTCAAATCCTAAAAGATTTTGAAATAAAAATTTACGTCTACAAATTTGGCACGCCTGGTGGGACCTGAGTCTTAGAAATTTCTTTGAATCCGTTATACTAACTCAATTTTCAGATTTGTGGTAAGTTTTTGTATATAGGTTGATCATGTTAAGTTCAGAAGGATCTTCCAAGATGCCAAGGTGGGGCTCGTCTTATAAGAGCAAAATTTCAAACAGGTTGGACTCCCTAAAAAGAGAAATGATGAAGAAAATAGAAGAAGGGATAGCTGCTTTAAAAGCCGAAGAAGAAGAATCTCGCTCCTCCCATGATAAGAAACCTAGAAAATCAAGTCATTCAAGGAAGACTTCATCTAATTTTCAAAATCAGTTTTTCAAAACCACAGAAAGATCTTCTCAAACTCGATTTAAGTCTTCTCCCAAATAAATCATCACTCTTTGTAGTGAATTATTTTATCTAACTGCTCCCAAAAAACCTTCTTTATACTATCTTCTAATCATACTTAGAGTGCATAAGCATAAACTATATTCAAAGTCTCTACTCCTAACACTAATTTCACCATCATAATTCGGTCACCATATCGTCATATGTCTACTATACTATCCTTTAAATCTTTATTTATAATAATATCAACTCTATTATGAGCCTTTTTCTTTCCCGAGTACCATAATTTAAAACCTATATTATCAATCTCTTTTCCTTTTTCTCAACACATTTTGTCTCTTATAAACATAAATGTGAATCTTTCTCCGAATCATAGTATCTAACACCTGCATTAACTTGTTGGTCAATATTCTGATATTCCAAGTTTAATATGAATCTTATTATGTAGTGCTAGCTTCTTTACCCCTTATATCCGTCCTTATATCCGTTAATGTTGAAAATGCAGAAACCCTCGTTGCAACTCTACTTCTATGAAAACTTTCTTAAAAGAAAGTAAACAAGATTAGGCACGCCCTACTAACATATTCATAACAAAATCATATATATATATATATATATATATATATATATATATATATATAGAGAGAGAGAGAGAGAGAGAGAGAGAGAGAGATTATATGTTCCCTCTATGACTTCTCCACCCCCAACTTAGCTAATCATGCGGGTGGTTCCACCTTTGAAAAATGTTCATCCAGACTTAACTGGAAGTCCATGTAGAGTAGATTGATTCTCATCTTTTTCGTTCCCTTGGATTTTACCCAATCCATCTAGCATCCAATGGCATCAAATTGCAATCCCATAGAGTGAGGTAAAACAGATCCCACTTAAATTATATGTTAGTTATATTCCATAGCACTTCAAAAGAAGCCAAAAAAGGCTTCAACGGTGTTGAAGTATGTGATGAAACATGAACTTGCCTTTTTTTGCAGATAAATACAAATTGTAGGATGACGTTGCTTTTTCCTTTTTAGTTAAACATAATCATGAAACGACACCGAGCATGATGGGGACTAAGAATCCATGTAGCTGAACCTACTTAGGATGGACTAGGGCTTTGGTGATAAGTATGTAAATCATACACTCATGGTTCAGAACGAAGCCAGTCAAACCGTATGCGCACACATGTACATATATATATATATATATATATATATATATATATATATATATATATATATATATATATATATATATATATATATATATATATATATATGACTTTGAGGCGCATGATTTAGCTTAGTCAAGCAAGTCATAGATGATTAAGACATAATTTAAAAATTCTTTTTCTCACTAAGAGCCTCTAGTCAAATTTTAAAAAAAATCTAGGAACACATATTTTTGCGTTGTCACAATGCGATCCAGTGTCTGCTATTCAAATAAAATAAACCAATTTGAATGCTTCAACTGGGTGCAACATCTATATTTTTTCCATAAGTCAACCCCCAAATGTTTTGTTTATTAACGGAATTATTTGGATAAATTAATTATAGTGTAATAAATGGGCAAAAGTTTCTCATTTGAAATTATTTTGTTTTCATGACGAAAACAATTCATCTGAAGCACGATCACTAATTACAACTTTGATGATTTGATTTCCACATCAAGCAATTTTAATCATGAACGTATGTGTTTAAGTATCAATGATCTCCTTCAATAGGCTTTTCATTAACTATAAGTCCAACTCCTCGTTTTTTTATTGGCAAGTTGGGGTTAGAAACCCACAAGGTGTGCCTGTCGGGTATCAAACTCTTGACCTTTTAACTTGATAATTCTTTGAGTCGAACCCTGGCCAGGATGGGGCATTCACTCCTTTTGCCAGTTCAAATACTTTTATGCATTGTACCAAGAGCATTAGCTCAACGGCATGGCACTCTAACACTGTTGATGCTGGTGGGAAGTTCAACTCCCAAAGGAGGCATGTGTGTGTTAGGTTTCAGACTCCTTGTACCCGAAAAACAATTACGCGTTCATCCGCCCCTTTCCTTTAGAGTATGATGTCCGAACTAAAACAGGTTTCAGCCTCCTTGTACCCGAAAAACAATTACGCGTTCATCCACCCCTTTTCTTACTTTAGAGTATGATGTCCGAACTAAAACTTGTTGTGAACCTTGGTTGAGCCTTTAAAATATTAATTTAAATTAAAGAAAAGAGTCAAATTTCAGACAGTAATTTTAGTTTATACGATTAACATCAATCTCTTAATGATGAGATCAGCCATCGCATTCTTCTTCAAATGTGGGGATTCTCATTAGGCCACAGATCAAGTGATCTCAAAGACCTTTATCTGGTACTCGAAATCGTGTTCGTGCAATGACATGTTCTCGAGATTATATGAATGAAATGTGCAGTTTTGGTGCTCTAGATTGCGATGTCCTAGATCACCTGATCTAACCTGCATTTATGGAGCCTATTATTAAATTATACAGGAAAAGTCTCGGCATGCACATTTGAAGGATCCAGCAAAGCGTAGAACATGAATGAGAAACGTAGAGTATTGGTTTAATTCTTTTCATTGAATGAACTAACTTCGTGATTGGTCCCTAAAGTCTGTATGATGTGCACATAATTTTACTTTCCTGGATATGCCTGGAAGAGGTTTGTATAGACATGACCAGTTTCAGACCAGCCCAGTTCGGTTTCAGGAGCCAGTGAAACTGAAACCAGAATGAGGGACTACCCAGTTCCATCTTTCATGAGAGCAGAATTGGGTTGAAACTGGGAAGACAGTTCCAAACCATCGGTTCCATGCATCTCTTAATTTTTTAAAGAAATTTCCGAATTTTCAATAGTCCTTTTTAGGTTCGAGCGGTTCTAGAACTGTAACAGAATCTGCTCTGGGGCAGTTTGGCTAGTTCCAATTTCTCAGAAAATGGATCCAGTCATGTCTACCTAAACCCAATTGTGTTTCCAAAGAAGTTCTATTCTTGGGGGCTTTTATATGATCTGGACATACCTCCTTTTATAGATGTCGATATTAGGTCAGGCCAGCCGGGCCCTGACCCTTGTATAGAGATGTTCATGGGATGGGGTGGGGCCGGAGATCAAAGTCTCCGTCCCCATCCCCATCCCCATCCCCATCCCCATCTCATGGTCCTCGTGAGAACCCGTTGGACAAAAGTAGGATGTTCAAACATAGATTGAAGCTCACAAAATAAAACATAATTTATTCAAAATGCATTTAAATTGGAACATATTATTATGAATGAAATGTGGGCAATGACGACGAGTTCACGAATTTAAAAAAGAAGTAACACTTTCTTTTATGGTATTTCTCTTATAAAATATTTTATTTTTAAATGTGCCTAACTTTATAGAATGAATTAGAAGGAGTGGGAATGGGAACCTCACATCCCCAGCCCCGTCCTGACACCCATTAGAGATTTGCTTACTCTCTCCATCCCTGTTTCCACTCCCTCCCCAATCTACCTCATTTGGGACAGGTCCCTACAGAGAACTGGGTATCTCTCCCCATGAGCATCCCTACCCTTGTAGAATGGGGAAAATGTGGGTGGGGCCAGACCGTCCCACATTTTATATCGGCCTCTAGAATGCTGGCCTGACCGGGCCCTTGAAGGGCCATGGATCGGGCTGGGTCAGCCCCTCAGGCCAGAGGCTCATTTTGACACATCACAAGGCATCATCTTGCTTTACTCTTGAAAAAAATTAAACTACTGTAAACAAGTTCCATCAGAAAAACATAAAGAGCTGGCTACTAGAGGAGGAATTTCATAAGCATCCCTGATAATCTCAAGAGGTATTTGTCTCAGAGATGATACAAAAATTAAAACTTGACATGACCTGTTCGGAACAAGTAACTGGAACCGTCCGAATGGACTCTAGAACTGGGGACCCCTCGGTTTGGTTAGGGTTCCTGATTTTTAGAAACCAGCCCGAAACCAGAATTGAAATCGATGGTTTCAAACCACCCTTTAATAAAGATTACATATATTACCATAAAAAATTAAAAGTTGAACTGTAACTCAATGGTAAGACGCTTCCTGCTGTTGGATCAAGTGGGGAGTTCGACTCCCATGGGCACAAAGCCCTCCCCTTCTTTCAAAAACTAAATTTTGTAAGCTGGTTTCGGGGTAGTTTTGGACATGGAACTAGAACCACCTCTAAGCGGTTCGGTTATGGTTCCAGGTAACAAGGAACCGGACATATCTAATTTACTCATATTTTACAACAAAACTTAGTTGGAAGTGCTGAAAAGAATTTCTAGAGACACCCCATACTGATTTTCATAAAAGAACTCAGAGTTAGACATGATCGGTTCAAAACCAGACCCTAAGTTCACAGAGGAACCCAGCCTAAGTTTTGAAATAAGTGACAGCATGCCTAAACTATGAATAACTATTATAGCTTCAATGATTTATTTTGGGTTAATATCTAACTATTTAAGTCAATATTATTAGTGACTTTCACGGATTGTGTCTTGGCCTATATACGGTTCTAGCGACATGCTTGAAATACACCATCTTTGTTTCGTAGAGTTTTTCTGTGAGGGATTGAAATATTCTTTCTGGATAGGCTGCTCGAAATACACTAGATTCCCTAAAGAAATAGCCCAATTCGACTCTACTTGGTCCCATTGAGTGCTCTAGTTCCTTCACCCTAAAAGGTTTCCCCCCTGAAAAAGAGCACACCCAAAGTAAGCATATTAGAGAGAGCTCATAACATAACCCTGGGTTATTCACCGGACCCTAAAAGATTTTCTGAATCCGCCACTGTCTCGAATACTAGGACAGGTGATCGATATCCAAATGTTCATTTGGTAGTGGACTCCCACTCCTCGTAGGGTACCGAGAAAGAAGAGAGGATCAATCTTATTCAGCATCCCTGTCCGTTTTTCTTTCCAAGAGAACCTTGCTCACTCCTCAAAAATTATTTCTTGTTTCTTGTATGATTGGCAATCCTGATTTCGGTTCGATTGAGAACTAGTAAAGAAGCATGGGAACAAGGTAGATGAACAATGGTGATGAGATATAATTTTTGTGGATATATCATGCATGGTGAAGTTAGACGTGTGAGACATCATTTAGTTAGAACCAGAATGAACCTATGCCCTTCTTTTACTGTCTTAATAAGTCAAGATGCAAATGCTAAAAGAAATAAAAGATATACAAGCTAGAAGAGAAGAACATGAAACATCAAGAACTCGAGAAGAAAAATAAATAAAATAGCTACTTTTTCTAAGTTGTTTATTTTTAATTTTCAATCTTAGAGAATCTATGACTCTCTCGTTCTGTAGTAGTTTAAAACTTTAACATAGTTTTTTCAACTTCTTTTACTAATAATTTAAGACATTGTTATCTTTTGTGCATGCACGTCATGCATGTTTCAAAATCATTTGATATTTTTACTTTTTAATGAATTTTGAAGAAAATTCAAAAAAATATACAAGTGTCATACCTTATCGCCCGATACCGTACTATCATATGTATCGATGCCCTCCAGAATATGGGCACCAATACATTATTTACAACATTAGAGAGGATAGGACTCACTATCGATGCCCTCCACAATATGGTATCATATGCTCTTTAATAAACTCTTAACTTAAGCATGAATGCAAGCCTGGCCAATTAAAACCTCCATCAATTTGCAGGATATACAATAATTTTAAGTTGAAAAAGCTTATGACACCATTCTTGATCCTAGCCATTGAAAAAGTCCATTTTGCAACAACGCAGAACTATGACTACCGATTAGCTGTCCTATTCAATAGTTACACTCCTCTTTTATAAATTCTGCTTTATGTTTATTAAGATGCAATGAATCACATCTCTTTTAGTCCATAAATTAAAAAGAAGTTGCAAATTAACTCGGATTAGTTTTAAACGCAAAATCACCAATCTTAACCTCGAGCATTTTCTCGGCAAGCATTTTCTTGGATATATTGCAAAAGTTTATTTTTCTAGAATAGACAACATAGGAGAGAGAGAGTTACTTTAGCAACAACACAAAAGATTACTCGGCAAGAAATTGGTCCCGGCTAGTACTAACAGCTACCAACGAACACATGAACTATCAAGTATAAAACAGTTAAGAGTTTCTAACGATTCTTACATACGCTAGTAGCTGCTAGCACAAGCAGGAGGGAGGTATCTCAACAAAAATCTAAAAAAAGGGAATGTGTAAATGATTAAATTTCGTACAAAATAAACAATAACATCATGCAAAAACTATGAGCACATTTTTATGGGTGACAACACCGAAAATAAGACAAATCCCTGAAGGCACTAGATGGAAACCCAATGGACTTATTGAAACAAAAATATTTATAGTGATGCGAGTTTTCAGAAAGTGGCGATGTGAGATTGTGTTCATGATCTATGGAAATAAGTTACAGTAACGCACATATGCCGAAACACCATAAGAAGAAAAAGGAATCGCAGACTTCGAAAAAACCTTCTCTGAAGCTACCTCTACGACTTTGCAACGAGGAAAGCATGTCAAGGCTAGACAGAGGGCATCGATCAATCTCACAGTGATGCTAATTGTTTTCAATTCAACAATCTACTTTTTTCTTGTTCATTTTTTTTTTAGTTTAGACTTGAAAGATTTTCCTTATGAAAGGGCAATTACTTATTTCTTCTCTAAATTTTTTTCTCAATCTTTTTTCCCCTTTAATCCTTGATCCCAGGATCCATCTTCTCAAAACCTTTCTCTAGATCTCGAAGAATAACCATAAATACTTGTTATTATTACCTGAGCGAGATTCTCATGATAGGTTCGAATGAGCTTCCCAAGCACTAACAATGGAGAATCATTTGGTTTTTATTAACTTCAACAAAAGTACCAAATTTTGCACAGTTCTCACAAGAAATCCTAGACATGGTTTAACTTTCTTTTCTTTTCGAAGCCACATGCACTCCCCAGATATCGAGCCTTTGACCTTCAACTTGTGAGTTGACCCTTTAGGCAGGTGAGCTATCAATCGTATTGCAGGTTGAACTTTGTTATACTGTCCTAGAAACAATACCTTGGGCTTGGATCAACATGCTCGCATTGTTGGATTCCTAGAAAAGAACTCAGAAGTTTCATGTCTAAACTTGTAAAGTGCATTATTTTTAAGATAATCTTACAAACTGGTGGAGTACGCGGATGTGTACGTCAGACTGGAACCAAGTGCAGTTTGTTTAAACTCGGATGTTGACTCCAATGACTCGAGCCCAGAAGACTTTGCTGCCCATAAGATCTGACCCGCCTAACTCAGTCAAAGGCTCAGTTGAAAAGACGTAGTCTTAGTGCGGATCGCGAATCTTAGCGTGTCACTTTGACGTAAAATAGCTGTCTAGTCAAGGGCACAGAACATGCCAAGATAGAGACCACGATGGCTCTCACTCGGCGAACCTTACTCAGCCGGTGCCACCAATGCAGTTTGACATTTTGGTGAAGGAATATTTGTCTCTTCCAGAGAAGAGGTCAGGATCATTTTGGTAGCTTTTCCAATGATAAGGGCAATTCAGGAAAATAAGGAAGTGGACACGAAGTCGTGTCAACTCAGGAAAACATGAAAAGAGCACCCCTGATACCTTATATCAAAATTAATACGTGGACAACCTTTTTATTATTCACCCACTTTTTTTTTTGAGTGATTCTAATTTTACCTCAACTAAAATTCAAAAAATACTCTAATATTCTTAACGAGTGAATCTTTTCTTTCTTTCTGCATTTTTTTCTTACCATCGATGGTCTCACCTATGACTTCAAGGTCGACCCAATGCACGATATTAAATCATCCACTGTCTTATAGTGTTTCAAATATGATCAAAAGAAAAAAAAAGATAAAAGAGGAAATGAGAAAATGATTGATTCAAAGAGGGTTTCAGTGATTGGTGGGGTATTTCATTGATTTGAAATATTTTTTGTCAGTTATTTGATGTATTGATTTTATTTTCAACCGAAATCAAACGGAAAACGAGGTCAAATTTTCGATGAGAGACACGATATAAGAGTGTTTCTCTAACGTGGGAGACACGCCTCAATTGGAGCACTTATACTGCATCTCTCTCTTAGACAACTTCATCTAGTTTTATTTTCTTATTTTTTATTCTCTTTTGATTATCCTTTATTTTTTATTCTTATTGTTGTTCTTTTTCTTGTTTTTTATTATTCTTTTTTTTCTTCAATGCTATTCATAAAAGTATGCATTATTCAACTAAGAAGAAGATAACAAAGCTAAATGAAGCATCCGTCGTCCAAACAAAAAGATCCAATGAGATGGAAAGAGAAACGGAAACACTGGAATTGAGTGGGAGAGGAAAGAAACATGTTGAAATTGGGTAGAAGAGTTGAGCGAATTTATATGAAGATTGAATAAACAGTTGCATAAGCTTATTCATACAACAACTTACCACCTAAATCCTACATTTAGGTATTTTGCAAGTTTTAAACATAATGGTAAGGTTAATTGAAGCATAATTGATGCTATCGTTGACCAAAATAATACACGATACGATATGCGTGATGCTATCGTGGACCAAAATAATACACGATACGATATGCGTCGAACAACAATGGTTTCTTCTATTCCTTAATGTAATTTACACATCGAGTGTTAGATCTAAAGCTTACAGAGATGTCAATGCCTAGAGGCCAATTAACTCAAAGCTGCAGTATCAAGTTTTAGAAGTTTCAGACACATTACCGTATGCTAAATGAACACTTCTAATAGCAGGCTGCACCCCACGCTAGTCACACCCCTACATGATATTGGGACTTGCACTATCTTGAAGAGCTTCTAAAAGTGCTAATATGAAGATATTAGCCATTGCGCACCCAGAGCGTTAACTCAGATGGCAGGCTCTCTGACTCCCACGATGCAGTGGTCAGTTCAATTCCCAGAGGGGTCAAGTGTTTATGTGTTTGGCTTTCTCCTCCCATTGTAACCCAAAAAAGAGAGTCCATTGTAAATTCAGAAAAGAGACAGGTCCATTGTAGATCATATGTATTATAGTTCATTGATCTCTCTTTTTTTTAATTTTTATCTAGCTGAAACTAGAAATTTCGTTCATAATATTTCGAAAAGAGACATATTTTATAGTATATGTCTGTTGGATTAGTTAGGTGAATATACAGATCCTAGGAAGTTCACAAAATTCCAAACTAGAATACGAGTTTGTCTGGAAAAATCCTAGGGAACTCACTTGAAAATAAGTTTTCCTACACAGAATTTCTATTCATCTTAGACACCAGCATGCTCATCATATATCTGATTCTTGGAAGCTTATGCGTCTGCAACTACTAGCCATGTTTTATACTTACAAGGTCTTGAAATTCCGACCTGAGAAGATGACATCTCTAAAGAAGGAATTAGAAAGACTGAGAATTCATAATAATCATGGTAAACGTCAAACCAAGCACAAAAATTTGAGTTAGATGGATAAACTTGAATGCCTTTATCTCATGTTCAATCCAAAGCAAGCGCACCCTAAGGGCACATTTTCGGAAACCAGTAAAGGTTTCTACATGTGACGACATATAACACACCTTTTGGGCATGTCTCCCTATTTTCTCGTGGAATAGAAAAGAACAAGAAAAACGCGAAATGTTTAGGAAGTTATCATTCAACCTACGAAATCTTTGCCTTGACAGTAAAACCAGCATGTAACTCTGAGAAGCTATCTTCGAGGTCCTGCCTGAGGAGGAAAAGGGAAACTTATCTATGTGAACCACCAGGGGGAAAAGCTATGTCACACGGGTGCGGGTGCGGGATACGGCAAATTTCAAAAATTTTGGGTACTACGACACAGCTAGGGTATATAATATTATATATTATATATTATATATAATATTCAACCTAAATAAATCAATCATAATACAACTAGTATTTGCTAATTTTGGGTGCACATAGGTATCAATTAGCAAGTTCTCACATAATGATCTGAAACTTACAATGATTTTATGAGCTACAAAATATCGAAGTTATGGATTCAAAGAGTTTCGAGATCTTTAGTAGGATATAACATATACTAGTATTTGTGCTAGGATGCACTAGTGATGTCATACTCTTCCGTTCTATTGATCAGGTAATGTTCCTGGTCTTTAAATGTGTTTGGAAACAAAGATTATTCTGTGCAAAGGCATAAAGTATGGAGTCAAGAATCCAATCAGATTGAGTAATAAGAAACCAATTGTTCGCACCCAAAATCATTAAAGCTAATATGATATACAACTACAATAGCAAGTACACAATTTTATAAGTTTATATTAAAGCAAAACATATAAATGGTAAACAACTACTAATTTCATCATAATACACAAATCAATCTTCATTATCCGGACCCATTTAACCTTGAGTTACAAAAAAAAATGCAAAAAAATTTTTTTTGCCATGCCGCACCCGACACGGTGTCGGTGTCGGTGTCGCACCAGTGTCGAGATCGACACTCCACCCCTTAGAAGTGTCTGTGTGACTTAGGGGAAAAGAACTCACTCCATGCAGATCTCATCGCTTACAATGAGGATAACATGTAGTTTGCCAAGTCCAATGACATCAACAGAGACGAAACTCTTGAAGAGCAGAGGAATTTCATAAAAAGACAACGGTAGAGGTACGGCCATTTGCCTATTTGTTCCAGGAATATAACTAATCTATGGTTGCCAAATGATATTCCACAAATGCGGAAGCTGATGAACAGAAAAATAATAGACACCAGAGTAAACAAAAGGTAGCTTTGCTTTGGTGTACATCAAGTACATATTTATTTCCAAACTATCTAGTGTATAGAAGCAAATTTTCAAACAATATACATGTATTTCAAGTTTCAACTATCAACCGATAGATGTAATCTTTATTATGCCAATTTATTGACAGTTAGAAAGAAACGGACGCGAGTTAATATCTAAGCAAATTAAACAGAAACTGAGGGAACATACCTGAAGACATGGTCAGAAGCCAGAGAGGAAAGCAAAGACATGAGAACCTTTTTATGAAATCCCACCAGATTCACCATCATTACTCCACCACTATATCCAGGAGCACCACAATGGCAGTTGTAAAGCTGCTGCCACCACCATGACAGTCACCCTCTTGATCCCTGCCACAAAAAGAATGCAAATTCATCGGTACCAAAGTTCACAAAGCATAGTTTAGTAGACGATATGTCCACCCAGAGTCTGTCTTTGTGATAAGTCAAGCAACATACAATTGTATGCACACACGGGCAGATGAAGTTTCAAGGATATATTGAACATTTACCTTTGCCACATAGTCAGAGACTCCAATATCTTATTAACCACATGAGTTTCTGATTTCAGATATTAGCAGCAGCAAACTTCAATATTTACATTGAGTTCCCACCTCAAAGTTTTTATTGGCTTGTGTAAAGTTTCAAGCCCTACAAAGGTGGCTTCTCCCAGTTATAGATTTGAAAAGAATAATTGATGAGTTATATCGCAGCCACTTCAATGTTTTGAGATTCATCAGTCCATACCATTTCACTATTGGATCCCCTCACGGTTGGTGACATTCCCAGTACTTGCAAAGGCATTTCTAATTATAAGATATGTCAATAAAACCTTCCCACAAAATTACACGTCAGCTATACCACACATAAAAGTAAATAAGAGCTGAACATTATACAGAGACCACTGAAGGTTTATAGATAAAGATCTGATAACATACAAAACGTGATACAGAATACAAGCACCATCGGCTTGATTCACTGATCTGGAACCTCACAGACTAGAACAGCCTTATCACATATCCAACATTTCTCATATAACCATTCCAAAAAATTGAAGATAATTGTAAGATTTTGTGCATTGGAGTACATACTTCGCATAGTAACTTGTATATTGCTAGTAGGTTAAACAAGTAGAAATATGAACTCTTTCCAGTCTTACTGACAAATGAATCTTCAGGAAACATCCAAAACACTGCATCCAAGAGATTTCTAATCAGATAAATTATATATAACATTTTTAATTCCTTTTGCATCAAAGCAAACACATGCACAATCATTTATATGTCCGCAGAAAACCTCAAGTATAAAAGTGAAAAGGAAGCAGAATTTGAAGATTCATATCATATGGAAAGCAATGAGAAAAGAAAATAGCTTATAAGAAACTAAATCTAAAGATTAAAAGAAGAGATCGTACTAACAAACATAGAAGCAACCAACACCAGAAAACTATTAGAGATACTTTGATCGCTTACAAAAAGTTGAATAGAAAAAGATCAGAAGAAGAGGAAGAAAACTTCCTGCTAATCCTATCAGTCTCTTTTTTTTGGGTATGGCATCACCACTCACCTTGCAATTTAGTATTTCGGAACTTCTGTGCTTTCCGAGAAGGAAGTGTTCAATGATAAAAAACTGTTAGGAATACTTCGATCGCTTATGAAGAGCTAAATTTAAACATCCAAAGAACAATACACACATAGGACAGAAACGATCAATAATAGAGAACTGTCACAGATGCTTTGGGCGACGTAAAAAGTTAAATCAGAAGAATATCATAAAAGGAGGAATCCGATCTTCCGCTCATATGGAGAGAGAGAGAGAGAGGTTCAATGCTAAAAAAGATTGTCATAAAAAACTAGATCGCTAATAATAAGCTAATTTAAAGAAGATCGGAAGAAGAGGAAGCCGAATTCCTTAATCGTTTCCTACTGCTCCAGATGCTTTTATCGTTATAAAATGCTGAATCGGAAGAAGATGATAAGTCGAGGAATTTGATCTTCCGCTCGTGGAGAGACAGAGAGGTCAATGCTAAAAGAAATTGTTATAAGAAACTCGGTCGCTAATAAAAAGCTAAGTTAAATAAGAAGCCGGAATCCCTTTATTCAGTTTGTACCGTTACAGACGCTTTGATCGTTACAAAGATGAATCTGAAGAATATCATAGAAGAAGGAACCCGATCTTCCGCTCGCACAGGCAAGAGAGCGAGAGAGACAAAGAGGCGCTGGATGCTACAAAAGCTGCTAGAAAAAACTCCATCGCTTAATCTAAAGAAGAAAATAAGAAGAGGAAGCCTATTGCCCGTTAATCGTATCGTACTCGTTCTATTTCCTGAAGACAAGAGGGTAACGAAGAACTTCGACATTGTTCACTACCAGAACACGAAACAGTAGGCGGAAAAAATAAAAAGAGATCGGTCTCTTATAACAAGCTAAACTAACGAAGATCAATAGAAGAGGAACCCAATTTCCGTCAATAGTTTCGTACTGATTGCACCTCCGCCTGAAACAAAACCAGTGACAGAAAACTTCGCCGTCCTCAACTACCAGAACACAAGAGCATAGGAAGAAAGAAGATGAAGACTATTAGCTAGAGAGAGAGGGTACCAGAGAATCCGATTTCCCGGGAGCCATTGGAGGGAACGAGGGCTGAAGAAACACGCGCCTCCCGCGGCTTTTATATCGGAATAACACCTCCAGGTGGACCTTGTTGGACTGAAAATGGTTTGGATCGTTCCCGCTTCGGATCCACGTTGCAGGAAAATGCAAGACTATCGGATCGGTTCCTTAGCGAGTTTGGACTGGAGCAGAAATTGCCACGCCATAAACGAACCGACTCACTCAGGGCTTAACTCAGAATTTTTTTGGAACTCCAAATTTAACATCAAGAACAGAACTTCCAAATTTAATTAGAAACTCATCTTCAGCGACATAATTTCTCTCATCTTTGGTTTGTGTTTGCTAAGCTCAACTAAACGAGGCGAACACAAGCATCTTAAGCTGCAACCAAGCCAGAAACACTTCTCTCTCAGTTTGTTCGAATTGCTATCACCCCATGTCACCATGTGAAATAGGCAAGAGTTTCAGCAAGGCCCTGATCCATAATCAAATTTCGAACTAAATCCGCAGGACTCACAAATTTGCCTCCTTTTGGATACAATCTAGACACTGACAGTGGGGCAACTAGTTGCACCTACACGGGAGACGGATAGGAGCTAGGTCCAGGTTTTCAAGAATCATTTGATGTAATGACAGTTCCCCCATACAGCTTGTCCTTTGTGTTAGGCTACAGACGGCTGTGGCAAATGGCTTCCGTGTGGTTCGTGTGGTGAAAATGGCACACCGTGTTGACCTTAAAGGGAAAATAATCGCACTAAACTAAGAGACAACAAATCGCTCGTAACGCCTAAGTTCTAACCCAAAACCTAGCTTAGCAGTGCGCTGGATTCAAACCGACCCAACAGTTCCAATCAATACTGAGCCGAATAAAAAAAACGTCTGACTACAACCAACGAAACCAAACCGAAACCGACAGTTTGAAACCACCGGTTCCTGTATTTTTTTAATTTTTGTATAGTTTAAATTATTTTATTAATTTTTACTTGTTCTTAACCGAGAATTGACAATTAACATTCCTGCACCAATCTAACCGAATTAGGGATGGCAATATCCACCCATTAGATCTGACACCCTGCCCCCAAAACTGATCGGGTTGGGTATGGGGATAAGATACCCCGACCTGTACCCAACTGATACCCACGGGTTCAGGTCAGGGCCAGGTACAACCGTTCCAGACCCACACGTTGCCAACCTTAAACAAAATCCTTGCTGGGAGAACAGAAGCACGGTCAACAACCAAGATCATATGAAGAATTGGAAAGAGTTGGAATTGCAAAAGCTGTCCTAAATAATTGACGTGCAGTCACCACTCTTTTTTATTGCTGTTTGCCTGGCGGTGCCGCTCTCTAAGCCGCTCCCCGTCACTGATTTAGTGCTACTAGATGGAATAATTCAAGGGTACAGCAACCAGTCTTTGGTCTAGCAGAGCCATAACTATCACATCTTCAAGGGTAGTTCTGGCGAAAGTTTCATGCAGAGCTCAACAGATTGGCTCCAGTAATCAACCTAAATCCCCACAGTAGTGTTCATGCAACAGTGTACCATCCACAGGTATTAATACAGGTCCAAAACCGATCCATAGCCTTACTTTACATGAGCAGCTTAAAGGTCAAATCGTTCGAACATGGTATACCGGACAAGCGTCAGGCATCAGCTCTCGAACGGGAGGTCGGCTTGTTCGATACCCAGGAGTGCATCTGGTAGGAATCTGTCTAACACGAGCATTCTTATCCCACACAAAATAAAAACAAAGACAAAATGAGTAAGAGAAAGCAATTCATGAGTAATCTCTGGTCTCAGTAAATGAAGAATAGCAGTGTGCAGACAACCATTATCAAAATTATCGAAAATGAAACAGAAGCGACTAGGATCAAAACTTCTAGAATTATCAGCAGCACATTTCAAGTGAATTACTATAATGAAACTCCATCCAGAAGGGCCTTATAGAGTATCGCCACCTGATCCTCCCGAAAGAAGCAACAGCTCGGTCCGTTCGCATGCCTCTGCCAAATAGACAGTTGTTAAACACCATTAAACAACAGTGTCGAACTGCACCTGTCCTTTTTCATGTCCACGAGAACCAAATTTGATTTGAAAATAAAACTGCAGGAGGTAAAGTCATGCACAAGGAATCATTTTCCTAAATCTTCGAATTTCCCATTCATTCAACTGTTGTGGCACGGGAAGAGTTTAACAGGGGTGTTTCAACTCTTTGTGGATGAGAATCCTCACCGGGCAACTCCACATGTTTGTCAGAAATGGGAGACAAAGGCCTTGTTTTCTTCACCCTGAATTGGAACCACTTGCAATATGATTGCATGAAGAGGGGAGAGAGCAAACATGCAAAAAGTGGATTCCACGCATTAATGAATCCTATTATGATGTGTGCGTCTTTGGTCATATGGAATCATGGATTATCAATAGACGCAAGAAGCCTAAGGAACATGATTTGGGATCAAATTGAGAGGCCTACACACAATGCAGGATTCCCCTCACAAAGGCAAAGCCGACCCATCCAAAGTTGCTATCAAGTCAACAAGACAGATATGTGCATCCCTACTTCCTGAGAAGATTAAGTTTTTCCACTTGGAGAACAGTCATTGTGTACCCTAACCATCATGTACGAGATGAATAAAGGAAACTACATGAGGAAAAATTGGTACCACCCATCGGACAATTATCTCTACCAACAGAGAACACTTACTAGATTCGATAAAGGCAACAGCAAATTCTACTAAAGCCATGGGAATACTTACATATTTTGTTGAATGCAACAATGTCACAGCTCTGGATATATTCATTGGCAGGTTCAGCAGTAAGCTGTTCCTCAATAAGGTCATCCACAGAAACAAGGTCATCAACAATTGTCATCATGATCTGCAGCTTCTTGATGCCATAGCCAACTGGTACAAGTTTGGCTGCAAGGATCAAAACATATAAGAGAAAAAATCAATCGTGATACTTCAAAACGAATTGATCATTAAGCAAAAAACATTTGAACTCGAGAAAAAAGGATTGGAAAGTACATGCTCCCCACAACAAGCCTTCCATTTGAATGCTTCTCACAGCTTCCTCAAGTTTCTTCATATCAGTTTCATCATCCCAAGGTTTCACATCCAGTAGCACAGAGGACTTACCGGCTGAAAGAGCAAAAGCATGGTATAACTCAGCTAGCAATCATAAACAAAAGCTAGTAAACATATGTAATCTCTATTCTATGAAGGAAAATGATACTGCAAAGGAATATGGAGACAGAAGCACGTATATGCTGATGTATATGGATGGCAATGGGGCAGGTAAGGGGTCCACCCGACCCCGCCCTGTACCAAATTTTTGTTCGTTCGCCCCACCCTGCCTTGCCCCATGGGTGTCCAACTCAAAGGCCCACCACACCTGCTCTGCAGCCACCCGGCCCACCCCATTTGAGCCGCCCCACCCACACCCCCACCGTACAAACCTTGCGGCAAGCTATAGATTTCATAGCATAAATGAACAGAAAGTGCTAGCATATAGAGAAGGAATCCAAACAACAATACACATTTATGTGTCTAGCAGTACACATATTTATACAATACACATCTACTTAAGCAATCTCATTGATGAAATAAAGGGGTTGATCTCAGCTACTGCAATGAAGATTGTTATTCTATGTTTAGGTTGTGGGAGAGCCCTGCTTCCAGCATCTTAGGACAACATACACCTGAAAATACAAACAATACAAGCAGCAGGTACTACCATGTTTAGGTTCAAAGGGACTTTTTCAGCATACTTTGTCTCTGTATTCATAGGTAGGGATGGCACTTGGGACACGCACACACACAAGCGGGAGAGGTAGTAGCCATACCACAGATGCTTAGAGCGGTCGGCTGATTCGGATGAGAGTGGAGTGGGTGAAAGTGGAACTACCAAAACTAACCTATACGAGCATAGGAGGAGAACAAAGAGTGGGAATGATAGAGAATACTGGGATGAACGACTTTGGGAAGATGGTTCGCAGGACGGCAGGAGTAGATCGGCTTGGGCTTTGGGGAAAAAACCCTAACACTCTAATATCTAGAGAGAGAGAGAGAGAGAGTCCGGGGTGGGGCGGGGCAGAGTGGGTACCCATGGGACAGGTCCTAATTGCCATCCCTAGGTATACAACATAGTCTGACAGAAAAGGAATGAATCACAAGGAACAGAATAAGAGATACATATGGAGCAAGATACATACAAAATAGTCAGAAAAAGAATGCAACATGAATATCTAACACATATGCCTGAATCGTGCAGCATATGTTCATATAAGACACAAATAAAACAAACCCGATATTCTTCCGTTGGAAGTAAGCCACCATAATGCAAGCAAAGGAAAAAAATTGGAACACAATTTCAAGAATCAAAACTTATACGTGTTTTGCATATTTGACATCAACACATCCATATACCTCCAGCAAGAGCTATGAAGAGAACAATGAATGGTATATAAAAGCGTGAGTAAATAAAAAAAATAAACCATCACCAAAAAAGCCATTGAATAATAACAAAAACCTGGCATCGCTTGTTATATGGGAACAGAGATCGGTCCCCCTTTCAGAATGACAAAAGAATATGATAATAACAAAAAATAGAGAACCACTCGCGAGAAAAAAGCAACAGGTTAGCACAAAACAGATGAAAACAAGAATTCGACCATTCAGTATACTAAGTAGTTCCCACAGAGAGGAAGGCAACACGGTAAAGATCTTAACTTAACCATAACAGGATATTGGTAAGGTTTCCACATGCGAGATTTTTGCCTGTTTTGGGGAAATTATTAACAAGAAAGACTGCAATTGGGCTGCTACACTGAAAAATTGGCAATCATGCATAGATATTTTAAAATTATTAACAGGAAAGACTGTCAAACCCGAAAAGCTTGTCAAATGTACAACAGAGATTAAGCAAATGTAAATGCATGCCAGGAAAACTTACAATATTAAACAAAAACTTCCCATGCACTTCCAGCAAAGACATGCTCATAGACAAATACAAAACCCATTTCTGAAAGCATGATAGAAACATAATAACATGAAGGCGTGACATGATAGTAGATTGTGTAGGTCGTGTGAAAATAATGAGAGGTCTCAAGTTTAAGTCAGGCATGGGAATACATCAGATTAACACCTAAGCAGACGTAACAAACTTCAAAGCGTCTACAAACTTACACTCCTTTTTGCTAGAGGTCTTCTTAGCAGCTGCACGCTCATCAGCTGCTTTCTTTTCCTCTTCTGTCTCTTCGCCAAATAAATCAATATCGTCATCATCATCAACTGGTGCCTGTGAGAACATAATGAAGTCAATACATGGTTGTCCTAATCCTCTCTTTATGAGCCTACAATTACACTTCGAAATTGGCTAATGTGATGACACTAAAATAGAACAACAATTGGACATAGAGGAAGATCACAAAAGAAAGATTTATGATAATATCCTTCCCCTACATGTGTTTTGAAAGAATGTCAACCATTGAAGGATATGTAATTCGGTGGTGAGAGACTCACTGTAGCTCACCCCAAGTACATCCCACAGAATTAGTATAAAAGAAAATTTACTCAGGGCACATATGGGTCCTTGCCAGAGTGGGCCTCCCATGAAAGAAAACCATTTTTAAGGACGACGGAAGCATAAACGGGTTCCCATGGCCTTGGATAGATAACTGCCAAACTTTTGGTAAGAAGAACTACGTGAAGGATTCAAGACAGCTACAATTTGACAAGTTTTTCAGCTCCATGGTGGCAAACAAGATGCCAGAACAGAAGGCACCTTCGGCTGTCTCTGGCAAAGGAACCAGAACTTTCAAACAGTTCACCACACATAAAACAACCATGCTGGATGGACCCTCAGCAGTCTTAGTCATCAAAGCATTACTCCAGGAAACTCGTGTGAAATTGGATTCATGCATTTGATGAACAACTGGGAGCACAGCGTGGATCCTCCGAAACACAACGGATGGGAACATATGGATCCATTCCATGCTATTAAAGTAAACAGGTGAGTGATCAAACCTTCAAATCAGATGCCGGGGGAGTTGCAGCAGATGCAGAACCTTCAACTATGACACCAACACCTTCAGCCGATACCCCACTGCAGATATAAAATAAAATGATGGAAATGGAAAAGTGATAGAAGTCGCATCCTGAAAGCAAACAGGTTCACAAAATGGAGAGAAATGCACGCACTCACCTCAACCTCAGAAGTGCACTGATGTGATGATACCAACGGGATAAATTTACATACTTTGGTGATGGTGCAACCGGTAGAGCAGCATAAACGCTAAGATCATCCTTGGAAGCCAGGTAACTACATTTATTGGAGAGAGAAAGAGTGCAAATCGTAATAAAATAACACAATTCAAGCATGACAACAGCAAACTAAAGAATTCAGAATGTACCCAGTAATGTAACTCTGAGTAAGAAGGTAGGCATCAAGCTTCTGGAGGCCAGATTCTGAACCAAGACTGTCAAACAAAACCGCCATTGCACCTACCTCCTTAAAGGACTGCACAAGAAGTGAAACCATGTATTGAGCAAACCAAAACAAAGCCTTTTCCAACACTAAGTGCGGTTGCAACATGGATCCTATGTCATCATGGAGCTCAATCTTGTGGCATATTAGCATTTAACTCCAAAAAGCATGATAATTCTTTATTGTGTCCTTCCAGTCCTTCTCCAAATCCCCAGTATTAAGGAATAAACAAAATTAAAATACTAATAATAACAACAATGCTGTAATGAAAAGGTTTTGTCATCGTGGAAATACAAAATCCATTGACCGTTTACTCATGTAGAAGATTGCACATGAAGTCATAGTTGTTGCTTATCCAAAGAGAAAATTAACAAGAAAATTGCTCCGAGTGAGTAAAATAGTGGGTGCAAGAGAAAGGAACAAAACAACGTGGAACTCACTCCACAAAGAACAACGTGGCGAAACTCAACTCATGAGAATGCAACTAGCCAGCATCATCCAGTAGCTGTCTCAAAAGCAAATATCAAGTCCAAACTGTCTAAACGCTTCTTACTTCAAATTGGAAAAAAGAAAACTAAATATGGATAAGAAAAGCATCAACGAACACTTCACGTTAGGGAGATGCAAAAGACCACGAAGATACATAGCATTCAGGAAGGCGATCAAATCGATGGACCAGCTCCCTTGAGAGAAACTAATCACGCCGGAACTTGTTTCCAACGGCCGGAAATGCCAGATCGCCAAATGTCCGCAAACACAAACATCCCGTACGCACACACGCGCACACACATAGAAGCAGGTTAGCATTCCCCAAAGGTTTTCTGCGTAAGAGAAGGTTAATAGTCCCGAACGGGTTACGGCACTCTGTTTTGTGATCGGAGAAGACGAACACCAGGGTTTGTGTCCCTTTGGAGTTCACATCATCTGATTTCCGCTGATTATCAGCAACTCAAGTTTCCAGGTTCCCGTTTCTATTTGCCAAACGGAATCTTTTCCGAGTTCGCTATCTAAACTAAACCTTAGATGTGAATCTATCGATCTTCCTGTATCCCAAAATGTAATGAAAATTAGGAATTCAGGGCGAAGAAGATGAGAACCATTGATCAGCTTACCGAATTTGCACGAAATGCGTCTACTGCCGCAGTTTCTTCGGCTGCCTCACTTGAAACTCCAGAGACAACAGAACAGGAGAATGGTAGGGTTTTTGCACTTTATATAAGTGGGCCTGATAGGATAACCGAACCGTCCAGTGGACAGTTCCGGTTCCGGGTTTGGCCCTTCGGGCTTCATTGATGGTTTCGGATTTGGTTTTGGTTCTTGTTTCGAATTCGGTTTTAAACGGTTTTTAGTCCGGTTTCAAGTAGTTTTAGATCTGATTTTTTAATGATTTTGAATCTGGTTTTTAGACTGTTTCAAATCTGGTTTAATTATGTAACTACAAGACCAGATAGGTTTATATAATACTATAAGTTATATGTTTATATAAGTTTATAACTATAAGTATTATTGCATTAGTGAATAAAGTATTATATTATACATACATATATATATATATATATATATATATTACATTAAAATGATATAATTACATTATATAAGTTGCTTATAAGTATTAATGAATTAATTTATTCATACATAACATATATGTTATGTTACAAAATATATGTAGACTATGTAGTAGGAACGTGACTACGTAAGTATATATTACGATATATACGTAATGTAACAATATAACTATGTAAGTATATAATATATTACATATATGATATATATATATATATATATTATGTAATATAATTATATAAGTATTACATTATATATATAATAATGAGACATTAAACTTAAGTTATAATATTATAAAATATAATATAATATATGTATAAAAAATCATACAAAATGTAATATATATAATAAAAATAAAAAAAAATTAATAGGCCTAACCATAGTTCATGACTTACGTATGAATTATACCTCCTAACTATTATTTAGAGTGACCTATGTAGTTCTCTTATCTTATGATAGAAACCCTAACTTAAAATGATTGACTCTGAACTTAATCATCATTGTCACTCCATGCTTATATTGACTCTGAACTTAATCATCAGTGTCAATAATACTAGTACAAGTTCCTCATTTACTAGCATAATCTTTGATATATATGTCAATCAATACTACTTTATACCCTTATACTCAATGTCTTCCTCTTTTCCAATCATTTATACAAGCACGAGCTTTTAAGGTCTCAAGACATAAGTTAGAATGATGTTCATCTGATATATTACCGTTTCCACTTAATACTTCCTCTAAAATAACATTTAAGATTAGAAGAACAAAAACATCCATTATAATTAAGAATAAATTCGGATTAGTAAGTTAATGCTCTTGTCACTATTTTAAAACATCTATTTTTTCTCCACCTCCATCTTTTTAAATTCGCGAAGATTATAATGAATAGTATTATATACTTCAACCTCAGTCGAGCTCATAGATTTTGACCAATTTCTAAGTCTAGATTTCAATATTTGAACAAAAAACTTATCACTCAAAGAGGAGGATGCATGTCAATCATTTATTTCTTTTTCTACTTGTAGAACAAGATAACCATGCACATAATTATAATTGATTAATGTTTAATCTTATATCATTAATTATACTATTGATATCCTTAAGCCTGTTTAATGAAAGATCCTTATAATAAGTATTAAAAAATATTTCTAAGCCTTTTAAGTTTAATTTAGGGTCTAATGCAATAGTAACTAAACTGATTGTTGGAAGATCTATATAATAATTAAGTCATTTTTCTATTGTCTCTTACATAGTATGAGATAAGTATGAATTGGTACAAAATTTGGATAATGCATAAACCACTTCTAAAGCTTACTAAACAAATAAATGATAAGACTGATAGTAAACACTATGTATTATTAAAAATATAAACAATATCTAAAAGATGTATACAAACATCCTAATTAGATTCAAACTAATTTGATTGTGAAAAATTAAGGTGCATAAATTTCGTTAATAAGTCTCTATAGAGCATTGTCACAGACAATATTTGGTAGGTCGAGTTTCAACGATATCCATTGTTTTGTGGAGATTTTCTTGGTCTTCTATCTTTTCATTATCTACCCATTAATATTAGGATAACTCCAAAGAAAATTAAGTGTGTTACTAATAAGTTATTTTTTAGTTGTATAATTTAAAAATTGTAATTTCTATTGGCATATTTAAAAGAATGAAGTTAAAGAGGCTCTTATGGTTAATCTCTAGGATCACACAATATTTCTATAGAAGAATGAAAAATCGTAGGAGAGATAGGGGTTACATAGCTCATAAGACTATTTAATAAAATATAGATACCTCAAAAGATGTCCAATGAATGAGGAGTGAGTACCCTTATATCTATATATGTGAACAAGAAAAACATTTAGAATTATGTGAATTATTGAGGTATCAAGTTAATGAGTCATAATATGAAATTAGGAAAAAAAGGTATCGAACATAGGTTAAGACAAGTATCGATTACAATAGAGAACTAATTCGGGTTCATTCCTGGCAGATCTACTATTAAAGTGATTCACCTATTGAAACGTCTTATGAAATATTTTATATTAAAAAAGAATAACCTTCATGTGATATTTATTGATCTAGAAAAATCTTATAATAGGATGCCAAGAATTCTTTGGAGAAACTTGGAAATGAGAGGTATTCTATTGACATATATAAATCCTATAAACGACATGTACGATGGTGTAAAAACATGTGTGAGAACTCATGAAAGAATGAAAAACTCCTTTGCAATTAATATTGTATTGCATTAAGGGTCAACTTTAAGTTCATATTTATTTATATTGGCCATTAATGAGTTAACAAAACTTATTAAAGATGAAGTACCTTATATATGTTATTTGCTCGTTTTAATGAATGAGTTCAATGAAAAAGTTAATAAGAAATTAGAATTATGAAGAGACCGGTTAGAAAGTAAAAGCTTATAACTTTATAAAAATAAAATATATAGTATGTAACTTTGATCATGTGGGTACTTCATATGACATAAAAATTAAGATTACACACATTGGATCCATTACAAGAAAAGTTTTAAATACCTAGGACTGGTTTTTCAAAGTGACGAAAAAATTTATTGAGATGTTACACATAAAATTAATGTCAATTGTTTAAAATGGAGAGGTGTATAAGATATTCTATGTAATAAAAAGATACCATTGAAATTGAAACATAAATATTATCAAGCAACAATTATACCTATTATGTTTTACACTTACGAGTGTTGAGGAATTACTCATCAACATGTGCAAAAGATGTTTGTAACATAAATGAATATGTTTAGATGGATGAAATGTCATACAAGAAAATAACTTATAAATAATGAAGTTATTAGAAACCAATTGGGAGTAGCATCAATAGAGGATAAGATGAGAGAAAATCGTTTAAGATAGTTTGAACATATAGAAAGATGACCCAAAGACACTCTCATAAAAAGATATGAAAACTATATTATAAGAAGGTTAAAAGAGGAAGATTGCGACCACAAAAGTATTGAAAAGAAACAATAAAGAATGATCTAGTTTATATCGAGATAATTGCTAGCATGACACGTGATAGGGCTATGTGGAAACAAAGAATCTATGTAGTGGACCCCATCTAGTATAAAAAATGACTTAGTTGTTGTTGTAATCTTAAAACCATCTTTTATATATATATATATATAGATTAAGTATATGACAAACATATTGAATACTAAAAATTTAACATATAACATAGGTTGACATATTCTTTGTAATATGAAAATATCACATGTATTTACAATAGTATTATCAAGTGATTAAATTTTTTTACAAGATAATCGATACTCTTAAAAAATCGAAACATAGCTGATTTCAGTTATGATTTTGAAACTAGAACTGACGGTTCCGATTTCATCCGGTTTGTAAGCCTATTCACTTATGGGCCGGATCGGGGAACTCTTTGCATTCTTCACCATGACACGACCATTTAGATGAATCCCAAATCCAATGATACATGGTCTCAACCTGACATGAGTCCTTAATTATTTGATTTGTTGATATTATTTTAGTAAATATTTAATTTAAAAAACCATGTACTTAAAAAACTGACACGATTTGTTATAAAAAGAAATTTTAACTCGTCTCTCAAACAAGAAACGTAGGCTCCACTAGCACGAATCATCGTGACCTTTGTGCGGAGATGCACATCATTGACGATGAGAACTACAACTGAGAGCTCGAGTGCCAACTATGTTTGTATGGAGCAAAAACGGGTCTTATATATATACAAAAGACTAGGAGTTGCGAGTTTCTAGAAACTGTCTCATGTCAAGCTCTACTATACTATTAGATGATATGTGTCATTTATGTGATTGTAAGAATGATACAAATTGAACTGTCTGTCAACACCGATACAAGGACTAATATAATTTAATATACATAGGTGCATTATATACGACATGAGACGAGCATATTGATCACCATCCTTTGATTGATTGTACGAATGATGGTGATGATGAAGTAATGTCTAGGATAAGAGGTTGACCGGTTGTCTCTCTCTATATCTCTATATTTATGGATACACATGCATATATAAAATATATAGAGAGGAAAATTGAATCATGTCCACCTCTAATATGCACACCCATTACTTTTTGACTGTAATGAGTTTAATTAAAAAATCTTAAGTGCTTTCAAAAAAAGAGAAAGGAAATTATGTCTCCAAAAAACAATGGTATGAGTAGGTAGCATCATCAATTGGTAGGATCTGATATATGTATATATATATATATATATATATATATATATATATATATATATATATATATATATATATATATATATATATATATATATATATATATATATAGAGAGAGAGAGAGAGAGAGAGAGAGAGGGGGGGGGGGGATATTTGTTTAATCTCATCCGTACTTAAATCAAATCAAACATTTCTAACATTTGATTGACACATACAATAATGGAGATTTGAATTTAACAAATATATGTATTACTATGCATTAAGTGCGAAGTATAAAAATACAATCTATACTCTTTTTCAAATTCAAATATCTATCATTAATCATCGATCAAAACATATATTTGAGTAGATTTGAGCATGAATCGGATTAAGCATATACATCTCTCCCACTAAATATATATATTTGTGTAAGGGTGTGTTTCGGGTATGGATCAGGACATAGAATCTCATCGAGTCTGCTCAGGTCAATATTGCCATCCCTAGCTTGGATCCTGCCTAATGGGTTCAATTCTACCCAAACTGCACTGCTTTGGAAGCAACCCGAACCGGAATCGGGGGAATTGAAATGGCGACCCAACTCTATCTACCAATGACCTGAACCAGAACAGTCGGTTCCATACAATATTCTAGTGTCAGTACTACAATCCTATTACAAAATTTTCAAATGAAACCGGGTTAATCTGACTTGAAACCAGAACAGGGTCGGATGGAGGGCTGGTTTGGTGAAACCGTTGGTCCCGGTTTACGGCCAATCAGCGAGGTCCGGGAGAAATTTCTTTTTCCATTTTATATGCGAATATGCTTCTTATAAAACTTATTAAGGAACTACTGGCCCTTCTTTGGTTGGATCTTGGCCAACATGGGGTGGGCACAATCCACTGGCTGATCATAACAACCAGGAAAGGATAGTAAACGAACAGGTCGACCTGCTCATAGATCAGCTTGGCTCAGCTTCAACCCAGGTCTTTCATGTTTTGCTCATGGTCTTAATTGAGATGAACACAAAACAGTGTGTTCCGCTCATATTCACTCGACAAGCTCGCCGGAAAGTCGAACCACACAAAATCATAAACTGGTTGAACTTTATTTATTCTTTGTATGCTCAGTTCTTTAGTGGGTAGAAGGTGAAAGGCATGTGTTTTTTAGTGGAAAAATGAAGGGTCGGGCCAGAGAATTCCAAACCATGTTTGAAATAGGGCCAAATGGCCCAGCCCATATGACCCAGAGGCCGACGCAGGCCAGCCAACAGGGCCACATGTTTGTTGGATATTAGATTGAGTCTATAAAATCCAATCCAAATCTGCTTGAAATCCGAATCCAACCACCACATTTTAAGCTTCAACAAGCCTATACATACACATGTAATAATAACTATGTATATACATGTATATATATTACGTATATACACATACATGTAATAAATAAATAAATATATGCATGTAATGGAAAAACTATATATATACATATAATTGAAAAACTATACATATATATGTAGTATATATATATATATATACTATATATACATGTAATAAAAAAACTATACATCTATAGATGTAATATAGTATATATACATGTAAATATGTAATTGAAAGACTATATATATATATGCCCAGACCAAGCCACATTTTCCTCGACCCCACAGGGCCAGGGCCAGTCCAGCCCGGCCCGTATTGACATCTCTAGTGTTCCTCTAGGTAATACCAGGATATTATTTTGAAACTGAGCTAACACGAACACACACAAGTTGGAACGAGCTAAAACATAAGCTCAAGTGAAAGAATGAGTTTCAACAATTTAAACTCGGCTCCTTATGATACTGCAAGCAGCAAGCTCGTATAGGAAACGAGACGAACACGAACAGCCTTTGTTCGTTGGTTGAGCTCATTTGCAGCCATACAGGGCGGTCAACAACTCGATCGCTATCAGCAGGATGAGACACTTTTTATGTCCCAGTCCAACATTGGGCACGAACGGATCTGGGTCGTGATACTAAAGAACAACCAACCAACTAACTAAATGGGAGGTCGGGAATTCAAGTTTCATTGCAGATACTAGGACCACGATCGAATTCCCCTCTCATTAGAATTCCAAAACGGACATGGTGCATTAGCAAGGGGGTCGGCTTTCTAATGGGAGGTCGGGAATTCAAGTCGGATGTGGATTCGCCTAACATAGTTAAGTAAAGGTCAGACATGAATATACCTCGATCAGGGTCTTGAAGATCAAGCTTGGCAAAGGAGATTCAACTAACTAAATGTTTTGGGTCCAGATCGGGTGCATTTTTATTGTAATTTCACATCCTTACAGTGAAACCTCTCCTTGTTTTGCCATACTCAACTCTGTAATAGACTCTGCCCATTCTGGGTAAACCAGGACTGCCAGTTCTAAACCGGCACTTTCAGTTCTACCAAAACCTAGAACCAGAGACGAAATGACCACCTCTTAGTTCAGGTCCAGTTCTAGTTCCGGTTTCACTTGAAAGCTTCAAAGAAACAAAAGTGGGATTTTGACATCGGAACCAAAAAGATGACCTGTGCCTGTTGCTGTGCTATATTGGCTCTTTTGCGTTTTGATGTTATGTCATTTCGTGTTATGCGTCCGAACCAAGTCAGCCAAAGAGAGTCTAATGTTTCCCGTTTGTTATTTTTGATGGACAATTGCAGTGCCTGTGCCTGTGTTATATTGACTGAATTTTGTGTTGTGGCCGTGGGTTGTGTTTGTGTCATGATATTTCCTTATGTGTCAAAAACAGGTCACCTCAAACACAACCCGTTGTTTTCGTGATATTTCAGAGCTATTGGCTGGTTAGGATACTCTTGGCTTGGGGACCCAGACAGAGGGTATCCATGGCTCAATCTCGATCATGAACTTAAAGACCTGCATATATATATATATATATATTTATTTATTTATATTTATATTTATATTTATATATTAATGGTGTTATATATATATTTATTTATTTATATTTATATTTATATTTACACCGGGAACGGTAGCGCAATGGCACGGCGCTTAGACATCCTTGGCGAGGGTGCACAGCTTCGGCCTCGCGTTGTTAAAAAAAGAAGAGATCCGAGGGAAAACTTGGTTAGACCAAAATCTACTTTTGATGCCCGTAAATTCTATGTATACTTTAGTTCATACTTAGTAATGTCATTACCTCACTGCCGACTTTAGTTGGCTGACCCAAGATTTTTTTGGGGGTGAGCTCCACTGAATGTCTTCCAAATTTACTTACTCATTATTTTTATTTATTTATTTATTCATTCGTCATAAATGATTTAAAATATTTTACTAGAACATCAAAGTTTCTTTTAGAGCAGTTTCATTAATTACCGCTATGAAATATCAATAATTTCATTATTTAACAATTAATAATATGATTTGGTATAAGCAACATAAACTAGTAAGATTCACCAACAAGTAGACATGGCTCTGGTTTGGAACTGGCCTAACGGTTATAATCTGGATTGAACCAACTGGTCAAACCAAACCTGGAATCAGGGACCATCAATTCAATTCTACTTCTACCTTCCACGGTTCCATTTTTTTCAAAAATTTTGATGTTTTTCTATTTTCGGATAATTTAGAACTCAAATGGAACCAGAGTTGGCTTCGTCCCTGTTCGGTTCCGGTTCTTAATTGAAACCAGCAAGTGAACATCTAGCAACAAGAATTGGTGGGCAATCCCTATTTAGTGCCAATTCTATGACAACGTATTGTCGGTGGCGGATCTATGCCGCTTGAGGGGGTGGATACAAAAAGGCATGACCAAAAACTCATACGAATAATTCACGGTATGGCATAAGGTTTTCACAAAGGAGCCACGCTCAATCAGTTACAACGATGTTACTAAAAAAAACCTAGTTTCGTTCAGAATTCACTGCAGACCATCAAAGTGAGAAATTCGTAGTTGAACCTTGACGGTATAAAATTTTGAAGCTGCGAAACTCGAAGTTGGGTGTTGATTTATGAAAATAGCAGTAAAAGAAAATCAAATCATTGATAGATTGAGAGGATACAAAATTACCATGCCAAAAGATTCCCAATTTTTGCACAATTAAAGATTTTCTTAAAATCATGCACCCACTTTCACAAAAAGCGACTTGAAGAGATTAATTACATCTTACATGTCTATCATAAAAGTACATCATCTTTATTATGGGCATTATTATTTACACACGTTTTTTTATTATTTACGTTTTTTTCAAAATTAAAATTATCCTTAGTATTTTCTCTCTCCTCCCACTTAATTCCAAAAAGCTGGTTCTCTTGGATTCTCTTTACTCCGACGATTGACATTTCATTAGTTTTTCATTCATTTTTAACATTAGTTCCTTCTAAGAGACACAAACTAGTTAAAAGTAAGATTCAACTGCAACAAGTAAACATGGCTTTAGTTTGGAACCGGTCTTACAGTTCTAATCGTGATTGAACCATGTCAAGAACTGGTCAAACCAAACCTCAAACAGCGACCATCAAGTTCAATCTACTTCTACCTTTCATGGTTTTTCAAAATTTCTAAGTTTTTGATTTTTTTTGTTTTCGGAGAATTTAGAACTCAAATGGAACCGGAGCTGATCCGTCCCTATTCGGTTTCCGTTCTTGGTTGAACCAGCAAGTGACAATGTCTAGCAATTGGGAAACTCAAAGTTGGGTGTTGATATATGAAAATAGCAGTAAAAACAAATCAAATCATTGGTAATTGACAGGATACAAAATTACCATGCCAAAAGATTCCCAATTTTTGCACAATTAAAGATTTTCTTAAAGTCATGCACCCACTTGTACAAAAAGAATCTTGAAGAGATTAAATGCATCTTACATGTCTATCATAAAAGTACATCATCTTTATTATGGGCATTAATATTTACACACGTTTTTATTATTTACGTTCTTTTTCTTTAAAAATTAAAATTATCCTTAGTATTTTCTCTCTCCTCCCACCTAATTCCAAAAAGGTAGTTCTCTCCCCTTCTCTTTACTCCTATTTCATTCGTTTTTCATTCATTATTTTTAACATTAGTCCCTTATAAGAGACACAAACTAGTTAAAAGTAAGATTCAACTGCAACAAGTAGACATGGCTCAAACCGGCCTTACAGTTCTAATTGTGATTGGACCATGTCAAGAACTGGTCAAACCAAACCTCAAACAGGGACCATCAAGTTCAATTCTACTTCTACCTTTCATGGTTTTTCAAAATTTCTAAGTTTTTTTTTTGTTTTCGGAGAATTTAGAACTCAAATGGAACCGTAGTTGACTCCGTCCCTGTTCGGTTTCGGTTCTTGGTGGAACCGGCAAGTGACGATGTCTAGCAATTGGGAAACTCAAAGTTGGGTGTTGATTTATGAAAATAGCAGTAAAAGGAAATCAAATCATTGGTAATTGACAGGATACAAAATTACCATGCCAAAAGATTCCCAATTTTTGCACAATTAAAGATTTTCTTAAAGTCTGCACCCACTTGTACAAAAAGCGACTTGAAGAGATTAAATGTATCTTACATGTCGGTGAGAAAAGTACACAATCTTTATTATTGGGCATTATTATTCACGTACCTTTTTTATTATTTACGTATTTTTTTCAAAAATATTAAAATTACTTTCATTACTTTCTCTCTCCTCACACCTAATTCCAACAAGGTGGTTCTCTTTACTTGGAGGGTCGACATTTCATTCGTTTTTAACATTAGTTCCTTATATGGAACACAAACTAGTTACTAGTAAGATTCAACGGCGACAAGTGGACATGGCTCTATTTTGGAACCGGCCTTACGGTTTTAATCGTGATTGGACCAGGTCAAGAACTGGTCATACCAAACCTCAAACAGGGACCATCAAGTTCAATTCTACTTCTACCTTTCATAATTCCATTTTTTTTCAAAATTTCTAAGTTTTTGATTTTTTTTTTGTTTTCGAAGAATTTAGAACTGAAATGGAACCGGAGTTGACTCCGTCCCTGTTCTGTTTCGGTTCTTGGTCGAAACCGGCAAGTGACCTTCTTTATTCTTTAAACCTAGAATAGGCAGGCAACCCCTATTTATTGCCAGTTCTATATGATGGCAACGTATGGTCAGTGGCAGATCTACGCCGAGTTGAGGTGGTGGATGCAAAAACACGACCAAAAACTCTCTTCCCGCACAATTCTAACAAGGTGACTTTCTCATAGGCAACACATACAAATATCGCTGAAAAAAAAATTTAGAACAAGACAATCGAAACTAAAAAAAGGAAGAACAATAATAATAAAAAAGAAAAAATTAAGAAAAATGAGTATATTTTTACGAACATCATGCAAAATGAGAAGAAATGTGTCTGAGACGTGCTTCAACTGCGTCCCCTACCAATAGATAAATGCACCTGAGTCTCTCTCGTCGGGAGACTCACATGTACCACGTCTCAACTCGAGATCTAGACGCCATTTTTTATTTTGATTTCAACCAAAAATGAAATCAATACATCAAATAAACGAAACAACGAAATACCCCACCAATTCACTTACTTAAACCATTTTTGAATCATCCTCTTTTCTCTTATTCTTGTTCCTTCTTTATTCTTTTTCTTTTTTGGTCGGATTTTCAGACGATCAAGGGCAATGGTGTAATTTTTAAATTTTAAAAAAGAGAAAAATCAGAATCACGATAAAAAAAGTGTATGGATATTAAAAAGGATGTGAGTGTATTAATTATGTTTATTATATTCATATATTTACTTGTAAAAATAGGCTAGATGTTATGCAGCTTGATGGCCGTGTTTTGACACTCTTTTCACATGCATGAATTTGACACTAGAGGGTGTATGGTTTCGGCTCAAGACGTTTTCTTTAAATTCACCTACCATATCTTTTCTTATTTTATGTATTATATTTTTTCACGTGCTAGAAGTTGTGCTTTCATAATTTCAAGCTTGAAGTTTTTTAAATATATCTTATTTATTACTTTTACATTCTATCATTTAGTCAGAGTAGATTTATATACTCTTTGCCTTTTTGTCTATTTTTTAATGTATAAATTTATAACTAAAAGTTGATATTGAGTAGTTAAGTTTTTTCTTTTAGTTATCTTGTTATACTTAAAATATGATCTATCTTTTTTTCTGCAAGAAAAAAAACCAATTTGCTTTTGTGACAAGCCACTTTTATAAGTAATTAAATGCTATCTCAATTCTGAAAATTTAGTAGCTATAGAGAGATCATATCTATAACAAAATTTAAAATATACTTCTTTCTTATTTAAATCGCTAAATCCTTAGTTTTCATCAATACCTTGATACCCTAAGCCTCTTTATCTATATAGATGTTCTCCAAATAAATTAATTTTCTTTGTAAGATTCTTTAAATTACTTTATCTAACTCTTTTCTAATTAATTAATAAAGTAGAGTGAGTTTTACTTGAACGTCACCTTTATAGAAAAAAAACTTCTTCCCGTGCACCTAAACCATTTCAGCTTGACACATCTAATTAAGCTCACATCTTTCAGCAGACTCGTTGTGGGTGAGCCATGGACCTTGTCGGGTTTTTAAAATTTGACAAAATTTATGTGGTATTTTATAATTTTACCTTTTAACAGGTGCATTTTGAAAATTTTACATTTAAATAAGCAGTGAAAGATTGCAATAGCATCCAAAATGTGGACTGCAGTACGACACACACAAACAGTTCATGGCTAAATTACTGCGTCCCAGGCACGTGGAGCTACCTGCAAATCACAACTCAACTGAGTTGGGTTGTTGACGGTTTGGTTTGGTTCGGGTTTACTCTCAACCTCGAACCAAACTATTGTTGTTGCAAATTTAGAGAACCGAATCAAATTGTGGCATCATCAGAATTGAATCAAACCGGACTTAACTGACGATTCTAATTTGGTTTGGTTTTATATCACGGCTCTATTTTATTATATTATTTAGACTTAAGGTCTTAAATTAATATATATATATATATATATATATGAGGTTATACAACTTATAAATATAATTTTCTAAACTTATCATGATTTATATGCACATAAGCATATAAATATCTTTATATATATATGTTTATATAGAACCAAACTGCTCAATATCTATAGTCGAACAAAACTATCAGTTTAATTCGATTATAACAGTTTGGTTCGGTCCAAGGGTTCCTTATACTCTTCTACCTACAAAGATTGAGGCAGGATAGCCATTCTTCTCTATATGTACTGGTATGTGCTCAAACTTATTCATGCTTAAATCTACTCAAAGATCACTATTGTTTGATTGATGTAATTAATGATAGAGATTTGAATTTGAAAAATGAAGTATGTTCTTATACATTAAATCTGAATTAAAAAAACTATAATGATATATTTTACTTTTTAAATTCAAATCTCCATAATTTGATTATGCCGATCAAATGGTAGAAATGGTTAAGTAAATTTAAGTATTCATATGTTTGATATATACATATACACATATGCATACATACATATAACATATGCATACATACACATACATACATACATACATATATACATACATATACATACATATATATATATATATACATACATATACATACATATATATATATACATACATATACATACATACATATATATATATATACATATACATACATATATATACATACATATATATACATATATATATATACATACATATATATATACATATATATATATACATACATGTGTATATATATATATATATGTATATATATATATATGTATATATGTATATATATATATAGGTGAGAGAGAGAGAGTATGCGTATATACGTCTATTCAGCTACATACGGTTCTCAGTCAATTGCCTAGTGGCAATGAGAAATGACTAAACTAATTCGTGGAAAGAGATAGTGGAGGCACCCTCCATCATACGAGGAAGTTGCACTTACACGACGAGCATGAGAATCTTGACCATGCCTACAAGCAGAGCCGTGCATAAGTTGCTTAGCTCATCGGTTAGGGGTTAAGAACCCGGGGTGGGCTGGGTCTGATGATTTGCCTTGCATGGACTTGATCATCTCGTCTCATGCATCGTGCATTCTCAAGTAAAAACTACGTTTTTTTTGGACAATGTTATATTATCATCATCATTATTGTTATTATATTATTTTTTTTGAAAAAAATGTTTCTTTTAGACATGACTGATTTCCCGTGAGTCGAAGAGAAACCAATTTGCATTCAAAATCGACTAAAAAATTTGAACGGGCTAACCAAAACCAAAGTAGAGTTCCTCCTCTCATGGAACCGAACCAAAAACCACCATTGTCTTCCGTTCTAGTTTATATATTTTTTATTTTCCGGTTTTCAGTTCAAAACGGTGTTCCAGTTCATGCTTCCCAACAAACCAAAACCGGGTTTTTTAGTTTACCTGGAACTGGCCATCTGTGTTTTTAGGTGAGAGATAACACCTATAAAATTAACAGGATTAAGAGAGTGTATAGTGCATGCTGAGACATGATCTTCTTTTAGACATTGTTTAGTGTGCTGATTAATAGAACAAGTTGAGGCTTTATATAATATTTAATTTAAAAGTCTCCGACATTATATAAATATTTTTTATTCTTTTTTCAACGTGAATAATGATCCTTTTTGTGCCCAGAGTGTTAGGTCAACGGTAGGGCGCTGTGACGCCGTTATTGCTGGTGGGGAGTTCGACTCCCGAGAGTACATGCGTGTGTGCCTGTTAGGCTTTAGCCTCCTCTTGTAAAAAAAAATACCAATACCAACCCCATTAATATATTATACCCCACAGATGTGCCATCCTGCCAAACGGCAGGCTCGTCAACAGTATGTCGAACCGGTCATTCTCGGGTCTGGTGTTCTCAATCTGGTTTCGCTCCTGCTTTCCGACCTAGTTTGGTTCTACTTTCCTTTTGAAAAATAAAGCGAAACTTTAAAACAAGAACCGAAATTACTTAGAACCGGTGGTTTCGGTTTGGTTCTCTAATAAATAGAACTATATTCGAATCATGAAAGTTTCCGGTTCCATGAGCGGTTCAGTTCCAGTTCAACCTGCACGGCTGGGTCAGAACCACCACCCTGTTGTCTCAGCAGCCAACTCCGGCGTGCCAGCTTTGTTGTCCTTGATTCATCAAGTAACTTTATCATCTTGGGTAGAGATTGGGGTTTTACCCCAAAAGTTAAACTGTAGTTCTCTCATTGAGAAGAGATGCAACTTCTATAAATTGAAGAACCGGTTGTTGTGCACGGGAGGAGTATCACAGTTGTGTAATCACCCATTTTTGAGAGTTTCAATAGAGTGATGTTCTCTCTTACCATGTCTCTCTTCTCCTTTGATCTCTATTCAGTACGTGCAAAATCTTCTTGAAGAAGATCCAAACCCACCCTCGTGCAGCATAACAAAGGGAGAATCAGGCACATCATAACGGCAGTCTTCTCTGAAATTCTGTTTCGTCCCCTGCTCAGTGCTTCGTAAGTGTTTGAATTTATGTCTGTTAGAAGCATTTCGTGTCGTCTTGTTTTGCATGTAAATCATCATTATCATCATTCACATTTTATAACATAAAACTTGAAAGTGATTATCACACCACTTAGCTTCGTGCTGGCTGTGCTAACATAATTAATCAATTTATAAATCATCATTTAAATTTTACAAACCACAAGCTTATAAACTATAAAACAGGTGGAACCGGTGGTCCCGGTTTCGCGCCGGACCCTGTTCAACGAAAACTACATTCGTCTAAAAGTGCATATGCTAAAGTATGTTGATCCCTATACATGTGAGCCAAGATGATACCGACCTGTTCATTACTCGTATATAAACTATGACAGCCGCCCAACTCATCCCCTTAGGTTAGCCCAGTGGTTTCAGTTAGAACTGAACTGGGTCAGGTACTAACTGAAACCGGAACCGGAATCAATCAAACCAGACATGAAAGTGGTGAACACCCGGCTCCACCTTCGATGAAACCGGAACTGGTGGTTCTAAACCACAGTTTTATAACTTTGTCTTTTTTTAAGTTTTAAAATTTTTAATGGTTTTTACTGATTACGAACGATTTAGGACTCAAACCAAAGCCCAAACAGAGACACAAACCAGCCCGGCCCTAGTCACGGCCTCCCGAAATAAAAAAAAAACATACAGTGGAGAATTCAGAAAAATCTTTGAGGATGAGGTGAATAACAGTGGGTTCTGTAATGTAGTCCACGGGATCGAACCGTCAGCTATACTTCTTTTAATCAAGGCAAAGACAAACAGCTCATAGTTTTAATGAGTGCTTTGGATGGCCTACGAATTCAACTGTGGGCTATTTATTCTTAACACATCATCGGACCTATTCGCGGGCCACCTGAATTCATTAAAAAAGACACGAAAAACTAAACATGTGGTCCTAACTTTTAAAGTTTATATAAAAACCTTCACCTGAATCACTTTAATGAAGTTGGCCTCACCCGAGAAAATTTGCCCAAATAATGAAGGGCAGCAAGATTTAAGATTGGATATAGAATATTTCTTTAAGAACATACTCACCTTTCGTGATATAGTTCGACCCGGAGTTTTTTCTTTTTCTTTTGGTTACAAGACGAGGCCGAAGCCTAACACACATGCACTCTTTTAGGAATCGAACTCACTACTAACAGCAACGGCACTAGCACCACATGCACTCTTTTAGGAGTTGAACTTGCCACTAACAGCAACGGCACTAGCGCGTCCTGTCATTGAGCTAATGCTCTGGGTGCAGTTGGACACCGAGTTGGATAGGACGTGAATGATGTTCGGTTGGGAGAGCGCCCTAGCCCATGAGAATGGACTAGATCTGGATCCAATGGCAGATCCAGGAAACTTCCCCTCTTTTTAATTTGGTTTTGTTGGTCAGAACTGGAATGCTGAAACCAGGTATGCATACCCTGGATATTGAACTCATGGCCTGCAACTTGTGAGTCGGGTCCCTTAGCCAGGTCAGTTGATTCTCTGAAATATTCTCTTTTTCTTATTAATATGGTTCCCCATTTCACTTGTACCAAGACAAGGTATTCGTTATCAATATCATTAGTACGAGAAGATAATCTTGTTTAGGTTTTGCACTATCATCACTCTTATCCCCAAAAAGCAGTCGGGAGGCACAAGTGCACATCGTTATATATATATATATATATATATATATATATATATATATATATATATAGAGAGAGAGAGAGAGAGAGAGAGAGAGAGAGAGAGAGAGAGAGAGAGAGAGAGACTACATCCATTTATGTTTAAGCATCGGCATCCTTAGGATCTCAATTGTTCAATCATTGAGACCAATGGTTGAGTTTTGGACTAAAGAAAGCAAAACATACAATACAATAGTACTTTCACATGGTATTATTATGTTTTTTTTAAGATCTCAATTGTTTATGATCAAACCATTACGATCTTTAAGTAGATTTGAACAAAAATGAATGTGTACATGAACTATGCTCTCTCTCTCAACACACTCTCCCTCTACAACTTAGACATTGTGGTATTAAAAGGAAGAGCGGCTCTATTTATAAACTATACCGAACATACTTGGGAAACTCTCGGTGGTGCACATAAATTTTGTAACTCCCTTGAATAACAAAAAAATCGGACTTACAAGCCTAGTCAAGTAGGTATTAGCCCTGCTGTACTAGAGTCAATTAGCCTTCGAAGCGAACCGTACAAGAGTCAAGTATGCATGCTACTAGGTCTGGTGTAACACTAAAGGCCGAGTCTTCTTTTTTTTGGCTGCAACAGGAGGTTGAAGCGAGGTATGCACGCCCTGCTATAGAACTCGTGACCTTCATCTTGTGAGTCTGAGTCCCCTATCAGGTGAGCTAAAGCTCTGACTGGAAAAAACTGGTCTTTAGTCGATAGGTGAGTTGTAAATGTGACAAATGCAACTTAATTAACTTAAAATTGGGTTGTTTCTCAAACTTCGAAACATTTTTTCCAAATTTACTAAGAACGTTTCATTTTTTCTTGATATCTCCTAATTTTATTTATAGTTTATTTGATGCTTTTATGTTTTGTCATTGCTTTTAAGCATACAACAACAAAAACGTGCACAGGATTGTGGTTTGTAATAGAGAGAGAGAGGTAAAAAGGTGCACGATGTTGCGTTACACACACACACACACACACATATATATATATATATACATATATATATAGGGAGAGAGAGAGAGAGAGAATACCACTTGTTTGGGATACAGTTATTGTGATCCCAACCTTGCAGCCAGGTCAACATTTGAAGCAACCTTCAATCAAAAAGCTCGTCGAACCAATTCAAGTACTAAAGACACAATAAGGTAGTTGGTAGACACGGCCGGTTCTGGTTACAGTCCCAGAACTGTCGGTTCCTGTTTGCCAGAACCAACAAATAACGTTAAAATATTTAAATTTTAAAGAAAAAATTAAAAAATACCGAAACCAGCTGTTTAATACCGTTGTTTCAGTTTGGGGCCAGTTCTGATTTCATGAAAGGTGAAGCCGGAACCAGATGGTCCCTGTTTCGGTTGGGACCCGTAGGCCAGTTTCAAACCGGCCATGCCTGATAGCTGGTGCCAAGTGCTTTGCTCTTATTAAGTAAGCTACGGAACATCATAAAATTCTAGTTTACGGATACGTTGAATTGAAGATGATGAACTTAGGTCCCGCTGACGAGCCTCTATCACCAAGCAGGAGATGAATGAGTCTTGTTCATCAACGTCCGTATTTGACTCGCTAGCTCGTTTAAGCCACACCAGGTCCTCATACAAGCTGAATACAAGCTGTTTGATAATGTTGGCTAGACATGCCCAGTTCGAACCGGAATTGAATAGGGCCAAAAACCGGCAGGAACTGGTCGGATCGAACCGGTTAAGGTTTCTTCTTTCACGGAACCAGAACCAGGCTAGTATTGGAATTGATGTTTCAAACCGGTTCACTGCCCTTTCTTATTATCATTTTTCTACTTTTATATACTATTTTATGGTTTTACAACGGTTTGTAGGGATGGTAATATCAACCTGATCCAATCGGGTTGGTGTTTGTGGATAAGATGCCTCAACCTGATATCCGATCTATATACATATGTACATACGTATATATAGGTATACCCGTCCCTTACCCACCTCATAGCCGTTCCTAACTAAGACTAGAAAACTACAAATACAATTCTAGTTTGTAAACTTATCCCCATTTCTGCACCGTGCCTGCTCTACTGCCTGTTAGAGGAAAGAGAACCCGAACCCGTACTCACTCCCTTAAAGTTTGGGTTGGGACTGTTTGGTTCTACTTCGGTTCTGGTTCATGATTTTGTTTAAGCCGAAGTTGAACGTCTAATGTTAGTAATAGGATTTTCCACATCTAAATTTCAATAAAAGTTTTATAACTAAAAATTGAGTCAAACTTTTTATTTTTATTCATATACAACAACAACCAGAACAACAAGTAAGCCTTTTCCCATACTAGAAGGGGATTTTTATTCATATCATATAATAATTATAATAATCAACATTTTGCTCGTTTATTTACATCACACCCACTTAATTTGTTGGTTAACATGGCTCCTTGTCATGCCTGTACACAAAATTATATATACCCGAATAATTTGGTCGTTCAAGTTCAAGTATTGCTTTCATTGCAAATATAATTATACATGTTTGAATAACGCGGTTTGGTCATCCGGGATCAGTTCAAACGCATTGAGTTGCCGTTTAGGCCGATGATAGTTAAGAACCAACTCAATTGCTTTCCACGCACAACGCTCAATTCATCGATGCCCATTTGTGCTCTGGTGGTGGATTTCTCGTATCCAACACAATTCCAAACCGTTGGGATCCCTAAATTCCCATTCCACCGACTTGAAACGAAAGGGATTGTTGTGCTTTTCGTAGGCAAATTGGAGGAGTAAACGTAGGGGAGATTGCTGGCGTAGGTATATATCATCTGGGGGGTGGTCGAGTTTGGTACCGAATGACAGAAAAGACGGCGCCGTCACTATCAACACCTTCCCTTTCTATTTTGTCTTCCTTTCTTCTCCTGATAGCGGTAAGAAAAGGAGGCGTCTCTCACCCACCACGAACCCAACAATTCCGGGGAAATGCCAACCCCATAAAAAGTGCACTCCTATATTCCTAATTGCCATTCAAATCTTAGCGCGGTAGCCCCTCTGCAACTCTTTCCCACATGATTCAAGGCACTCTTCTTCTCACGTTCTCCAATGAGATCAAGTAGAGTTGCGTAGCGCGATATTCCATCTTCAAATTTTGAGCAAACTCTCTCTGTCTCTCATCCTTTGAAGCAGGAATAGCCGGTACTCAGTTTCTTTGATGGTCGATCCGTTTCCAAATGGGTTAAGTGATCCAAAACTCAAATTAAAACCGTGAATTCCCCTTCCCCATTCACAGATCTCCTCCGGCGAATCGACTTTCTGTTTTCCGGCGAGGTCCAGTTTTGAAAGGGTGGTGGCGATACGCTGGTACTCTCTCTCTCTCTCTCTCTCTCTCTCTCTCTCTCTCTCTCTCTCTCTCTCTCTCTCTCTCTCTCAGAGAGCAAGGCACGGTGATCGCTGTTTCGGTGTTCTTGACTCGGAGAAACAAGGGCAACTTGAAAGTGAGAAAACATGTGACTAGTGTGAATCGGTAGAGGAGGAAAGACCGTTGATACGAGGGTTCAAGCAGAGTATGAAAATAAAAAATTAGTGCGATAAATAAAAATTAGTATGCGTGGATCCTACATATGTTTGCGTCTGTTCTTACTGTACCCTATGGTTCCCTATTTTCATACATGTATTCTGAAAATCAGTATGCTAATGCGTGATTCCCTAATTTGATAATATCTTGCAATCTATTGTCTCCTATTCTAGACAGATGAGATTCTGATATCGTTGCCTCTTGTTTAGTGTTGTTTTGATATGCTATACTTGTTATTGGAGTTATATTCATTTGCTTAAATTTATCAAAACAAGAACACTAAACGGCAAAAATATCAGAATCTCATCTGTCCAGCATATCCATCTCATCATTTCAACTTTTTTCAGGTTCTATTTTGCTGTTTAGGGTGTTGGTGTGAGAGAGGGAGACGCAATTTATTGAACATGGGTGCTTTGCATGATGGGTGTTCTGAGGTGGATATGGGGAACGAGTTGAAGCTAGGGATCATGAGTGCTTGCGATGTCATGGGGGTTGGAGAAGAAGCGTTAGAGCAGGATGGAGCGATTGGCGTTATTGAGGATGCCGTGAAACTGCTGCTTCAGGGCCTTGGCGAGGATGTCAATAGGGACGGATTGAAGAAGACCCCACTCCGCGTAGCGAAGGCTTTTCGCCATGGCACCCGAGGTTGTTCTCCTTATTCTTTTGTTTCATTTGTTTGCTTTATATTATTTGATCGAGAATTCAAATATGATCTTTTTGGTGGTTTTATGAGATCTGATTGAACGTTAAACTGAATGAGATTGGTCAGTTATGTATGAATTGTTTGGTTGTTGATTGACTGTTCATTTTGTTCTTGCTTTCGGGGATCAGTGCTTCTTTTTGAGTGACTCATTTCTATTGACTAAACTAACTTCATGCAATGCAAAACTAATGGGATCTAGTGAATCCAGTTTGGTTGCTGGTGCTCATAATGTTAGTCTGAGAACTGTGGCTCATGTTTTACCATCTCCATGGCTGACATATCATGCTAGTTTCATATTTTTCTAGTTGCGGATTACTAACTTGATGCACTCGTCCAGTTATGTGGGCTCCACCTTCATGAATTTGTTCTTTTTTCTGGAGGCTTCCATTTACTTAAGGAAATCACCTTTTTGCTGGATTAAGGTAAGGGCGAGGTGTTTTGTGAAATGTGGACATTTTGAATATATTCTTTCTATTCTTGGTTGCTGATGACCATTGCTGGCAGTATATGCTGTGGTTCTAGTTTTGATAGGATAAGTGGTGATCTTCTTAATGGAAACACTGATATCTACTGCAGTTCTTATGTTTACAAGCATGCTTCGTTTTATTGAAGACAATGAATAAACTGATTAAAATACATGGATCCGAATGAATGAGTGGGTGGAAAGGAAATATACCATAAGGAGAATATGATAATCCTGGCTTTTTCATATTTTCATTTAAATCATTGTCTCGTTATGCTTGAGGAATATGCCTTGCTGAAGCACTATTACCTTATTGTTTGACTGGAACTAACGCTTCTTGTTTAGGTAATTTTAGTACTTTAATGATTTAATCAGTTTTGCCTTGCCCTACATTTGTCAAAAAACATTAAAACAGACAAGTAGATGATCGATTGCCAGCTCCATTTCTCTTCTCCTTATGGGGAAGAAAGTTTTCAGTTAACGCATCACTATTCATTTTGGTGATTGTTTTTCAAATCTTTAGGATTTTGCTTTGCATAATATTCTCGTTCTAAAGTTTTAACCACCTTCTGCCCAAGGAGATCTGTCAGGCTATCTTATGTCCATCTTCAAAATTTCACCCTTGAAACTGCACACATTCATATACCGATTAATATGCATACTCAGATAAAGATGCAGAATAAACAGATGGCTATAACTCTTGGTTACGTGAAGTCCACTTAAAATGGACTGTAGATCTTAGAATACTTTATCCATGGGTAATGATTCTTCAAGACTTGTCTAGTATTTGTATAGTCAAATATAAACCACATAATGATTTGTTTATCTAACACTGTGGTTTCTTTTAAGCTAGGAAGTTTGTATACTTTAAGAACCTTTTTGGTTCGTGTAATGAAAAGGCATCTATTGAAAAATGCTGGCATCAATATCTCACAAATGGGATCACTTGTTAGTAACAATTTGGCTGTGATCTTTGGAGGTGTCAGATTCATGCTTTTGTTTATTGCAAAGAAAGGAAAAAGATATTTAGTTATTTTGGAAGTCTGTGAATACCTTACATATCTGTCTTTGGCACTTGGTATCTTCTGAATTCCACTTGTGTGCCTTTCAAACTATTTTTGGTTTCCTTAAGTAATTCTTCTCTCTAGCATTTTGCTTGGGTTCTTCCTGCCCAAACTTGATGAAGTACGGTTTTTATGGAAGTCATGTAATGGTGAATCAGTCAATATCGCAGTACGTGTATCTGAGAAGTACTATTTATTGCCACTTATTATTCCTGGATAAGGGATTCTTGTAGTTCTTTTGCATTATAATTATGTCATACTATGACCGAATCATCATGTAAAAAATCATGAATGTGGAAAATTGTGAACCTCATCACTTACATCTAACCGATGGTGTCTTTCCAATAACTTGAAGTAAACATTCTTTTGTGAGATCTTGATTTTCTAATTGAAGAAAGTTGAAACATCTTTTCCTTTTCTAGGTTACAAACAATTGGCCAACAACATAGTTCATGGCGCTTTGTTTCCAGAAGCTGGTGTGGATAGCAAAGTTGGTCGTGCAGGTGGGGCTGGTGGGCTGGTGGTCGTTCGTGGTCTCGACCTCTTCTCATTGTGTGAATCCTGCTTGCTTCCTTTTAAGGTCTGCTGCCATGTTGGTTACATCCCGTCTGGACAGCGAGTTGTAGGACTCAGCAAGTTGTCAAGGGTTGCAGATGTCTTTGCCAAGAGGCTGCAACATCCCCAGAGGCTTGCAGATGAAATCTCGACTGCATTGCATAACAGTATCCAGCCGGTCGGTGTTGCTGTTGCATTGCAGTGTTGGCATATTCAGTTTCCTGAAGAGGAGTCCGGTGGTCATGATCATGTTTTCTCTTCAAAGGAGATGCATGGCTGGGCAAAAGTTTCCAACTTTTCGGGCTCTGGGATTTTCGAAGATCAAAAGAGCATTGCATGGAGAGATTTTTCTTCCGTCTTGAAGCTCAAGGGTGTCAATATAGAGAAAACCCAAAAGAAGTCACCTGCCCATCAATCATGGTGTCTTTCTGGGTTCGAGGAGTCACATTTATGCAATGGACATGGTGCAAAAAATTTCCCGAATCCACAATTGGCGGTTAAGTTAGGTGCCAATGAGTCGGCTATGATCTCTGCGGTTACTTCAATGCTTCATGCACTCGGAGAAGATCCTTCAAGGGATGGTCTCGTGGGCACACCACAGCGCTTTGTTCAGTGGCTGATGAATTTCAAGAGATCGGGTTCAGAGGCAAGGCTGAAAACTTTCCAGAAAGCTTGTTTAGATTGTCATGTTAATAATTCATGCAACAAGACCAAAATTCTTGGGAATGGTTGTGCTGGCAAAAGCAATATTTGCTCTGAACTGAACTTGCCATTTTGGTCTCAATGCGAACATCATCTGCTGCCTTTCCAGGGTGTAGTGCATATCGGTTATATACCGGACAACGAGCACACAGCCATAGAGAGGTCTTCATTTCAGTCGATGGTAAACTTTTATGGATACCACCTCCAAGTTCAAGAAAGGCTCACAAGGCAGATTGCAGAGAGTGTTTACTCTATTTTCAACAGGGGAGTTATTGTGGTTGTGGAGGCCAATCACATCTGCATGATTTCTAGGGGAATTGAGAAGGTGGGGAGTAGCACAGCAACAATAGCAGTACTTGGTGAGTTTGCATCTGATTGCGAAGCCAAAGCTATGTTCCTTCAAACTATTTCAGAGAGGGCTCCCTCAGACTAATGCGGAGGTGCGCAGAATGGCCCATGCAAAATTTTTGAAATCAATGGAAGGCTTTAGGTCCATGGGTTATTATACATTGTGCGCCCCACCTTAAAAGCATCCTAGATCGACAAAGTAGAGGAGAAGAGCAAGCTGGTGTACTACTAATACTCTGTTATGATCAGATATTTGTCTGAGATTTCATTTTCCTGTGGCCCCTTTTGTTTTTCTATAACTAAAGCATGACATGAAATGCTTCAGCAGTGATTCTATGATGTATTTCTTCTCCAACTTATTTAGATGGTTCTTTTTTTTTCGGAATCTGTATGGTGCAAGTAGTTTTTGTTGCATTCATCAATGGGGAATTACTGTGCGTATACTCTTAGTTAATGGTTCAACCAGAAATTCTGACTTAAATAGATTTTAGAGAAACAGATTGAAAGGGCAGACCAAATTCTTCGTTACAATGAGTTAATCCACTTGCGACTATACTCTGGAGTATCTGATATACACGTTAATGAGAAATCACTGGTTGCTGGGGATCTCCATTGTATTTCATGCTCAAAAAGCTACTCATTTGCTTCCATTCATGAGTATTCCAATTTCCAAGTGTAAGTTGATCTTCTATTTTCATGTTTTTGCACAAATTATTTGCATTACGTATGTCTAACATCTCAACTAAAATGTAGCTATGCTGCAAAACCCAGTATGCTTACTGATGTTCACTTACGAGCTTCATCAACAACTTTGCCTCTTGGGTCATTCAAATCATGTCACAGTGATGTATGCTCTCTACAAACTTTCATGTTTTTGGTTCTTTTATGCACATCACATCTCGTTTGAATGTCTTTTCATCTTATTTTACCTCCATTTGCTTTGTGTTTGATATCACAATCTATTGATTTAGTGGTTGGCTGATTAGTTGATGTCAACATTATCAGCGCAGCAGATCCTGTAGTGGTGAAAACTGGCATCATGCGATAAGTTCCCTTCTACATTTCTCAAATGGCATATGCTGGTCTTTTGCAGTCTCCTGAAAAAGGAATCAGTTCCATAGTTGATGCAGCTCTAGCACCTCCTGTGAGTTTGGTTTTCTTTTGTTTGGCTTGGTGCTTTACTGAAACTTGAACCAGTCGAAATATTTGCTATGTGCTCAGCCATCTTCTTATCAGTTTCTAATTTCGATCACAAACATTTTGCTCATGGCTTGTAGGACCTAACATTTGATGCACATCTTTCATTTTCTCTTCTTTCATGCAACTTATTTTCTGTGGCTAACACATAGCACCTCTGTCACATCAACCCAAGATCATCAAATGGAAATTATTGACGTACTCATAACGATGCATATTCCCGTTGTTTCTCGTACAGCAAAACTCCTGAAAAAACTTGCATGTTTCATAACGATGATTAAGAATACCTTATACCATCTTTGAAAGGAATAAATTAGTCTCATGAGCTACGGAGAGCTTTCTTTGTCGGAGAATATATGGATGGGAAATCACACATAGGACACAAGATATTACTTGGTTCGATGTTGATTCCTACCATGGTTGGTGCTGCTTCTTTCTACATTATGCTACCCATGCTTGAATAATAAACTAATAATAACCGAAGTTGAAGTGATGTTTGATTTCTCGCCCTCTCTTTTTCAGGTTTTCAGAGAAAAACTATCTTGAGGAGAATCTCTCAAGAGATTAAAATATCTTGAATAAAGATTTTCTTGTGTTTCTTGTGATAATATAAAAGACCCTGTGATTCTAAATATTTGAAATGTTTATATAATGTGTATATTTCTCTTTTTGATTTATTGTTTAATATTTAATTAACAAGATCTGCTTATTTCTTGTTTTACTCTGATTCTCTATATCTTAAAATTTTTAAAAATATTCAAGATTTTGTGGGATATCTTTTCGAGAAAAACCACTATGAAAAGCTTCCCGGTGGACACCTTCAAATGTTGGTGAAAAGGAGAATAATGAATATGGATTGAATTAAAGCCAGTTTATGTGGCATTGCTCGTGATCGTTAATTTATGCTGATGTATGCGCTGCATTTTCATCAAACAGGAGGCTTCTGGACGATATTTCTTTGGAGGAAATGGTAGGACAATTGAGTCTTCTGCACTTTCATATCACAAGGAGCTTAGTCTCAGACTCTGGGAATGTTCCAACAAGCTATTACATGATAAACTGTCTGGAGTAAATAAAAGTCTCAGTACCTAATGGTTCCGGTCTTTTTCCAGTTGCTGATATTAACTCTCACGGTCTTTTCTCTTGTTATTAAGCATCAAGATTCAGAGCAAGCGGTCAGCTCGAGTGCCTGATATCAGATTATGCAATGATCGTGTGCTATCTTTGGCAGACTCGAGACACTTCGGCAGTGGACTCTGCTAAAACTAATACTTTGTGTTTATGCACCTCAATTGGTAGTTTGACGTCTTTTCTGATTATACATTGCGTTTGGAGCCGGCTTGGCCTTGGCCTAGAAGAATGGCGGATGTGAGGCTACAATTTTGTTTCTGATATACGTGAGGCAATGATCTTTCTCCTACTTTGTGTATATGCACCTCACTTAACTGGTAGTTTGATATCTTTTCTGATTATACATTGCATTTGGAGCCGGCATCAGCAATAATTTTGTTTCTGAGACTACCTGTGGCAATGATCTCTCTCTCTCTCATTATTTCCTGATTCCTAGATGGACGCTTTTGTATTCATGCAGTTGTTTCTCTTTCACTGCTAGTCTAATAGCCCAAACATGAAACAGTAAGCAAATTGGGTGTAAAGTTATTAATCAGTTTAAAAAGGGAGTTTTTTACTCCATGTTTCCTAAGAGGATCTTTGATTCGCATATCGGTCGACATTTCGCCTTCCTGCTGTCGTGAATGTCAAAATCGGACGCCTCGACGTTTGATTCTAACGTTGTTTTTGGTGTGTAGGATTCATGCAATCTCCGGCATCAGTGTGCAGAACTTCTTGGTGTTTGCATGTCCCTGCAAAACCTCAAACATCAGCAACCAAAACGTCGAACAATTTCTGACGAGTTAGAGAATTCCTAGTGGATCATACCAAGAAATTTCTGAATGGAAGGATAACATCTCTTTCATCTTTGTTTCAAAACATGATATCATCACATTCACATATTTGCCTTGTACACACCATTTGGCCGTTCGACCCTAAGGCCCTCAAGGCTAAGGAACCGATCTTGGGATTACGAGAGAGAGAGAGAGAGAGAGAGAGAGAGAGAGAGAGAGAGAGAGAGAGGTTCCGCATCCAGACGGAAATCTAACAAGCCAATGTAATGAGTCACTTTACTATGAAATCTTGATCAACGCAATCACAATGTCGAAATCTAAGTGGGCATTCATAAATTTTCATGATAGAAGCCCTAAATCAATATGCTTCCCATATGCCAGGAACACTGAAAAACTAAGAAAAAGATCAAAATAAAACCACCAACAAGCTGAAGTAATTCCTGAAAATCTCAATGCCTTTATAATAGTGTTCCGCAAGAAGCACCAAGATCGAGAAAGCACCACCAAGATGAAAACCCTTCCGCAAATCATGAGATCGCGACAGGGAACAAATCGAAATAGAAAAACTCGCACTGGTCAGGGATAATCAGGGTCGAACTCATGATTATCACCATGTCAAACTCAACAAGACCAAGTCGAGGTTATTGTCGAGATTCAGGCTCCAACTGATGATCTCAGCACGTCACAAGGTGACACAACCGTTGAGTTATTTTCCCTTCCCAATTGAGAAACAGAACTGCCTAATCCTATTTCAAAGGGTCTGAAAAACTCAACCACAAAGGATGACAATCTCCTGACCATCGAAGAAGATGCGAATTTCAGAGATAATCTGCAGAGGATAAGCAGAATAAAGTAAGAAAGGGAGAGGGGATAACACTAATCATCCAGCAGGGGAGGGAACAATAATGATGTGGCGCATGGGGTGCTCAACATCGGTGCCTCCGGCATGCTTCACAAACTCCGCCGGCGAGAGCGACTCACCATGGCAGACGCACATGATACTCACTTCACCCTTAGTGTACCTATACAAGAACCCCGTAATTGTCTTCCCGTTCGGGCCATCGCCGGTGGTCGACACGCACGGCATCTGCGGCAGCTTCAGTGGCTTCTCACCGGCCACCGGCATTATCCTCGGACGGGATTTCTCGCAGTCGTTGCCGTTGTTCACTGCCATCCCCTCGGCCTTTTCGAATTGCTCCGGCGGAGGATGGCTCGATGCGCTACTGCTTCCTCCTAACGAGAAGGAAACCAAAACTTGAGTCCTTTTCCCCCAAATAGAGAAAAAGGAACGACCGCGGAGCGAAAGCAAAGGAAACCCCTAGAATTTACCTCTATTCTTTTCGGAAATCGCTGAGGAGCTGCTCTCGCCGGAATCGGATTCCCTCAGCCGCTTGTTAGTCGTGTTGCCGCTCCAGCTAGCGGTGGCAGCGGCCGTATCGAAGTTGCGACTGAGAATCGGAGGCGGCGAGGAAGCCGGCCAGTAGGGCACGACGTAGGGAAATGCGCTTCCCGGCGTCACCGGAATATATTCTACCTTGTCCCCGTTCTGCACGACGTACTGCATCAACGGAACCACCGTTTGAACGGAGCCATCGTTGTTGTCTCCGGCCTCCGGCGACCGCTTCGCAAATCGAAAAGCGCCTCTCTTCTCGTCGCGCTTCCGCCTGGCAGCTTGCCGTCTGAGGGCGTGCATCTCTTTCCGGCGCCGCTGCTCCAGAACCTCCTCAGCCTCCTCCTTGTTCCGGTAGTACATCCCCCTGAACCCCGCCCCGCAGTGGTCTGGAAACACGCCGGATCCGGGCGGAAGCAAGCCGGAGTTGTTGTCGTCCGGCGCTCGCGTGAAGGAGCCTCCCATCGATAAATCCAGCCTCAACTCCATGTTTTCCTCTCTTTCCACGCTCTTACCCATCTTCCCCAAAACGCTAAAAGGTTAGCCCCCACCGAAAATTTACAGCACGAATTAGAAAAAGAAAACAACGACTAAACTACAAAGAAAAGGATCAATAATGGTGTTCTCGCTGTTCTTCAACGATGACCATGACGGATTTCAGCAGGAAAATTATTCAATCTTCTCACCAGCATCTTCTGATTTTTCAGGCAGGTAAAGAATAAGAAATAGGCAAAAAGAGTGGGAAATTCGGAAGATTGATGGGGAGTCACCACGTGGTAAGGAGATAGCGTTAGCATAGAAAAGAGAAGGTTGTGTGGGAGACGGGGCGTGTTCTGCGGGTGCCTTGTTGAGGATGATCCATTATCATGAGAAGCTAATTTGAGAGAGAGAGAGAGAGTCGTTTTACCTCTTCTGTGTTGGAAGTAAAATTTTGGGTTTTGTTCTCTCTAAGAAATCACAGGTTCAATTTGACACATTGGAGTATCAAAAATATGTTTTATGCTTTAATAGAATCTTGCACCGTGTTACCAGCTGAAGGTTGATTCAAGTGGTTTGGCACTTGTTCCCTTTAAGCAAGCAAGGTCTTGAGTTCGAATCATGTAACCAGAGGAAACCAGCTCTGGGAGAACTTTACCCTGTAATGGGCGGACCTGGATCGATCCGGGTCAGTCAGGTCCATTGGGCTTCTGGTTTAGACAAAAATGTGGAGTTGAAGATAATGATCTAAATGTTAAAAAGATTAGTAGAAGAAAAGCTAGTGTGGTACCAATATTCTTAAGGTGTTTTATAACATTAGAAAAGATGTACAAATGTAAGCTCCGATGAAAGGTGTAAGAAATTCATGCATGAATACTTTAAGAAAGCAGGAGAAACCCTGAAAACCTCTCTTTTTGAGAGAAATACTAATACAACATAAAATAGAGCATAAAAGGATAACTGAAAACATAGGCACAAATCCCCCTTAATGTAAGAATGGATTTGATTTTGATTATGGTTTAAGAACTGTAATTGGTATTGGTTTGCCTATACTTGCAAGTGTTGGCTAAGTGAGCATTTTAGTAACGCATGACAAACGAATTACCTGTGCTTCAAGACCACCAGTTCCAGTTCACTTTTCCTATAGGTGGGGTCAGAATTGAACTGTGGCAGTCCTCGGTTCCGGTTCTAGCCGGCTATAGGAACAGTAGCTCACCTGGCTAGGAGGTAGTCAACTCATAAGATCGAAGGTCATGAGTTCGATACCTGGGGCGCGCATCTGAATGAAGCTTCCCAATTTTATCCAAAAAAAGAATGGTATTCATGATTTTTACGATACCATGCAATTTTCTCCTAGCAAAACTAGAGAGTACAAATTTTAAGGCATAATAATGAAGAATCTATTGATTTCCTTGGAAAAAATAAATATTGATCGCCAATGAGGCCTATCTTTGAGATAGATGTTCTGATATAAGTTAACAATCTATTGATTTTCTTGAAACCTATTACTGCCGATACGGTCTGACAATCTCTTCACTCTAAACCATGGAAGGGAGGCTCATCATCTTCTGCCCATCTATGACACTGCAAAGCATCAAAAACCAGTTATTAGAGACGATAGGTTTAGGGAGCAGATGGACATATAACTCTCTCTCTCACACACACACATCCATAAGAAAGTTTTTCTTACAGTAATACCTTTTGACATAGTAGTAGCAGAAATCAGCAAGAATAAACGTCTGCACAATTTCAGCCAGGAAAATGGCCGGTGGCCAGAAGTACCCACTTCCTGAA